>CP137671.1:20404824-20917825 GCA_037976565.1 Mesocentrotus franciscanus
TCAAGTATGTACGAGCTTAGAAATATGAAATGAAGAGTTTGGGTTCATAAGGTCAAATGTTACAGGTCACAGGATCATTGATCATGACAGTCAGAGGGATATTGGAGACAAAGTTGCATTGATATTGTCTTATAGGACCTGGTGCCAATATTAGGTTCTTTCTTTAGTTTCCATCACTGCTATTTATGCTAGAGGCAATTCTGTTATCACTGCTTCCCTTGAATACCGAGTATACTCTCAAGAGTAAAATCTGTATTGAAAAGCATAGAAATCCAAAAGCAATTAGTATTCAAGCTAAATAGTTGGCTATATGACAGACATGACAATGCAGTACATTTCATTTAGACAAGCCCCTATAACCTAGACACTCCCCTATAACCTAGACACTTGCACAGTATTCTCTTCATCTGCTGAGAGTCCAAGGATTTTTTTAGTGCTTTCATGTGCTATTCTGCACAAATTTGCTGTGAATGCCATGTTTGCATTTCTAATGTTCTTTCTTTCTTTCTTTCTATCAAGTTGATATTATGTCTTGCCAGTCGAGATTATCTCTTACATACCAGGGCAACTTTTGTCTGCAAAGCGTGCTTGATGCATGACTTGTACTGCTTTGCCATAATTGCTTGTATGTTAGATTTTCTGTAGAAGAGCTTGTAGGGGATGGTTGTAAAAGATGAGAGAAGCGAGACCTGTGTTTCCCAATTCCTCTCCGTACATTTACCCCCTCTCCTTTTTCACTGTCAAATAAGCCAACCCATGCTCTAAAACCATTTTGTTCTTTCATCTTCTCTGCTTCCTTCCACCCCCACTAGAACCAAGTACCCTGGTCTCTAAGAATAGCACTCTTCCACTCTTACAAGAGCATTTAAAGACCCACTACCAAACTTAAACTTGGATTGTGAAATTGAGACTGGTGCAAAAACCCTTCTTCAGAAGTATTTGGATATACAACTCAACTAGTGACACTGAGGTGGGATTGATACCAGTCTGGGACTCATCTTGATGGCATCTTTCTTTTTTAAAACTTACTTTGGATCGTCTATACCAACGTGGTTTTATCTTAATCATGTAATTGCTTAAAGATGGAGTAATTGTGTATAATCCGAGTTGTGTTTGGTAGTGGGTCTTAGTTGCTCTTGTACGCTCCCATTCTCTTGCGCTAGTAGCCAGTGATAGAGTTAGCTAGGTCTCGCCTTAGACTAAGTTTCTTGATACAGGAACTATCCCAAACAACTAGCAGATCTGGGGGGTGTTTCATGAAACAATTAGTCAGCGGTTTTCACCAAGTAATATCCTTTTCACCGACAATTTTATTGTCACCGACTATTTTCCAGGCCTCTGATTGGTCAAATTTAGTCAGCTGACAGTTGTCGGTGGACAAATGTTGATGAAACGCCCCCCTGTATGAAGCTGAGGCAGTCCAACTAGACAGGACGTGAAAGCAAATAACTAACCTGAAACCCACTACCAAGCATAAGATTTTTGCCTTTGTATTTATGGTTATTTTGCTATTAAAGATAAAGTCACATTAATGTCACATTAATGCATTTTGAAAGAAACAGTTTTGCAGCACATTTGAAAAGTTTGCTTGTGTGGTATAAGAAATATTTTACATTGTGAGGTTATGGAATCATAAAAAATATGGAAAATTGACTCAAATTTGCTGAAATTAACATAGACTGAAGAGCAAGTTGTTCACAGAAATAGAATGTAGGCCTTTGAGGCATGACAGTTTGGTCCACACTTATAGACTATTTCTAGTCATTTGTTTTTACTTTGAGGGTAGTCTCTTTCATTAGACAATGATCTGATAATATTCTTTTACAAAGGAATGCATTGAAGCTCAGAATTTTTTTCACCTTTACTAGAACTCAGCCATCTCTTTAATTCAAATTTCTTACTTTCAAGTATGTATGTGTGCAAATATAGAATAGGAGCAAAAGGTATATTTGGCAAAATGAAAGTGTATCATTGCATTGTTGTGCTATGTGCTACTTTATATGTACCTACACGTATTGTTATTTGACAAAAAGTTGAAGTGTAAGAGATGTAAAGTATTAACAGTGTTCAGATGTATTCCCTTTACTGCCATTGAGGACTAACATTGTTTGGTCAGTGCTAATGTAGTCTTTGGGTTATTAAGAGTGGTAGAAATGGAGTTGCGTAAATGGTGACAAATAGGGCATTTTTCGTGATTTGTACAACTTCTAGCCGTGTTCAAAAGTATTTCCTCTTGGCTTGAATATGGGGTTAGCAGTGTTTGTCGTAGTGTGTCTTTTAATCAGGTGTTATAATGGTTTTTATACAAAGAACAATAGAACTTAAAAAATTATTGGTATTGAATGATATTGTATCTAGCTTGTGAGGTAGGTAAAGTGTTTTGTCCATTTTAATTGTATACTTGAAAAGAAATTATCACCAATATTTTATAATTTGAGAAATTTGTAAAGTAATATATTGCATTTTTTTTAATTTGCCATTCCATTCAGTAATTGCTGAAATAATGTATTGAAAAAACAAAGACTTTAAATTGTTGAAAACTTTAAAGAATCTGTAGATGTGCTAGTACACTGAAGAATATTATTCGTTAATTAAGATTGTGTTTTCATGGTATCATTGTATGCTAGAACCTCTTGCAAAACATGCAGATATTGGATAAGCATTCATTAGAAAACCTATATCACCAGCATTTACTAATTCACATAGTTTGTCTGTTTGGAGCCAGAAGGGTATTAACTCATATACGTTAACGCAGAGTTAACGCCCTTATGGCTTTGAACGTAAGGTTTGTACATGTACTTATATTTGTATTGTGTACAATCAGAGTAGTTGTGAATGTACTTAGCTTTGTGCTCAGCTGATATGGCCAGTAGTACTGAACTCGACCCGACCTTAGAGAAATTCCTTGAAGAAAAATAGACAAATGGTCATCCTCACAAATCTGCAACTAACCCCTTTTTCAAAAGTTTGGAAACTCAAGTTTGATTGATTATATCTCTCTTGTTATGGCATAATCATTGCTATACTTTAATAGTATCATTAGAAAGTGTGTTTATTCCTCTTAAAATGATACCCCATTTGTTATGATGTTTCAGCCATGGAATGTGCATTACATCAGAATAAGGGGCAAGGTCAAAAGTGAAAAGTTGCAAAATGCACTGCTCTAGTTCAGCTGTGCATTCTTCTTTCTTTGAAGAGTGTAGGGCTGCTGTGTAGTGCACTGCATAACGATATCAGTGCCTACCAGTGCATTGTACAACTTACCACTTTTGAGCCTGTCCACTATTTTGATGTACTGCTCCATTCCATGGCTACAAAGTCATAACAAATATGGTATCATTTTAAAGAGGAATGAAGTTAATAAACATACTTGCTAATGATAGTAAAACAAAGCCATAATCATCCCAGGACAAGGGCGATATAATCGATCAAACTTGATTTTCCAAACTTTTTTTTGAGGGGTTTAAAAACATACACACATTTTGGTAACCTTCTTTTGTCTTCCAATGAAAGTGACTATTAACAGTAATTGCTGCTAGCTACATTTATATGAAAACTAATTTGATCTGTCAAATTTTCCTCATAGTATGAATTTATTTTAATTATTATGAATTATTAGAGATATCAAATATCTTTGATACAGTACAGGTATTTGTTGAAAGTACATTGTTTTTTGTTTTTTGTTTTTGCTTTTTTTTCTGTTATATTTGGTCATTACTTTGGTATTTCCCCCCATTCCAAATATGTAAACCTGAAGTACAGACCTAGTATATGTATATCATGGCCAGTACTGATGCTCTTCCATTATCTAAAGTATGTCTTTGAATGATTGATTTATTTTAATATTCATTTTTGTTTTTTATTTGATTTGGATTATATATCCCATTGTACCTAATAGTATGACATGGTAAGATACCAGGAAGTGTAGATGTTATATAGTCTTTTGGAAAAGGACAGTTAGCTTAAAGCTAATGTACAGTTTTTATGAAGCCCTCAAAAAAAAATGTCAGGTTTCTTTGGACATGGTCCAAACATTTACGGATGGAACTTTGTGGACATATATCATCTAGTGAATAGATACACCACAGATTGTTGAACTACAAGTAGAGCCAATGTTGTGAAACAAATATGAACAAAAAGATTCTAATTCCACCATAGATACCAGTACCGGTATGCATACTTCAGAGATGTATTTATATTGCCCTTTTTAACCCTGTAGAACTCTGCCCAGCCATCATTATCAATCAACAGGCTTCCAAGGTACATATGGACATGGTCCAAACATTTTCGGACGGAAATTTGTAAAGAACTTCTATGCAATTTACATTCAACATTAATACATTCAAGACAATATCACAGTGAGATTGAACGCACAATGTATTGATATTGCTGACAGTATTCTACAGAATTCAAAATAGAAAATTGTGATACAAAAATACTCTCAATTTTAATAGACATAGATATATACATATACGTGCACCTATAGAATATTGATGGTGTGATTATTTACAAGGAATCACCGATCTGTTTGAATTTAGAAAGCCAGATTCTACATCTATATCGAGAGATAACTTTTCAGAATAGGAATACATGTATCATTATGAGAGAGAGCTACATTCAACAATCACAGAGTAACTTTTTTTTTCTTCTAAAGAGCTGAGTGCAATCTTTTATGTGTGTGTCAAATATAAATGGGGTATTGGTTAGATTAAAGAAAACTTGCATTATGTAGCCGAGGCTGGCATTATTTTGATTGATTTATTGATTGATATACCAGTATTGACTCTGCAGCTATATATATTTTGGAGGGTGTACATTTTTGTACAGATTTATGTACAAACAGTACTGGGTATATATAATTGTTTTTTGTTTTAGGGGTGTAGATATTTATTTAATTATTATTTCACTTACCGGTACACACAAAGAGTACCCAGTGTGAAATACACACACACATACTATAGTATCCATTCTCAAATTGTAATAAGTCTTTATTTGATTCTTAGATATCTTCTTTTTTTATCATGCCATGGTAATGCACCCAGTATATTCTTCAAGACATTGAAGTACATTAGTATATGCAATATAGGATAATGATAATAATAATAATAATAATATATGAGATGTGTAAGGCGCCGATTCTACTTGAAATCAAATGCACAAGGCGCACTGTGTAACAAAAAACTAAAAAGAGATCACATAAAAACATCTGCATTATAAACAATGAAACAGAAGTAACATGGAACAAATTAACGGAATGCCGAATGAGATAGATACGTTTTAAGATTATTTTTAAATGCTTCAACTGATCTGCTAGTATGACCCTCACGAGGGAGGGCATTCCATTCCATAATGCTCAGTCTAGTTTGGATTTTTAGATATTGTTGAATACCCGCAAGAAGACAATTACTGCCGTTCATATACATAGCCCTTACAGCCTTCATGTGGCAGCCAATGAGTAAAATCCCTTCCGTACTGGTACTTGAAAACAAAATAGAGACCATCATCTTTTGCTTGCCACAGTTTTATGAGGAATTCTTTGGTATGAATTTTTAGAATTTTGATGTATAGAATGAGTAGATAGATGATATATTATATTTACTTTTAGAATATATATCATATAAATAGTTTATTGTGGGTACCTTTTTTCCTTTATTTACAGACATTAAGTCGTAGTTGTAGAATTAGATTTTGTAATAAGAATTTGACAAAATGAATAAAGAGATAACTTTATGTTTGAGGCATATCAATCTGTAGATAACCGTCATTTAAAGATACATGTAGATCCATTTTAGTACTTACAAGTAGAAATCCCATTGGAGTAGAGCAGCTGGTGAAAGCGCCAGCCAAGCAGCTTCAATGAAATTGATGAAATAAAAATTACTCTTAAGGAACTCCTGCATGTACTTGATTAAAAGATTTTTTTTTAAAGAGATCCTGTTTAGAAAACAGTAACTTTTGTACTGCCATGTAGAATGTAGAAAGTAGCAGCTATATCTGTTCATAAATATGATATCATACCCTGTTTATGTTCCCTATATTACCTTTGAAGAATGTTTTATATTAGTACTTTACAATATTTTTGAGGAAGTGTTATATCCCTCTTGTATAAATTTATATAGATTTTTTTATACCGACGTATATTGATCAATTGCACCTGTAGGAGAAAGAAATTAACCATAAATTGTTCAACTTGATTGAGATCTTTAAGAAATCTAACTTCCTATTGTGACCAAACTTCTGATATAATATCTGAAAATTAGGATCATATTTTTCATATTTTACAGGGCTCACCTTGTATGAGATATAATACTGATCATAACACTTCAGCAAACGGTAGAATCTTATCACCCGAGAATTCAAAAAATTTGTTTGTGATTTGAATTATTCTGTACATGCATGTTGGTACGTATAGTGATATGTACATTTAAGTGATGAATGAACACAAAGCAGTTCTTGAAATTTACTGGTTCTGAAATGAGCACTTTGCACTTACGTATTAAAGAAAGAATGACCTTGGAACATGAAGACATTAAGAATATTGCACTTGAATATGAACTTCTTGTACATATATATCTAATTAAAGATGTGAAGAAAATCGATATATTGGAATCTGGACAAATTGATTTTGATACCATGTGTGGTTCCAAAGTTAAAGTTTGTTTTTTTTTTGGTTTAATCCCCAAATAATTCTTGAGGGATGAAACATTTGACTCATCTCAATGACTGAACTTCAAGTTCAAGCAAGTAGGCTCTGATTTACAAATTGTAATGAGATTGTGGGACAGTAATTATTTCCGGAAGCACAGTAGCATTAAACGCACAAAAATCATACCATGAGGACAAACAGATGACTTTTAGCATTGCTTTTTTTCCATCACTGAATACAGTACATCCCTTGTGCACTGATGAATCTGACATATTTACTCAATTAGAATACAAACTTATATACTTTTATCATAAGATTATGTAAAAGCACAAAAAAATATATTGTTTCCAAAAGGAACAAAATTGTGACTTAAGTGAACTGTGTGTCTAAAATGTAATAAGGTGCTGCCTGAACTTCTATTGATTCAAGATTGTGGAAGTGTATTCTACAAGCCATTTATAGGTTATTATGAATTGCATGCAAAATATGAATATTATATTATATCAATATATTATATATATCCTTCTCTCCTGCTAATGTGTGCATGTATAAATTCAGCCATCATGTGTAAAATTATTGATTAAAATCAATGAAATCGACTCTGAGATTAATTGGCTGTGATGTTTTATTCCAGTACACATATGAAGTTGTTTAGTAGTAGTAGTAGTAGTTGTTGTTGTTAGTAGTTTGTGGTTGTTAATGTCTATATCAATCAGAAAATTGAAGATTACTGACAATATCCTATCCAATTTTAATCTGTGTTTGCAACACAAATAATCTCCCTGTGCCACATTGTATTTATCATGGGATGGATAGATTTCAGAAAGCTTCAAGATTGTTTAACTGTTTTCAGTGCAATAGCAATGTTAAAGCTCAACCCTCCCAAACAATATTGAAGCCTCCCTCCCCCCCCCCCCAAAAAAAAAAATGATAATAATGGGACTACAATATTTCTGTAATTATCAGTTTAGAAAGGCTAGCTGCATATTTATGTTCATTTATGTCATCGGTAGCAAAAAGGGCTATGTGTATGAAAGAAAAGAAGAGAAGATGGGAGTGGAAAGAAGGGGAGGGTGTACACCAAATTACACCAATTAGAATGAGAGGGAAAAAAGAGAGAGAAAGAGCGAGAGAAAGAGAGAGAGATGGAGGTACATGTATATTTGATGGTATAACAACAGTGCCACTTCAAAGAAACTAGCCATATCTAACTGTATTTTTTAGATTCTCTTTGCATTCACATTGTTCTTTTTATGCCTAAAACCATTTTCATAATCTTCCCCCAAAATCATATTCAAACATTTTATGCAGCATATTTATTGTTTAGTACATGCATGTAACAAGATGATCTGCCTTTTCTGTTTACATTAGAAAGAAAACAGGTAAGAATCGGTGGTTTTTTTGTGTCAATGAATTAGAAAAGAAAGAAAAAATGCAGCATGTGTATTAAGTTCATGTACTTTGTATGTACATGTACATGTAAACAGACATTATGCCTTTCCTTTTTACATTAGAAATTCAACTTGTAACAGTCTTTGCCAAATCAATATTTTGTTTAATTTCAATCAAGCCATTAATATTTCACTGTGACTAATTAAAAATATCATTTGGGAGCATGCCTAAATATGGTTCTACTTGTCAGTGTATAATACTTTCCATTGGTTGTGTAGCATATGCCCTGTACTTAATTCAGAAAAGTACTGTGGCATAGTAATATGCTTATCTTATCTTTTTATTATTTTGTTTAACCCAAAGCACTTTAGCGTTGCCTTTCAGTGACATTTATTTAATCTTTTGATCCAGAATGCTCTGAATTTCTAATTGTACAGCAAGCAGAAGAGCAAAAATCACTGGAATTTTTCTATCCATTTTTTTTTTACAGTACATTGTGACTTTCATAAAAAATAAGCAATTTGATAGAAAAATAATAATTGCAGTCTCTAATTTGGCAACGTAGAGTAGAAATTTATAATCACTATTTTTTTGTACAAATTAGCGATTTCTTGTTAATTTTTTTGAATTTTCATTCATGTTGTTTCATTTAATGTGCTTTTTTTTGTTGAAACATTGAAAGAGTTGAAAATATATATATTTGTTGCCAATTTGAGGAGGAAAAGCTGATTCATATAGACCTTCAGAAAACTCTCTAGCTATTCTCTCTATTGAAGCCCTGATACTGTACCGTAAAATCCTTTCTAGCGCCATCTCATGTCAGCTGTAGCAGTATATAGTCCTGTAACTGGCTGCCTCCATAGCTGTGTTCGAAGTGGATATTAGGTATTGGATCACGCACTGTTGGCAAGTTGACCATGAGATGGAGCTGGGTAATACTAGCTAGGCCGGAAAGTTTATCAGTTCAGTATCGCTTTACATGTAACATCACCACTGATACTTTGAATTATTCATGTTTGTGACAGGGACCCATGATGTTCATCTGTTGGAGAGTATGAGCGAGATGGAGCAACATCGACAGAGCAGAATACATGAATTGATACAAACAGAACAGGCATATGTAGATGACATGCAGCTAGCTGTTGAGGTAGGATATTGTCATTGTCAATTGTCGATTTTTAAATAGAGATAAAAATCTCACTAAATCTGTTTTGTTTTATAATCGCGATTAATCGGCCAAGCGTTTTAGCCTGTGAACAAAAGCGAGACAACAGCGCTTGTTCAGGAGTGAGATTTTTTCCTGAATATAAACAGTGGCAAAAAAAGTGATATTTTGATTGCGTTCCAAATCTCAATAAAGTTGTGTGTGTGAATGGGCCTTATGTTGACCATCTGATTGTTCATGATGTGCATGTTACCATAATACATTCACAATATTGATTATTGTGACAATAGCATTATGATAAAGGAGAGAGATGATACTAATATAATGAAAGTAATAGAGAAGGGCGATGACTCAGCAGTAGAGCAGTGGTCTTGTTTCTGGGAGTTCCCGGGTTCGAAACCAAGTGGATGCACTAATGCCCTTTGGGTAAGCCATTAATCTTCATTGCCAAGTCCCTAAAAGAGGAATGGAAGCCATCTGTCCCCTGGTTGCTTACTTACAAGCATACATGCTTTCTAATAGCAGTTAAGTAAAACAAAATTTTGTATTACAACGCTTGCTCCATTGCATAATTGGTTATAATACAATATATCACATAGAATAAACATTCACAGCGAGAAAACCCGTCTCTGTGTTGGGACTGTTTAAAAAAAAAGTGATTTTTTTTTTATTTTTTTTAGTCTCAGGACATTGTTCAACACTGAAATTCTTCCAAGGCCGTGGAAGGGATGCAAATTTTGATAGATTAACCAGTGCCCCACCCATCTCTTGATCTGGGGGGCATTTCATCAACATTTGTCCACCGACAACTGTCGGCGCCGACTAAATTTGACCAATCAGAGGCCTGGAAAATAGTCGGTGACAATAAAATTGTCGGTGAAAATGATATTAGTCGGTGAAAACCACCGACTAATTGTTTCATGAAACACCCCCCAGAAATCAACAATACTTACCCCTGTTGTTTCTCCTTTTGATTGGTTTGATTCTAGGTGTTCCATGATAGAGTCTCAGATTGTGACCTATCCTTCCTCCCAATCTACCAGACACCCAATGGTCTCTTGATCATAAATAAAAAGTACCTGTCACTTGAGTGTCTGTAATTGATTGATATGCAGGTGTTTCAGAAACCCAGCATGTTAGAGGCTAGGATGATGACCCCTCCTCATCCACCAGTGTCCCTCCCCCTCTCACTCCACCATAGCTCCTCCCCCCCTCTCACTCCACCATAGCTCCCCCTCTTCCCCTTCCACCAGAACCCCCTTCCCCTTCCACCAGAACCCCCTTCCCACTCCACCAGTACAACCAATGACCTCTCGATCAATAGTACTCATCCCTATTGTTTCTCTTTTTGATTGATTTCAGGTGTTCCAGAAACCCATGTTAGAGTCTCAGATTATGACCCCTCAGGAGATGGCTGCCGTCTTCGTCAATTGGAAGGAACTCATTCAGTGCAATACGAAACTACTCAAGTATGTCACTCACTGTTCCTCTATCTTTGTCTCTCTGTCACTCTGTCCCTCTTTATCACTTCCTGTTGATCTTCTACCCAACTCTCTCTTTCTCTCTCTCTCTCCCTCTTTCCCTATTTCTCTCCCAATCTGGACACACACTCTCTCTCTCCTCTCTCTTTCTCTTTTTCCTCTCCCTCTCTATCCTCTTTCTTTCTTTCCCTCTCCTCTTTCTCTCTTTCCCTCTCCCTCTAAAGGTACTAAAAGTACTAAAGAGGAGATGCCAAGATTTAATAAAGGTCATTTGTTCCTTCGTGTGGTTGTCAACTTCTGTAAAGTCAAACAGGAAGGCTGCTTGAAAGCCAAATCCTCTGTGTTGTTGTCAAGTTCTTTTAAGCCTTCAAAACTGCTGGGAGCCTGGGGGATGTTGCAACAGCTAGAGGACAAAATGTAAATGTTCAATCGTCTGCTTTTGAAGTTAAAACTCATTAAACGAGATTCATTTTTTAATTTACTTCATATATGCTTATGGTAATAAAAAAGGGGAAGTCCACCCTGATTTTAAATTGGTATTAATAGAAACAGAAAAATGAGAGGAAGAGAGTTATGAATTTTTGAAGTTGTGATCAATCAAAACACAAATTGGCAACTCTGTGATGTATCCTGTGAGGTCTCCTCTCATGTGCTCTGTACTAAAAAAAAAATCAGAAATTTCTATTTTAATAATAATAATAATAATAATGTAACTTATATCGTGCCAAATCCACTCTGTGGAGTGCTCAAGGCGCGTGTAAACAGGAAAAACGATCAAGACTTGAAAAGGAATGTTTTGAGATGAGTTTTGAAAGAATCAGAAGATAAACATTTTTTGATGTCTTCAGGAAGGCCATTCCATAATTTAGGACTAGAGTATGCAAATGATCTTTCCCCCCACGTTTTGGTAATTTTGGGGGTCACAAGAAAATTGGAAGTGGATGAGCGTAGAGGTCTTGCAGGAGTGTAGTTTTGGATTAGAGAGATAAGGTATTGAGGAGCAGAGCCGTGAACGCAATGAAAGGTAAGCAACAAAATTTTGAAAACAATGCGATCTTTTACTGGGAGCCAGTGTAGCGACTGCAAAACTGGGGAAATGTGGGTACGCTTGGTGGTCAGAGAAACAATACGAGCTGCAGCGTTTTGAAGCTTCTGGAGTTTGGACAGTAGATTCTGGGGTAGATTGATTAGGAGGGCATTGCCAAAATCAAGACGGGAGGAAATCAGAGCATGTACTAATTTTTCGGTGGCAGACTTGGACAAATATTTTCCCTAAAAAACAATTTTCAGTCATACATGCACCCTAAATATAATTATTACAAATATGTTTTATACAACCCCTGTATGAAATTTGTCTATTCCATGATTTCCATCATCAATAACTAAGAAAATGTAAGTTTATGAAATTTTCTGTACAAAGCAATTAAAGAGGTTCTCGCAAAATACCTGACAGTGTTGCCAATTTGTGTTTCTTGCACGGGTGACAACTTCAAAAATTCATAACGTTCCTACTTTTAATCGGATGTCACTCAAACTTTCACTATTTGTTTCTCTTGTGTTTCTGCTTATATTAAAAAGGCTAATTATCGCATTGGGCTTTCCCTTTAAAAAGGGCAGGTGTAGATTTATTTACAGTAAACCTATTCCCTGTCCACTGCATTTCTGTAATATCTAGTTTTCAAAAGTTTGTGTGTTTTAACTTAATAAGTATATCAAACTTTGTTCTCTCTGTCTCAAGAGCTCTTAGGGTAAGGAAGAAGATGAGTGGTGAGAACCAACCCGTCCATATGATAGGAGATATCTTGTGTGAACAGGTCAGTAGCATACTTTATACATATACAGTAAACAACTAAATTATTTATACCCCTTGTAAATTTGATGTTTTTTATAACTCAAGAATGAAAGGTGGACTGGTTTAATTAGGGCCTTTGTCGAATGGATTTAGATGTAAGCATTGATATGTCACATTCTCAAGAAACATGAATCGGGATAAATAAATTTTTCACATACTTAAAAAATTATAATAGTTGGTATTTAAAGGGTATTAATAATTTAGTTGATTAACTTTACATGTTTAAAGTGTACCAGTTCTCTGAAAAAATAGTTATAATTACAGAATTTTCAGCCTGATGGATTCCCATAAAATTACAAAGTTGCGTAATGAATGCCCCCGTTTCATTATGAATGCCCCTGTTTCATTCATATTCAATTGTCTTCTTTCTCAAAGCAAGAGCATTCATGCGTTTTTTTCACACCATAGCTGATTGTATGGTAAGCCGTCATGTGCAAATATCTCGCTGCTTCGGATAGCAAAAGTAGCAAATTTTGAAAACAACATTGCCCCACAAAAATAGCCCTAGAATCAAAACACCTTACCAAAATTGATGATCTTGGTTTTATTTTACTCGAAAAAGAATTTTCTACCCAATAAACTGAAAACAATTACATTTTAATGCCCCAGTCAGACCGACAACAGACCTCACAAACAATTCTGTTACCCCCAATGGCAAAGGTCAGTCGGTTTGGAGTCGGTGTGAGGTATTATGCCAGTTCAGGCCGATTTTCTGTTTTTTTATGCCTCCGCTACAACGTAGCCGGAGGCATTATGTTTTCTGGTTGTCCGTCCGTCCGTACGTACGTACGTCCCGTTCTCGTGATCGCGTTATCTCAAGAACCAATTGATGGATTACCGCCAAACTCGGGTCATGTATGTATCTTGCAGAGCTAATGAAGTGATTAGATTTTGGGGTCACGAGGTCCAAGGTCAAAGGTCACAGGGCCCATTATGTATGCAAAAATAGTTTGTGATCGCGTTATCTCAAGAACCGATTGATGGATTACCGCCAAACTCAGGTCATGTATGTATCTTGCAGAGCTAATGAACTGATTAGATTTTGGGGTCACGAGGTCCAAGGTCAAAGGTCACAGGGCCCATTATGTATGCAAAAATAGTTTGTGATCGCGTTATCTCAAGAACCGATTGATGGATTACCGCCAAACTTGGGTCATGTATGTATCTTGCAGAGCTAATGAACTGATTAGATTTTGGGGTCACGAGGTCAAAGGTCAAAGGTCACAGGGCTCATTATGTATGCAAAAATAGCTCGTGATCACTTTATCTCAAGAACCGATTGATGGATTACCGCCAAACTTGGGTCATGTATGTATCTTGCAGAGCTATGAACTGATTAGATTTGGGGTCACGAGGTCAAAGGTCTAAGGTCACAGGGCTCATTATGTATGCAAAATAGCTTGTGATCACGTTATCTCAAGAACCGATTGATGGATTACCGCCAAACTTGGGTCATGTATGTATCTTGCAGAGTCAATGAACTGATTAGATTTGGGGTCACGAGGTCAAAGGTCACAGGGCTCATTATGTATCTCAAAATAGCTCGTGATCGCGTTATCATTAGAACCAACAGATGGATTACAATCAAACTTAAATTTTAAAAATTGCTTCCATTTTGGTTTGTAAAATTGCTCTATCATTTTCGACTGCGCGCAGTTGAAGTTCCATCTAGTTTTAATCTGAATCTGAATCGTATCATTTTCTTTCTTTTCAAAATATTTGACTGCAGCTCCCTCGCATGACGCCCTACATCCGTTTCTGCAGTTGTCAGCTGAGTGCATCCAGTATGCTTTCTAAGAAGATTGAAAGTGACCCAGACTTCAAAGAGCATGTCAAGGTATGAATGATTACCCAAAATGTCAGTCAATTCAGTTCATTTTTACTCATTTCAGTTTATTTAACTCATAAAAAGCAAGATAAACATACATGTACATGGAAAGTGATAGATTATATTTGTATATACATCAGGAAAACTGCACAAAGTTCCTTCACTTTAGTGAGTTAAGGCTTGTTCAGATATGGCATGGTATCCCGCCGCAAAAAAAGCTACCTCTGTTTCTTGTTTTACCTGTTGCCTTACTGTGCAAGAGAGTTTTGCTTGTTTGGACATTTCATGAAATAAAAAATCAATGCTTAGGTACTTTTAAAATGCCTGCACTCCTTTAACCATAACTTATATACTATAGAATGCTGTGTATATAATCTTTTGAAAATCTATTACCCTTTCAAATGATACCACATATATACCTACTTCACATATTTCATGCATGAGCATTATTGTGAAATAAAAGTGAGGTTCCTCTCTGGCCTTTATGTTTCTCTTTTTCATTTTTTTATTATTTTCGTGCAATGCTAAAGTGAGAAAAGATCCTGTACAAAACCTGCAAAAATTTTTCTCAAAAGATTGTTATGGGTAGCATATAAAATTATTGGATATTTAGAATGAGTCCTGCCTTTATTGTGCTGGCATGGTTTCACGCTTTCTTGATGTTTTCATATCTTTCAGAAACTAGCCATGGATACTCGGACTAAAGGTATGCCAGTCAGCAGTTACCTGATCAAACCCATGCAACGTATTACAAGATATCCGCTTCTTACGCAGAAGGTGAGAAATTATATCAGTTATTACACATGTACTGTATGAGGTTGGGGCAAAAATATATGACGATGTCCATGTAACGTTGGTATGAGATCTTCTACTACGCATATAAGATGAAATCATCTGTTGAAGATTTTATGCAATTAGTGCTCTGCCAGAACCTGTTTGAGTTGCTTCTCTTCAAAATCTTTGCTTAATATGCGTTTCTTTTTTACCAGCATTACATGGCCATGACATTTATATAACATTACGTTAACTTTGGGTCTATACTATTGATTAACCATGAAGCTAGAGTACTTTTAAATATACATCTAGTTGGCTATGCTTTTTATGCTACATGTAATTCAAACATTGTTATGGTTGATAGGAGACATAGTTTGTCCTGTCTGGTATGCCACAAAATTTGCCCCAACCCTATCTGTTAAGTGCTTAGAGGCGTTTGTTTTTCAGCGCCATACAGGGTGTCCCAGAAAAAGGAACCCCAAGCGATCGGTTATTGTAAGCAAACTATGAGCTGTATAAGATTAAGTCCTTGCTTTTCATAAAGTACAAGTATTATGCCTTGAAATGATACATTGATTGCATTAATCCATACAGGCTTCATCAAGCAACATTGTTTTGAAAATGTCATGTCTTAATCCATTTGTGATAGATTTTGGTAAAGAAGCGAAAAAGTTGGTATCACATGCAATCATGACGTAAGGGATACCTGGTATCTAAGATGATAATGCAAGATTTTCATTATTTGATAATGTGCAATTATATGATAATAAGCAGTTATATGACGGGGTTGTACATCCTCAAATTTTCCCCAAATCAATAAATACATCCCTCAAGCAAAAGTGCCCCATTTGTGATTTAAATGGGTGCCCATCCTTCTATCGAATGTGCCATACCTTTCCCCCTTTATCACAATGTGAGGTACCCCTTACTTGAGTTTTGTGAAAATATAATCCGACTATCTGCTTTGTTCTTCTACAAATTGCAGACCCATCTAAGTACGAGAATATTTCTACTAAAGGTCATGTTGGCATGTGATTTTAACTGTTGCACAGTTTTACCAAGATCTAACGCAAATGGATTGATGCAATCAATGTATTGTTTGAAAGATATTACTTCTAATTTATGAAAAGCAAGGAATAAATAATACAGACAATGCATTGTCTTCGGGTTTCGCTTTTCTTTCTGGAAGTACCAGTAACTGTACCAGTAATCGGTAACCGGTAACCAGTAACCAATAATCTGTAAACAGTAACCAGTTATCAGTAATCAGTAACCAGTAACCAGTAACAGTTACCAATAATCGGTAATCAGTAACCAGTACCAATACCAGTTTTCTTCTTTCTCATCAAGATTCTGAAATACACACCAGAAACGCACGCCGACTACGCCAACATCAAGACGGCATGTGAGAAAGCAGAGGAGTTATGTCAACAGGTCAATGAAGGAGTTAGAGAGAAGGAGAACTCGGACAGACTGGAATGGCTGCAGAATCATGTAGACTGCACTGGACTAGCAGAGGTTAGATTTTTTTTTTCAAGCTCCATCTTGCCAGCATGAGCTCCTGCTTTATCAGAATGTTCACGTTTTAACATCATTTTCATGCTCGTAACAGAAAAAACAAAGTTGTATAGGAGTAGAATAAATCGAGAAGAAATTGCTACTGAGACCTATCAGAAACTATTCCGTTTCGACTTGGAGATTGTGAGTGGTTAGCGCACAAATTCAAATCTGAACATGATGAGGAATGGGGAGGATGTCTGACACAGGTGGAATGGCTCCCCCACACACACACAAACACACCTACCCGCTTGATAGTTGAATACACTTTACGAAACTTGCCTTTGTTCTCGATGAAGGGCATTTGCACCGGCATGACATAGGTATTGTTGAAACCTTAAGCAATAGCTTGCTGAAGTCAAGCAAAAGTTTATGCATACAGATTTAAGCAATCGCTACCGGTACTTTTCATGCACGACCCCCTGTGTCTGTTAGTATGAATTTAGGGATGGATGGATGAATGGAAGTACAGTTGACTGGATAACTAAATTGATTGAATGATCGGATGTTTATACATTGATTCTAACTTAATTGATTGATCAATGGTTATTTGTTCAGATGTAAACGTGATGCGTGATTGATAAAATATAAGTTAATTGATTGATTAATTCACTTGTATTTTTGTATTTGTATCTTTCCAGGAACTGATTTTCAACTCACTCACTAACTGCCTAGGCCCAAGGAAATATCTCCACTCAGGGAAACTCAATAAGGTAAAATAACCAATTTATATTATTTTGTAAAAATTATAGGCAACCACTGATATAATATATACTATTTAAATTGGGCAACTATGAGAGGCGCAGAATCCAACTAGTTTAACTTAATTGAACAAAACATTGAACATTTTTTTTTTCCCCATGTCTGTTTCTGTGTACCGGTATTCTTTATCTTGCTTGCTCCCCGTGTATATATCTGTCTTGCTCTGTTTTTGTTATGTTTTCTTCTCTTTTCCTAATTGTTATGTCTTTGTTTCCTTTTCCCCTCTCTTTCCCTCTCTCTCTCTCTCTATCTCTCTGTGCAGGCAAAGAGTAACAAGGAGCTGTTTGTCTTTCTCTTCAACGACTTCCTCCTCTTCACTCAACCCATCAAGTCAGGTCTACCTATGCCTTTTACAACCTCTGATAACAAGAACGTCATGGAATACAAGATGTACAAGCACGTAAGTCTGAAAAAAACCTTTCCATTCATCTCCTTCGTGATTGTATTTAATGACAAGCATATCATTGAATATAAAATGTACAAATATGTGCCCTATCATTCACACTTAACAATATCCGATAACAAGAACGTCATTGAAAACAAGATGTACAAGCACGTAAGTCTGAAAAACCTTTCCATTCAACTCCTTCATGATTGTATTCAAAATAAGCATATCATTGAATATAAAATGTACAGATATGTAAATTGATCATGTCCTTTCATTCACACTTTTACGAATATCCGATCACAAGAATGTTGTTGAATACAAGATGTACAAACATGTTAGTTGATCAAGTCCTTGTATTCACAAGAACAATAAAAGAGAAGAGAGAAGATCGACCCTCTCCTCTCTCTCTCCCTCCCTTTCCATCCATTTTTACCCCCTGCAATCTGTTCTCATCCATTAATGACGCTCACCTCTCCTCCCTCTCTCTCTTTCCTCTCTCTCTCTTTCCCCCCTCCTCCCCATTGTGTGTTTCATAAAGATGTGCGTAAAGTTATGCATGACTTTACGAATGACTTGAATATGAAGAGCTAAATGGGATTCTCAAATCCTTTTAATTGCATAAGCTAAAGTTGAAATATGCAGATGTAGATTAACCTCATCATTATTAACACAACATTTTAATGCAAAGTGTATTTTTGGCTACAATTTAATTGAGATTATGGGAAATACAGTCACACTTTGTTAAAATGTCAGGAAAAACGTTGGGCATCCCATTTGGCTCTTCATATTCAAATTATTTGTAAAGTCATTCGTAACTTTACGCACAGCTGTATGAAACACCCCCCAGGCATTCTTACATCAGAGACAGCATTCTCCACCCACTCTTCAACATTTCAGTGGCTTGGTTACTATGGTGATTTCAAGATCATCAGCTGCCTTTGATGCGGGGGACGTCCTTGCCGTTGATGACCGGATCACCTTGAAGGACTGGAAGTATTCCAGGATCTTCTTGGTGTCTTCCAGGTCCAGCTTGAAATCCTGGGCTAACCTCTCTGCAGGAAACTCCTGGAAAGGAAACATAATGATAGGGAATACCTTGCCCCCGTCAGTGCTCACCACCAACATAGCCACCCAATTTAGTTTCTTCTTCTATCTCTTTACAGCCCCTATTCTTGAATGAAGTGGAGCTAAAGATTCCCAGTGATGCAGCAGCGGATGACTTTATCTTTCACATCAATCACATAGACAAGGTCTATGCTCTGAGATCAGAGAGTAACAGTGACAGGTACTGTACATGGGACTACATGTCCTCTTTTTTTTAACCCTTTCGTTCAATATTCAGTCTTTTCCATAGTGTTTGGTCATTTGTTCATGTCAGAACTTGTTGGGGAAGAGGGGGGGTATGAAAGAATGTTAAAGCTATTACATACTTACCTGATATATATCGTCTGTGTGGAGCCAGAAGGGCATTAACTCATACACTTTTGCACATAGTAAACACCCTTCTGGCTCCAAACAGACGATATCTTTCCCTGATGTAACAACCGCTCTATACTGATCATGCATGCATTTAAAGATAAAGTTGAGTACTGGTCATGTGATTAAATTGTGAAAGTTGGATACAATGTCCACTGTTCTCTCTTACATGTAGCTCATGGTCAGAATAAATGCAAGAACTTACCATTAGATCTGCAGCAGTGTATTCGGGAGACCAGTAAAGCCTTGTTCAGCCATGAAGAGTTAAGGAGAGGTTTGAGTTCTGGGAAGGGTGAAAAAAAAATCATTTGTGAAGTTTTTCATTCTTTTTATGTTAGGGTGGAGGAGTTTCATAGAAAATGTGTCCTCTGAAAAGGATGGCTCTTCAAATGAATGTCTTCATATTCGAAATTACATGTATGACAAGTTAACAGCTACAGGTAGTAGACTGACCACAACCTCATGCCACATGCATGTTTGTGTAGTCCCATATTCGCAGTTCTGTGTACAGAAATGTAGCTTTCACGAAGAATGGGCCAATTTCTTATCATTTTGATGATTCCAAAACCTCATATTATACACCAAAAATTACGTGCTCCATGATCAACCTTTTCTGATCACTTCCAGACAGTTTCTTCCACAATGAAATTGCATGATCAGAGCTCGACTTTGTCTTAAAAAGCCTTTTAAAAAATTGTCTTTTCTCTGTACAGGAATCGCTGGAAGGACAAGATAGAAAAGGCTTCCAAACACTACATTGAAACTGAGAAGAAGAAAAGAGAAAAACTTCAAAGAGGTGAGAATTTCATGTGTCCAAGAAGGGTGTAGATCAAAAGGGGAACTGAAATAGGTATTGGATTGAAGGGAACACAAAGGAACAAAGTCATTGCGTTTCCCTGTTGATTGTCTACTGTATTGAAGAGGAACAATGAACCTGTTTTATATAATACCACTTTGAAGATACTATCTTGGGCATGGGCAGATAAATACCCATTTATACAAAACTGTAAACTCTTCAAGAAGACTGCTAGATACATGTTCATGAAAAGTTATGTATTCATTCATGCACTGGAGGTACATTCTATGATACACAGGGGTGGAAGTATTCTTTTCAAGAGCGCAAACAAAAGGTATTCAGGAAGCACCTCCATCACTTTGGCAGTGAGTTTTCTAAAATGCACAAAGTGTGACATCTCCACATGTAAAAGATCTGTGGATATTTGGGGGTCGTTTGTTCAAGTGATATCCTCAAAGTGGCTTATATTGTATGAGACCCAAAACAATATTCATGTCAAACTTACAGACACATGTATTTTAATCTGTGTTTTTCAATACATGTATGTTTGATTTCAAGGAATATTTCATAATTTGTTACAGTTTTTCTGGTCCAAACTTCTATTTTCAACCAGTATAACACTCCTGGAGAATTCTCATTTACTACATGATCATTGTCAATATGACTTCAACTTCAGTACAATTATTCCACAAATGCGCAACATATAAGCATGTTATATCAAAGAATGCAGTAAAATACTTTTGCATAAAAAACAATAAAATCATGGAATGATAAAAAATAAGTTTCATGTTTATTAGCAAATATGGAATGGGGGTAGTAAAAAATCGCAAATGGTTTTATTTTCATGAATCGTAGAGTATTTTCTTAACAGTATCTATAAAATTGGCATTTTACTGCAAGTACTCATGTGTGAACATATCCTTACCCCTACAGCTCGGTCTCAGAGAAGTAAAGGTGTAGGACGTCTCATGGTTGTCATCATAGAGGGATTCGACTTAAAACCGTCCAATTCAGTCACAGGTATGAACACATGCATGATTCCCATACCTTTCTACCTTCGTAAGGTACCCTGCATTTACTTTGAAAAACACAAAACAAACAAACAACCAAACAAAATATTCTATTTCTCATCCCTTAGATCTAGAATTTTTGGTGTCCTATTGCTACATATTTCTGGTGTCCTATTGCTACATATTTCTGGATTTATATAGTACTTAATACGGAATACGATCTCGCGCTTTACAGATAATATTACCCCGGTCATCGGATTCATTCACGCACATACTGTGCACCATATCTGCTCCCTGGGGAGTATTCCTACAATAAGGTCACTGTGAGGGCATATGGCAATTACTAATAGAAAGGCTTTTGTCATCCTACCAGGTCCCCATTTCTCTCATGGGTATAGAGTAGCAAATGTCGATTAATGCCTTGCCAAAGGACATTCTTGAAGCCGTTCAATTCAGTCACATTGCTCTGTCTACTACACACTGCAGTCACAACCATTGTAAAATTAAAGCATTCCCGTAACATAATCCAGTGATATACATGTAGTGATGAGGATGATGTTTGATACATTGATGAAGCTCATTCTCCGTGTTTGTGTACTTTAAAGCCCCTCTAAAGTGTTGGGAGCTCCAAAAATTTGATGGCAAAATTTTACTTAAATTGTATCATAATGTGAAAGAGGATGTCATTTAAGACACATTTCTGCAAGGGTTTTCAAAACAAATGTGTTAGAAGTCGAATATTGATGAAAGAATACAAAATTTAAGTTTTCTGCGTACAACAGAAAACCCAAATTATGTATTTTTTTATCAATATTTGTCTTCAAACACATTTGGGGGGGGGGGAATCTTTGCAGAAGTGTATCTTAATTAAATGACATCCTCTTTCACACTATGATAAATTTAAGTAAAATTTTGCCATCAAATTTTTGGCGAATTTGGGGCTCCCAACACTTTGTAGGGGCTTTAATTTGCACTGTACAACGATGGAATGTGGTTTGGAGTTGCTGTGTGTGGATGCCAAAGGCTTGCTTGTAGAGATAATCAGGAAATGCCTTTCCTTGCCTCATGTCACCACTCAAAATATCAAAACTATATTTGCTGAACGTGGCCATTTCACTTGTGTCTTCCGTCTGTCCAGGTCGCGCTGACCCCTATTGTGAGGTCAGCATGGGGTCACAGGAGCACAAGACCAAGGTGGTACCTGACAACTTGAATCCAATCTGGGATTCCTCTATGCAGTTCATAGTGAGAGATCTGGAGCAGGATGTTCTCTGTATCACCGTCTATGATAGGGACTTCTTCTCTCCCAACGGTAAGAGTTTTACCATAGTTTTTATACATGTATTTGGTTGATTATGCATCATTTACATGTACAGTCAAACCTGCTTTAGTGACCACCTGTCTGCAAAGACCACTTTTTGTGTTTCCCTTGGGCGGTTGCTATAGACAGGTTTGACTGTATTTGGTTGATTATGCATCATTTACATGTACAGTCAAACTTTAGTGACCACCTGTCTACAAAGACCACTTATCTACAAAGACACATTTTGTTGTTTCCCTTGAAAATGGTTTCTCATTGAAACATGTATTAATTAAGGAACCTGTCTACAAAGACCACTTTTAGTGTTTCCCTTGGGCGGTCGCTATAGACAGGTTTGACTGCATTTAGAAAGTGGGTATGTCCCATGCATTACCAAGTATTGTTGAATTCTATTATGGAATTATGAATGCAACTTGACGTCATAAATATGTACAGTTAATCTGCATAACTCAAAATCGCACAAGTCAAAAGTCTAAGTTTCCCTACGTTGAATAAAAAACTTTTTACCAAACTATGCAAGACGTTTGATTTACCCTTCCTTTATAGTCAAATTTTGCACAAGCCAACCTATTTGTTGTGGTCCCAACAGAATCAACTTATGCAGAATTAAATTTGATATATTTGATTATTTGTCTGATTCTAGTAGGGCTATATCACCTTGATACAGTCATCAAGTACACTGAAATCTTAGATACTGTGGGTATTATATGGGACAAAATAGCTTGGACTTACTCATGTATTTGTGCTTGGAGGTAAACAGGGTAGCTTTGCATTTTGCCCCTTCTGAGCCACCATCATGACCATAAATTGTTGTAATCATACATTTAGGAGTTAGTTTCTCAAGTTTAATGCTTTCTTTCATTGTTAAATTGATTTTGCATGAAATGTGTCCCTTTAGTACAAACTTCACAGTGCCTGTTTCTGTTTCATGAAGGAAAGATTAGTCGGGAGGTGTGGATTCTTTTTGGAAAGGGGTCAGTAAGCATACGAATGAGCATATTATTTTACTGCAGTGCTCCTGAATTGTAGCTGTCTACTTAAAGTAGAGCAAGTGGTGGCTGCAGGCTCCCTCCCCCAAACCCCAAACTCACATGCAGGTGATGAAAGGATTAAAGCCCCACTGCACTATTACTTGTAGCTTCTTGCTCCCTCTATAATAGAAAACAATGCCTAAGCGGTGCCTGTTGGTCCCCCATGATCCTCTTTTTCTTATGTTAATTGAGAGCTGAGTTGATGTGATAACCACCTGTCAGTGACCAGCAGGGTGGTCTAATCCCTCCTGGCCAAACTAGTGCAGACGGGCTTTAAGCAAAGCTACTGTTATACTGTAATGCACAGTGCAATCCTTTTCCTAGGTAGCATGTGTTTGTGCCAATCACCACTCGTGGCATACCAGCAAATTTCCAATTGGCATTCAAGGCAAATAGAAGGTTCATGTAAAGGTCAGTGATAAAATGAAGCACACCAGATAAAGGAAATCATACATGTAAGTTATTTCTCTCTTCCATTAGATTTCTTGGGAAGGACCGAGGTGAGAGTAGCCGACATCCTGAAAGAGACCCAGGGAAGGGGACCGATGACCAAGCGACTCTTACTCCATGAGGTGTCAACAGGTGAGGTCAAGGTCAAATTGACCCTTCACCTCTTTGACCAGTCATGACCTTTGACATCAGCTGGGAATAGCCTACCATGAAAGGTCAGATGGTCATCTGCCTTATACCATACTGAAAATGTTAACTCTCTAAGGGAAATTGTGCATTATATCAAACCAATTTTTGTTGATATTTCATCAGTTCTTTTGAAAGTGTGACCTTTAGCATCAGCCTGGGACAATGCTAGCCTACAATGAAAGGTCAGATGATCATCCACAGTTTATCGAGCATTCTTCATTGATTTTGGTAGCAGAAGCTGCAACACACTTGAAAAGGCATGAAAAGGATCAGCCTTTGCAAGCCAACGTATCATATTTTATCAAATGTTTGAGATTATTTAGTCCTTTGACTGGATAGCACATGTGCCATGAATATGCAATATGATTCTTTGTTTGCGCTACGCTGCCAAAGAGGAAGAGGTGCTAGACGATTGCTTGTTTAACTTAAAATGTTGAAGGCAAACTGGTAGATTATTCAGATTTCTCACTGGGGTATACTCTTTTATACATCTTTATGAATAAAGTGTCAAGGACACATGATCACTGGTGCATGCACACAATCAATGATACATGTACTACAGTGAAACCTGTATATAAAGACCGCTCAAGGGAGACAAGAAAAGCGGTCTTCCTGTACAGGTTCCTTTCGTACATTTTCAAGGGAAACAAAACATGTGGTCTTTCTAAAACAGATCTTACTGTATAATTAAGTTAAGTAATGTGTATTGGCCAAGTCATTTCAATCATGTATATAATAAACTATTAAATATAATTCAACATCTTATTCATTTTGTTTTATGTACAAAATGTTGAAATGTATTTTTTTTAAATACTCATTCTGTAATATATTGTAATATAAGACTAAAGAATTTAAAATAATTGAATTTTTCTAGTAAAACGTTTTGTTCTAGGGGGTGTTGTGTGGGAGCTATTGTGTAAGATTGTAGCATGTAAAGCCTCGGTCACAAATGCCATTACGAACTGCTACAAACGCCGTACGAACGATTTTCAGACAATGGAAATTCGGGAAGACAATGGAAAAACGGAGATTCGTACGAAATTATCGTTCGTACAGACCTTTGTGACCGTAGCATAAGTAAAGTGGTAGTGCTGCAAAATGCTGAAAATTATACCATTTTGCCAGGCCGCCAGCCAAACTAACCGGACAGCTTCACATAATTGGCCAAATCATGTGAAGCTGTTTGGTTAGTTTGAATCATATTAGAACTGGGGGGTGGCAGGCCATTCATGCCACTGGTTGCTCTCACTATTGGTCTCTCAATTATGATCTTTAGATAATATTTTTTCCTTCGAATAATGAATTATCAAAAAACATAAATTCTGTCGATTTGACACCAAGATTTCAAGTGTACGTCCCTTGAGAGACCAATGCTAGTAAATGGTGAGAGCAAACAGTGGCATAAACAGCCTGCCATAGTTAAGTCCAACTTAAAGTCGATCTTAGTCTTTGTGAAACACTCCCCTGAAATGCTTACTCTTCGGCCCATCCTTGTTCCAAAGTTTATAGGACGCAATTATAGTACACACACACTCATTGAAGGAAATCAGAAAAGCTTGGTATTTTGTAAGTATATTTTTAATTGATGTAAACTTTAGCGTCCGTATTTTTGAAATGCAACTTGTTCTTTTGTCAGGGAAGTTATACAGTATTGACTCGATAGAGATGTGTCTTCATTTCCAGTCAAGTGTTCTAAATTCTCTGCTTTTCGCTGTGTTCCTGGTCTCACAAAAATTTTGGTCCTGTGAACGATTGCAAGTAGTGCTGTCATCGACACCGATTTTCTCTGTTTCTATGTTGCCCAAACTTTCTTGATGTCAATATTTTGTTTACCTAACAAGATCAACAAGACTTTGGTGATTTCTGGGCTAAGCAAGTACATTATTTTGCTTTAATGTTTCATTAAAAAGGGCATCCACAAAATTGATGTAACTGTGCTTCATAAGAGTTTACAGCACAAGGCAAAAACACCTGTTTAACAGTTCCATCTACTCTAATACATTAAGAAATTACCAAAAATATATGAAAAATACACAAATCATTTCTTCTTTCAAGAATCTATGAGAAGATGTGCTGGGATTTTGATCATCATTACTGTTGTTTTTGTTGTTTTGATTTGACTCATGCTTTTACCTTTGCCATTTTTCTGGTTTTTGAGAGTACACTGAACAAAATACAAAATCTCTTTTCTTTATTAAATGTCAACAAAAGACATGTGGGCAATAGCTC
The DNA here is from genome assembly GCA_037976565.1 of Mesocentrotus franciscanus. Lineage (NCBI taxonomy): Eukaryota > Metazoa > Echinodermata > Echinoidea > Camarodonta > Strongylocentrotidae > Mesocentrotus > Mesocentrotus franciscanus. The sequence goes on from CP137671.1 coordinate 20,431,172, forward strand.
TATGTGGAAGATTAGAAGTTAAACTCAACAATTTTGTGGTCTTATCGGGTGTCCAGTCTCATTGCTATTTGAGGGCTGTGATGTATTAATGCTTATGGAAAGTTGGTATACATGTACATGTATAAGTTTACAACAATCATGGACTACAACTTTACCTAAATGATTACATTTTAATCCACATCTTAGTCTAGATCTACCATATATATCTTTATATATCAGGGTCTTGTTTTGTGTTGTTTTGTCTTCTTCTTTTCATTTTTTAAAATGTTTTGTTTAGTTATTTGTTGTTGCATTCTTACATTCATACATTCCATTAGTTTCTAACCATGACGCTAATAGTGGCTTATTTATATATGATATATGAAATACACGTAGATGTCACAAATATTCATTTACATAAATATGCTTATGTAGTCAACCATTACATTCCATAAAATTAGCTGAACTCTGATGAAGTAGAAACCAAAACCATATCCGTTTACAAGCGAACTGATTTACACTGTAGCTTTCTTAGCATTTACGATTAAAACCAAACAAAATCAAATACGAAACAAATATGATTCCAACCTTGGGTACATGACCATTTACTTCTGTATTACTTTAATAAACCCAAAACCGAATCTGGCTTTTTATTACATTTGACCTGCTTCTAATCGTAAGCCATAATTTTTTCAGTTGCTTGTAAACATATATTTCAACTGCTTGTTTTCTCGCACCCGGAGGTGGAGGCGATACTAAGGGATCCAAATGGCATCCTTTCGTCGTCCATCACAAATGTTAGAATTTACCTTCAAGACTCTCTTGTGACAAATAATTTGATCATGTTGTGACCAAACTTGGGTCAGAGATGCACTTGAGGGACGTTCACATTATAGCGCTTTTAAGGGTCACATGCTAAAGTCAGAGGTCATTTGTTGTAATAATTATGTTAACGTTTGCCTGCATGACTCTCTTGTTGATAAATAACTTCGCAACTTGGGTCAGATCATTTTTAAATAGGTTAAACGTAAAGTTTTTATCCACAATACTTTGTTTAATATGGCTAGTTAGTTTGCATACATGGTTCCAAGTCTACCAAACTTGGGTCAGGGATACTTTTCAGCAAAACTTCATGTGATTTAGTCACAGGTTTGGTCAAAGATACAATCTGGCTATTGCCTTGTGTAATTTTACAGTGTTTACTTACCTTCTAAATGGATTACTTCATTGTCATTTCTATTTCATCAAAACTTATCAATTCAATTTCATCTCATTTCAGATACAATCTAATATGTACAGTAAACCTACCATCAATATTACCATCAATTAAATTAGTGCTGTGTTTTGTTACTCAAGCTATACTTGAAATTAAGCCATAATATATTGGTAGATAGTGTATTATCTTCAAATTAATCACATTTTTGTTCTTCTTGGTTGTTATTTTTTATTTAGTCAAGGGTAAAATTATACATAAGTTTATATTATAACGGAACAAATGGCAGTTCTCCTTAATCTGTTTACCTATATTGCATATTAAAACTCATGATTATTACTGTATGTAGTGCCACACTATATCTTTAATGTCGTGTTATACAACTTCCTACTTGAATGTATGCCATACTGATTATTCTTTGTTTTATGATTTCTAAAGTTGCCATGGTACATTGCAGATTGTATACACCAAATATTGTTGAAATGTTTCACAATCTAGATATTCCAATAACCCTTTCGTAGTTTTGTAATATTTGATGACCATGTATTTTCTAAGAGGTACTTATTAAGCAATAGGTTTGTTTTGCAATCTTTGTATTATTATTCTATTCAATAGAAGTTAGAAGTCAGTTTGTTTTATTTCATGTACTTATATATTCCTTGCCTATACAAAGAAGCTTAAATAAATATAATACTACTTTAGATCAAGTATGTTAGCATGTGGTAAGTAAGATGGATAATTCACCCACGCAACTACCGGTATGAATATATTCTGTTTATTATGAATATATAATTCAGTCAATATTTATGTACTGACTGGCCCTGAGGGGGGTACGAGACTATAAAGTCTTAGGGTGGTATTCTCGAAAGCGGACTAACTTTAGTCCATGGTTTAATCCTCCGACTAAGTATGGAATGCCAAGTGTCCATATGAATATATTTTTGAATTATTTGATATGTCCCTAAATTACCATAACATAATTATTTCATAGTTAAATTGTTGTTTATTAATTATGTTATTACATTTCATTTTAATTTAGTGACAGATTAAATTATTCAAAAACATATTCATATGGACACTTGGCATTCCATACTTGGTCGGAGGATTAAACCATGGACTAAAGTTAGTCCCAATACCACCCATAGAAAAGGACAATATGGCTACACTGAATATCAGGGGTAATTAAGGGTGATCCTTACCTGAAACAATCTACCTGAATCAATAAGCCAGTCAATATCGCTATTATATTTCCACTTTATAGTTTTTAGACTATCATTAGTATCACTAATATCAGGAACAAGTTCCAAAATGAGATGGTCTAGTATTGTATCTTATTCCAGTATTGTATCTTATTCCCCTCTCTTGGAACAGTGTCTATATGCACGATGGATGCATGCATGATGAGTAATGCTCTAATAGTAATAATCAAATGCAAGCATCCAAATCAACACTATATCTTTTAATGAAACTTACAACTCTATAAGAAATTCCAAGCTCTGCTTGGTTTACACGTTTTGTTAAAGCCTATCTGCACTAGTTTGGCCAGGAAGGATTAGACCTCCCTGCATGGTCACTGAGAGGTGATTATCTCATCAAATCAGCTCTCAATTAACATAAGAAAAAGGGGACCATGGGGGACCAACGATCACCGCTTAGGCATTGTTTGCTACATAGAGGGCGCAAGTAGCTATAAGTAGTGCAGTGGGGCTTTAAAGGAAGAGGAAAGCTTATTTTATCTAGATGTAAGAGGCTTGATCATTTGAAGTGTCTGAACCGGAATGTTATTCTGAATTATCTTGTGTTTTTGTAGATAATAAAAAATTGTTATGCAACATCATAATGCTAAAATAAAATAGATCATTGTGTTTCAAAACTCCATTTCTGTATCTTATTCCCATTTTATACATGTATGTATGTATGTATGTTCACAGAAAGAAGATGTACCATGTAATTGAGATGAAAATGGAATTGACATTGTTATTCTATTGTCTTGTAATGTGGAAAGTATGAAATGAAGTCGATTTCAATATTAAATTATACCTTCATTTATTCAGTTCAATCACGCACAATTTTATGGTAAGGAAAAACACTATGGAACATTATTGCTGTATATGTACACCATGAATACACCATGAATACACCATGAAATTGGAGTCAAATTATTGTTAAAATAATAATTGAAGGCCATTATTTTATATTTGTGAATCCATAATATCAGCTACTTATTATTTGATTCTCTACAATTCTTCTTTCAATAATCTTTCTTTCATAATTTCAAAGTTGGATGAGGTGTTGTCAATGGTATCAGTATTTTAGTGATTGGTGAAAACATCTGCCCCCTGTTAACACAAAACTTTGGCAATTGATCATACAATTCATTTATGTGATTGATTGCATTGATCCCTTTTCAATCACAAAAATCAATCATATGATCAATTGCCAAAGCTTTGTGTTACAGGGGCCCTGATGTATTTCTTTCTGTATTTTGAAATGTCCAAAAATTAAAGTTTTGAAGAAATTGATTAAATGGCTATGAAATGGTTTTGAAAAGAAATGTTTTATTTCAATTTGTTGCTTCATCCATGTTACCATGTATCATCCATGTATATTGAGTGGAAGATGGATTCTAATGCTAATTTAAGAAAAGTTGGAAATTACATGTACTCCCATATGCTTTGTGGGCTGGTATATAGCAATATATTAGAAAACATATGTTCTCTTACAATTCTTTTAAATAAATGTCTTTGATTCTTGTTTGAGCACTGAAGTATTTCACTGAAAATATTTGTCACTGAAAATATACCATCCGGTCCCTCTATACACCTCCCCTTCTCTCTCGGAAAAGACAATGTGAGTGCATGGGACAGGTTCATTTTATAGCCCTTTTCTTATCGAATAAGGAGACAGTAATGGAAGGAGGGGAGATCATTTTGATTTTTGCCGGGAAGTGAAGGCTGCGATCTCCCGGGCGACGCGTCAGGTCAAGAAGGCGACCTTTCCGATCAATGGAAATTACTCCTCTTATGCCCGAGTCACACCTTTGCGTATTTGGCTTGCGTATTTATGGCGAGCCGTTTTAACATTTATTCCTATTTCTTGATATCAAGAACTGATTTCTTGATATCAAGAAATGAGTTCTTGACATCAAGAAATGAGTTCTTGATAATTATCAAGAATTACCATTGCTTTACAACAGAAAATAATTTCTTGATATTAAGAACTCACTTCTTGATATCAAGATATAGGAATAAATGTTAAAACGGCTCGCCATAAATACGCAGCGCAATACGCAAGCCAAATACGCAAAGATGTGACTCAGGCATTACACTTGAAAATGAAAGTTGCGACTAATTCGAGTGCGTCATTCAAGAGTGATTTCCGATCAATCAATTTTTATCATAAGATGCGAGCCTTTTGCATCCCTTTCAATTCTCTGTGAGAATACATTTGCTTTTTGTAAAATAAAAAAAAAGACGCCAAACAAAATCGCTATTGCTAGTACACCTTCAGGATGATCAGGTATATTTCCTTCTTCTTGAAAAAAAAAGTATTTGATGTAATTTAATGTCTATATCTACGTACAGATACTTCTGAAAAGGAACCACGAATATTGGATGGTGAAAGCGATTAAACGGTTTAAACGTTCCAATGACGAGTCATTGACAACCTCACACATCCACAAAGGAGATCGATGTAAGATGTTATTTCCGTCTCGTGTATTTTTTCATAAATACCATTTACAGAAACTGGAATCATTATACATTATACATGAACATTAAAAAAATCTACAAATAAAAATAAGTTGCCCAAGTCACAAATTCGTGCCTGGCCTAGTAATTCAGCACAATGTTTTAAGTCTGCATTTTGCATTCAGTTTCGGTACGATGTCACACTCATGGTTGCGCGTCAGAGCACGCGAGACACTGACGCAGGCTTGTGTCAGCAAAAGACGCATCGTGGGCAACAAGCCTATCATCAATGATTGTTTCTGTAATCGTCTCACAGAATGATATTTAGCTTTTCCAGTTCCCTTTAGGAGGATAATGATGCTGATAAGAATCAATCTCATGGCAATGTCGAATCAAGGAACCTACGAAGTCTATCCATCATTTCATTGTCTCTTTTTAACAACTCGCATCTTTTCTTCACCAGGGACGACGACACCGCTCCGCTTTTACTCGCCGAAGCGTCGTTCGAGACGTTCCAACGCGACGGTTCTGCGGCGTATACCTTACAGGTTTTAGGTGTTCCCTTCCTACTACTAAGATAAGAAGAACTTTGCGACCTTAACCCTCGACTTTCTTCTTTATTGGTGTTGTCCTTGACAGTGGGCCTCGAAAGTCTGCGAATGGTTCCATCTTTGTCCATAACAAAGTGTGACGAGTCAAAGTTCATGTCTGAGGTCGAAGGTCGCCGTCGCGGCGGGTCGCCAGGTCGACGGACCAATGACGACCGACGCGCCGGATGAAGTTGGCCAAACGTTGGTACAGCGTTGACTTTCTTATCTGGTGATCTCGTCCATGAGGATCTGCTCTTGTCTCTTGAACTGTTTCTCAGGATATCAAGCACCCGAGATAATCTTTCTGTTTCGGACGTTTCAGGTCTCGATTGTTCATGTTCCTCAGTCTCATTTTTGGTATCACCAACATTGTCCCCTTTGTCTGGAGTTTGCTTTGTTGCTACCTTCTCATCGTTAACTTGCTTAAGATGTTCCCTCCACTTTTTGGTAGGGTCAGTCTTTTCCTTCTCACTTTGCTTTGATTCATTTCCTGTGCTTTCGCTCTTCTTGTTGTTTTCAGGTATATGGGAAAGGGCCTTGGACAGACACACTGCCATTATCGCCGACCTGAACTTATTCTTTGCTGTGAATTCGGCGTTCTCGGCCACGGCCACCGGCGCCTGGGTAGCCTCCGATTTCCTCCGCTGTTTAACTCGGGGTTGGTTTTGGAATCGTTTCAATTGGATCTTGCGCCAGGACATGACTGGCGCAACCTCGTCATTGTGGATTTCCTCCGGCGTGAACGTGTGCGTCAAGCGATTCTTTTCCGTGCGCATCTCAGACAGGGTGCGCTGGAGGACCCTGATGTCGGAGTAACGCCTGACGTTCTCCATGTGTTCCTTCTGACGCAGCTCTTCGACCCTAACGCTGAGCTCGTGATCGTGCTGACGGTTGACTTCGTGGACCTTCGTCATGCTTGAGAAGAGTTTGGAAATACATTTGTTCTGCTGGACCTTACGCTGTGTTTTTGGTGCTGCAGACATGTTTGTTTCATCACCTTCCTCTACGTCATCGCTTGTCATCAGGGTCACAAAATTGGTACCGCTTAGAGCTCTTAGAGCTTAGAGCTTAGAGCTCTTAGAGCTCTAGATGGTGACTGCAGGATACACTGGTGCACGCATCATCACTGAAAACATCATACACATTGAACTGTTCCTCGATATCTATGATGGACAGTTTACATTGTCAAGTAAAACACAAGGAAATATGTGAAGCGCTGTTGCAATGAAATAGTCCATTGTCAAAATATTAAGTTCCCATTATTTTCATCGGACATTCCTTCAATAAATTATGTTCAACTAGCTTGATACTGTTACTATAAACGAGCTTAAAGACAGATAGGACATGTTGTTTCGTCAAAACCGATTACCGAGTAGGTTTTCTTGAACCTGATGGCTGACTGGTATTGTCGGTTGTCGTAGTAGTCACTTTCACGACCCTCCTTCAAAACGAATCCCTTCGATGTTTTCTGCATGAAAAAAGAATAGAAAATCGAAATGATGTAAAAGATCAAACCGAGGAGCGAAAGGAGAATTATATGGCTAATGGATATTATCAATTAAAAAAGATCGTAGGATAGACAGGCCTGATAATTACCCGATTTATATCGGTTTCCCGATTTAAAAAAAAAAAATTCCCCCGATTTTTCCGATTTTTTTTTTCCTAATTTTACCCCGATTTTACCCCGATTTTACCCCTATTTTCTCGATTTTTCCTGATTTTTCCTGATTTCTCCAGATTTTTCCAGATTTTCCCCCAATTTTCTTACTAAAAAAGGGGGGAATGTTGTTAGATGCCATTTCATTCCCCCGAATGCATTTTTTTTTTTTTTTAGTCAAGAGGGAGGGGGTGGTTGAGAATTTTTTTTTTTTCAGTGCTCACTATCACCCCTGGATAGATTAATACATAGATGGATGGATGGAAGGAAGCTGTATTTTTGGAATGTCGCAGTTCTCCTGAGTATACAGATGCAAACATAAGTTAAGTCAGAGAGAATGATGGGAGAGACAAAGGGGGAGAGGGGGAGTGGGCTAATAGATCACATTTCAAGCTGAATTAATTTTGTATTCGATGATTCAAATCTGCTACAAATCTCATGGAGGCCCGTCTAAGTAAAAGTTCTAAAACATATGCATGGAGAGATAAGAGATGATGAAACTGCCACTTTCGTTTCTTCTCTCACTCATGAAAGGTTGGAATTCCAGTTGTACATTTAATTTCTTACAACTACGATTTAGATACATTCTTCAAACGTGGATTGATTTGAAAATACTATACTAAGGATAATTAAGGACTAGAGGGAGTAGGCCTGTGTTGTCAAACAGTGACGAAATTATTAGAATACCCAAAATGGACGCGCGACTGATTTTTTTTTGAAAGAAAATCATAATACATCCCCTTGCAGTCTTGCCAAAAAAGTTGTTTGTTTGTTGTTGTTTTGGGGTTTTTCCCCCTTAAATTTGCTGAAATGATACTTTGGGGATCAATTGAGGTTCACAATCAACCCTCTTGCATTGTAAGGATGTTCAATGTGAGCAAATGGACACGATTGAAATTTTCATTCCCCACCCCCCCAAAAAAATGATTCAGATCGTGTCGTGTGCGTCGTGCCTTACATGGAAGGGTAACCGAGGGACGAGTTACACGAGAGTGACTTTCCTTTAGTAACGGAAAACACATTCTATCGACTTAATTTTGTTGGATTCTTCATTGAAAAAACTGTCTAAACTTTCCCTTCTATCCCCAACTCTTTCCAATCGGAGGCCTATACAATCATGTTCCTTCTTTTTTATAGAGTATTTGATGCCCCTTTCTACGGTGGTCTAAACAAATTCTTGATACCAACTCAAGTGCACTCAACGTCATGAAGGGTAACGAAGAGAAAAAAGAGAAAGTATTCAGAGATTCTTAAATTTTAAGTAAGCATTCAATCGATAAACTTTTCTTTCTATTTACTGCATGCAAGCACGACAAGGGGGTAACGTCACAATGCGAGGTACTCGGTCCCGATGTTAATCGGATCTGATATTCTTAGGACCAAGGGCCTTGTGGTTTACGACACGCTTCTTGAATTTTGAAAGAGCTTCTTTATTTTACCCATTTTGTTCATGAGTTGGGCAGGTGTGGAGATATCAAAGTTACGATCTGACGCTGGCAAGTTACCAAGGGGGAAGTGGTGGTAGATTTATTTAAAAAATCACAGCCCCCCCCCCTCTTTTTTCAGTAAAATGAATACCTTGACATCGTCTTATTATTACTATTATCGACGCAAAATAACCCGATAAGAAAGGAAACACTCTTCTCATAATAGACCGGTTTACTAACATATTCAAATTTATGGATGTTTCTTTAATTCCTGGGGACCTAGTGACGAGTTAATCCATTAACCTGTTATTAATGAATGAACTACAATACTCGGAATCCAGTCTTCATATATTACTTGTTGCTATGTGGGGCAAGCCTCGGGTAACCTTTCAGGTTATTAAGAACAACCTTTGTTTAAAAAGTATGCTTAAAATTTGAATCTGTTAATAAACCTGTCAATTGTCGACGATAAATTTCAATATCTGTCGTCTCTTTGTACATAAAAGTGTTTTATGCATTTGATATATCCGATACGACTGTATGCTTTTAAAAGTTGATTTGTATTGTGGAGCGCCAGGAGTAGACTTGAGCGCTAGAACCCATTATTTTTTTATAATTATTATTGTTTTTATTATTATTATTATCATCATCATTATTATTTTATTTGTTCATATTATCATTCACATAATATATATCAAATTTTAAACACCCTCAGATATGGCATATCAAAGGCTGCGCCAGTCGCTGACGCAGTACTGCGTCTGACAAATGACGCCTCGTGTTCAACGGCATGAATAGTTCAGCTATAAAGATAACAAGAGATAAATCTTTCATGATTCAAGACAAGAGCTTCGGGTGGGCTCGAAAGTATCTTGTTGAGATGTAAGGAAGGTACATGTAATTGGAATCATAACTAATATCAGACAATATATAAAAGTTTGAGTTTAACTGTATTACTTACCACTGATAGTATAGCTGGATAAACACGTTTCCACAAGTAGCACTGTTTCGCTGTTGTACAGATGTTCGGGACAAAAGTCTAATAGTTCATTTCGTCTTTCAACTAAACCCAAATACTGTATCTCGCATACATGGTGAAGCAGGCATTTCCTTGTAGAAGGCTGATAAAAGCCAATTCGAATGTCTTTTTGTATTACTTTATAGGCTGATCTGTGTTATCAGCAGGCACGAAATCCGAATTTGTTCTGTTGATACTTTTGGAATTAGTATAAATATTTCCAAACTGCTCTGCAAGATGAAGTAATCGCTCAAGGATTTGAGAGGCACCTGGAGTAGATATCATTCCCACTTCACAGCACTTCTCACAGATTTCCTTTATCTATTTAATTACTCTACGGATTCATCGGGGAAAAGGTCGATATCCTTTCTATTCCAGCGTTATACCGGCTATTGTCAAAGTTCTATCATCCGACTAATCTCATTCAATGATTTCGCCTCGTAGAAAAATGATAAGAATGCGATGGACTGTCACAATAACAATAAGACGATATCAACAAGATTGAAAGGTCCATTGTGACAAATTTCGGCACTTACGTCTTTTATTTTTCTTTGAAAAGCAATAGCAAAAATAAGAAATGAAACAAAACATAGCACATCAATAGACATTCTGATGTGAAAGACGTTTCTGTTTCACTGCTCTCCGTTTCTATGGTTAGAGACCCGATGACTATATAGAGTATTCAATTCACGATTTCTGGACGTTTCTTCCGGGAAACCCACTGGTGACAGACATTAGCCTGGCGCCGTCTCGAGGTCTCTACGTATTTACCTCCACTGATGACCGCCTTGCACAGTAATTGTTATGTCGGGCATTCAAAACAATTTCTGGATTTTCAAGAGCAATTTTCCATCTATAAATAGTAGGCTCCGTGCACACGATTTGAAACACTATTCAGCCTGTTTTTTAATGACAATTTCTGCATCACCAACTAAAGGCAAATTGTTTCGTTGAACTTTCCTCGATTAACGTTAACACCATTTCACGATAATGCTCACAAAGTCATGTTGAAATCCATCCATCCGTCAATCTTGACATCATTTTCGATTTTGACACCGCCTTTATCTTAAAGATAATGACCATGCCACGCTTCGCTTATCGGCAACACGTCATCGACAGTTAACTATGAATCGCACATGCACGTAATCAATCAATAACCAATCGATAACCAGGCCGCAATCGCGCATTCATGTAATAAATCAATAGCCATTCGATAATTGTACCGCAATCCCAATACCATTTCGCCGTGAATGAACCCGTGAAAGAATGGAGAAGGACGTCGGAGAGAGAGGAATCGAACGACGTTGACACTTAACATAATAGGCCCCTGAGATGGATTCGAAGGAACAATAGACCACGTGTGAATTTAGTAGTTCCTTAAGACAATAGGGATAGCGTAATAAGGAGGCGAAGCCCTGGAAATCGGCATAGGCCGGCTCTATAGACCAAGTTGATGAACAGAAATAGCAAGGGTCACTGCATCTGTATGAAGTAGTGAGGAAATTTGGTCCTCTTTGGTTAGATCCATTTCCTGCAATTCCTTGAAAGAAAATATTTTGTCATGAAATATGCGATTTCCAAATAAATGTTCACTTCAAGTATGCCCAAAGAGACTTTTTCCTATTCGAACCCATTTTTAGAAGATTAGTAAAATCCAATTAATTATGACTACTGTATGTGCGATGGTTTGTGGTATGTAGAAATACTTCCTTCTTCTAATAATTACAGAGTCAATTACTCACCAGTGATGCTCAAATGACTTGACTTAGCGCAACAGTGCTCTGTCTGACAAAAAAATAACTGTCACCAATGCAACAACTCTGTTGTAGAACTAGCTTTACTGCTGTTTCACAAAATAGGTTGAAATTAAAACTGCTGTAAGTGCCTTGCCACAGGTAGATCCGACCTATCTAGCTAGCGGTATCCGTGTCTTCCCCCAATACCCTTTAGTTGCTACATGCTGAGTACAAGGCCCAGGAGCACGGCCAATCCAAGCATAACTGATTTGCATTTTTACAGCTGAAATATTTGGAGTATAAAAGCCCAACCTACGCCGACTAAATTTAGGAATGCATTTTTTTTTCACAAAACTTATCCTCGGCTGAATAAAATGAGGAATGCATACTCATTACGCCATCTTGAGTGGCAATGGCATTCTCATTCATTTGTTCATTCGCTAACCAATACGTTACCAAGAATAAACAAAACTAAACAAAATTTATCATCGCTAGTGATAATTTCTTTGTTATATTGTCTGATTGAAGTTCCTATAGGGCTATCCACGCAGTTGAGTACTAGATGATGTTGGTAAGGTATGGGACTGCTTTCCCACATCATCTTCACTATTCACACTTCAAACTTCACACTTGTTTCCTAGTTCACCACCGTTCATCATCTCCAATATGGGGCGGCATAGCAATTCAATTGTGCATTTTGTAATAAAAGCACCAAATTTGTCACAGTTACATTAATATATTCTGATGTTATCCATCTCAAATTCGGCCTCTTGTTGTGCCCTTTTTTTTAAATGGCCCCCTCCGGCTTCTTCTTTCCCTTCTTTGTCCAAAAATGATATATCTTTGCAAGAATAAGTTAAATCAATTACGTAAACATATATTTCTAATTTCCAGGCCACGAAAATAAGCAAACAAGGTCCAGGTTCCCAATTTTTTTGAAAATAAAGATCCATTTTAGTTTCTAACGTATGATAAATATATTCTGTTGTAGAATATGTGTAAAATGATTCTAATTATGATCACTGAAACATCATTGATTTATAATTAACAAAAAAAGATGGGACAGGTGCCAATTAAACGCAGAAAGGGCACAATGTACAACTACGTGTAAAATAAGACTTTCAAATCTTATTATATTATCTTGATTATCCATTTTATGATAAAAACAAATGTTTGTGAAAAGACAAAGCGTAACAAGTGTCCTTATAAAGAACGAGTGACCGATTTGAATAACGCTTTGACGAAATCGATTGCAAAATTACGCAATTCATTCATGCAATTGTACATTGGCAGCCGAGAATGACAAACTTAATATGACTTTGATGACATTAGGTGCAAAATGATGAAATTGATTGGACAAAGGTCGAAAATGAATGACTAAAGAAGAATTTGACTATGAGATGTGCAAGATTAGGCTTAATGAGCCCATGCCCCCCTCCCCTTCCCCTCCCGACCCTTTGAAACACAAGTGACGTGTAGTATACAACTTTTGCTTGCCAGGGGCAGGGAATCGTGAAAAAATAAGGTTTTGCCATTACCTTTTTTTTGTTTTACCTTGTTAGAGAATTCTGCTATTCATTATAGTGCTTAATTATTGTCACCATGCAAATGCCCCCCTCTTTACAAAACCCTGCATGGACACGCGCAGCAGGCCTGCTTGCATACAAATGAAAGGTCAAAGTTAATATTCCATTATTTACGTTTCATCGGTGTCAATATCACGATGACGATCGACATATCAGAGAGCGAGCTACTTATACCTCCATTACCTTACAGTCAACTCGTCATAATCACAGTGTCAGACTGATAGAGTGTGCAGAAAGTTGAAATCCGAAAAACATGTCTAATGCGAAGCCTCGTTTTACCTATTTCGCCGGCAGAGAACTCGGAGAAGTTACCCGCTTGGCTTTGAATGCTGCAAAAGTGGAAGTAAGTACTATCTAGCCTTGCATGTGGGGTAAGTAATTTATTCACCCCCAAAAAAAAAAAAAAAACAAAACAAAACAAAAATATATATATATATATATATATATATATATATATATATATATATATATATATATATATATATATATATATATATATATATATATAACGCATGTGTGTATATTGTATACAGTTTGCACTCTCTGATGGTACTATATGGAGAACGAGCTCAGAAAATTAGAAAGAAAAGGAAAATAAGATATACATCTAAAAGAACAGGATGAGACATATCAGTGAAACGTGATTGTATAGGCCGGCTATAATCGTGTCGTTAATATGATGATGATGATGATGATGATGATGACGATATGATGATGATGAATTGATGATGATGATGATGATGATGATGATGATGATGATGATGATGATGATATTATGATGATGATGATGATGATGATGATGATAATAATAATAAGAAGAAGAATATTAATCATCATCATCATAAACTTCATCACCATTTTCATCATGATCATCATAATCCGCATCTTAATAATAGTAAGAAAAAAGTATTAATATTAGTACTACTAATAATAGATACACTGAGGTACATTGCGCTCATATCCAATCTAGGGGATGCTGAAAAGAGGACCCAACAAAGTACTACTAATACCCTAGCTTTAGCCAATTAAGCTGCTCTACAGCACTGAAACATTCAAATAATTACTTCCTACCAGGAACATGCACATTTACTACCCCTGGGCTAAGGGAGGCAAATGCAGATTAATGTCTTTGTCAAAGGACATTGGCGTGCCCGCGGCGGGACTAGATCGAACAATATAATCGTGCAAGAAACATGTTCCATGTAAAGACTTAAAACCTCTAAAATAGTTAATCTCGTACTTATCTGATTGATGATTTTTGAATTGGTGTTTAGAATTATACAATATTCTAGAAGTAGTCGACTTTATGACCCAGGCAAGAAAAGTTCTTTCCGTTGAAGATTTTTGCATGTGTGGATTTGTGGTCCCATTTCATGCAAATGATACAAATTGCTCACAGTTGTGGGGTTTTATTTCGGCAACAAAGCTAAAATTGTTCGGAGATCACATGGGATCACATAGACGGTTTTTGTGGACGGAATGAACTTTGCTAGGTTTGCTGTTGGCTACAGAAGGACAGTCAAATGGACTAGAAAGCCTCATATACAGTGCGTATATAAAATAAAAAAGTGTACCCAACATTGGTAGCTTCTAATTGAAAAGTCATAACCAATATGACTTTGGAATTTATTTCATGATGAAGAGTAACTTATTTTCTGTCTAATGATACCCTATTAATCAGGGGCGGCGATTTCTTTTCATGACCGGGGGACGAAATGCGAGGAGCAGTGTCGTAATGACCAAAAACGTTTGGGGGGGAGGAAAAAAATCCGCATCACCACCATTCTTACATGTTACATGAAGGCCCCGCGGAACGTTTTTCAAAATGAAAGGGGGGGCTAAGGTATTAATGATCAGGTAGAGCAAAGCAAGTGGAGCGTAAATTGGCGTGGGGTCCAGGGGCAAAGCCCCGGGGGGTCAAGGGACGAAGCCCCGAAGCTCAGGGTTTTAAGCATTTAATTACGTTCAGATGAGCGTATTTTGATACATTATTTATGTCACTGGCATGCAGGTCACTAATTGAGTGGGGTCTGGGGCGGAGCCCTAGAAGCTCAGGGTTTTAAGCATTAAATTACGATCAGATGAGCAACCAGGGCTATACCTAAGGGCCCTTGGTGGGGTCCAGGGGCAGAGCCCCGGAAGCTCAGGGTTTTAGGCATTTAATAACGGTCATATGAGCATCCAGGGGCCTGCTTTAGGGCCTGATGGGGTCCAGGGCGGAGCCCCGGAAGCTAATGGGTTTTAGGCATTTAATTACCGTCAGATGAGCAACCAGGGGCACGCTTTAAGGTCCTTGTTGGGGTCCAGGGGGCAGAGCCCCCGGAAGCTCAGGGAAAAATCATGCCATTTCAGCAACATTCGTAAATCACTGGTATCGAATTAGAAATAAGCCCCTTCTTTAATTTTATTGGGGGGGGGGGCAACTGCCCCTAAGCCCCCCATCAGTATGCCATTCCAAGGGAGCATAGTGAACGAGAAGGGTGAAGGTGACAGAAGTGACTACCCCTCACAGTTTTTAAAGTTTGTTTGTATTATAACAACTATAGTATAAGAACAAGCAATATACTTTTTGCACACTTCAGTTTTATACAATATCTACATGTACATTTTGAAGGATATTATGCGAGGGAGCGTATCTTCCGAGTGAGAAGATTTTTGCATTTTTATTTGTCTAAACGCTGCACTCTTGGGCCCTCCAGAGCCTAAAAGTGTGTTGCAGCCAGTATTTGCTATACATTTTTTTTTTTTTTGGGGGGGGGGCCCTTTTTCAAATTTTTCTTTACAATAAAATATGACTCAAGGTCACACAGGCTATACATTTTTAATTAGAAGCTACTAAAGTTGGATACACTTTTTTGATACGCACTGTATATAGAGAGAGCTTGAAGAAACACGTGTGTGTGTAATTGGGTTTTTACAGACGTGTATCAATCAGATATGATTATTTACGTCTGGGGACCGACTTTTAACGTCACCATTCGAAAGACGTGACTCAGTTTCGAACCTGCGTCCTCGGCTGAATCAGTTTGTAATTTCCATTGTTAGCTGGATTACAGGTGCACGCCACAACGCCCCGTTAACGTAAAAGTTAATCAAGCTTATATAGGCCTATATTGATGAAGAAATAAGCGTCTAATCCATTTGTGTCTGTTTGTTTGTTAATAGTATGATGACATTTATCTCCGATCCAGAGAAGAATTCTTACAGTTGATCACAGGTAAGAAACCTGACATTTTTGTTTCATTTGATCACGCGTGTAATCGATCTTTTATTTGTTTTGTGTTGTTTGTTTTATTTTTTTGTTCCGCATTCCACATAACAAGATTGTCTCATACATACAATTTAACAAGAGAATTCATAATAAAACAATGATAGACATGTGCCACAGAGAAACAATGATGTGAAATATGGATATCATATCAAGAAGCAAAGCTTGTATGTTATGTTATATAGCGAGTCATAACAATAATAAATCAATCTGGATGTAGATAACGTTTAATACGGAATTCCGTCTCTATGATGTTATCAGATATCATAAACCCCATCCGTATCCGGACAACTACCCCATAGGACAACTACCCCCTAAGGCAACCACCCTCTATAACGACTACCCCCCTAGGACAACTACCCCAGACAATATCCCCCGGACAACTACCCCGTAGGACAACTACCTCCTAGGACAACTACCCCCGGACAACTACCCCTAGGATAGTTGTCCGGGTGGTAGTTGTCCTAGAGGATGGTTGTCGTAGGGGGTAGTTGTCTGGGGGTGGTCGTCCAGGGGGTAGGTGTCCTAGAACCACCCCATTACCGGATTCATTCACCATTCCCACTCCCTGGGAAATATTCCTACCATAATCGTCACCGTGAGGGCATATGGCAATAATTATGTTATAAACAATGAACAATTAGTACTAATATAATTATAAGAAACAGCATTCTAGTTGATGAATTACGATAAATCTGTTTGTTTACTACCGCTATTCTTATGAGCATTGTTCTGTTTTCATCATTTCTTTGTTGATCATATTTTATTCACGTCAAAACTAAATATAGATGGATATGTCAATGAAGTTTAATGAATAAAATACACAATAATATAGATCTGATTTTTTTCATTTTCATTTTCATTTTATTACCAATTCTCGTAAAAATACATTCAACAATACATTATACATACAAGCAAATACATACACAATACAAAGAATATGGAGGAGCCAGCAGAGGCCATTGGCCTTTCAAAGGCTGGGCTCCAACTGCCGCAGATAATTATACAAAGTAAAGAGAAAAGAAAAAGTGGGTAGTACATAAACAGGTGTGAACAGGCTAATTAAACACAAGATAAGATTCCTTCATTGGATGATGTTTGTATTTTCGTTTGAATGAGGCAAGAGATGGGCACATTTTTATATCGGTGGGTATTGCATTCCAAGTAATCACTCCAGAATATTTACTGATCTACGTGAAGTATGGTATTTTAACAATGGAATATATAAATCATTAGCATGTCTTGTGTAATGTGGATGAACATCCTTTGTTATTTTGAACATATTATCGAAAATAGAAGGTAACATATTATTATTGTACATAAACATAAATGATCCAACTTGCAATTCATGTATTTGAAATATGGTAAGTACATTAATTTCCTAAAAAGCGGTTCAGAGGGGGTTCTGGGGTGAGAGTTTGTAATTGCACGTAGTGCTCTTTTCTGTAAAACATAAACTTGATTCAGTAGAGTTTTCGCACAATGTCCCCATATCAAAGTACAATAGGATAGATGAGGAAGAATGATAGCATTATAGATATTAATCAATATATTCAGAGGAATAAAGTGTCTTATTCTATATAGTACACCTATCGCACATGAAATCTTCCGCTGGGTATTATTGATATGTGGAGCCCAAGTAAGATTTTCATCAAGTGTCACTCCAAGAAATACAGTATTAGAAACTTGTAATATATTATAGTTATTAATTATAATGTCACAGATTTGCTGTGAAAGTTTTTGTTTTTCTGCTTAAATATCATATAATTATTTTTTTTTGAATGTATAAGTAATTTGTTATCCAAAAACCACAACTCAATTTTTGGTAGTTCTGTAGTAATTATGGTTGATATTTCATTGATGTTTTTACCTGACACAAAGAAGTTTGTGTCATCTGCAAATATGATTGGGCAAAGTTTTGGGCTTACGTATTGAATGTCATTAACATATAATAGAAAAATTAATGGGCCTAAAATTGACCCTTGCGGAACCCCTCCAGTGAGTGTCAATAATGTGGAGTCTATATAAACAAATTGTTTTCTGTTAAATAAATAGCTATGTATTAAATCTAAAGAAATTCCTCTAATACCATAACATTTCAACTTACGTAACAAAATGTCATGATTGATTGAGTCGAATGCCTTCGATAGATCCAAAAAAATTCCTAGTCCAATATTCTTATTTTCAAAAGCTGTATTAAGATGATCGATAAATTCAAGTAGGGCCATAGATGTAGAATGTCCAGAGCGAAAACCAAATTGTCTATTGTACAAGATATTATGTTTACATATATAAGACATTAGCTTTGCATATATCAATTTTTCAAACAGTTTATCAAAGACAGAAAGCAGGGACACAGGTCGATAATTTGTACACAAAGATTTATCTCCCTTTTAAATATTGGCAAGACTTTAGCAACTTTTAAAGCATCTGGAAAGCATCCCGTTTCTATAGAGGTATTGAAAATATGAGTTAACACTGGAGCTACAATGTGTATACATTGTTTTAAAACTTTGGTGTCTATATCATCGTAGCCTGGGCTTTTGCCTTCTTTTAAACTTAACACTGTATTGATTACCTCAGATTCCTTTGTACATGTGAAAAATAAAGATTGTGGATAATCACCATTCAAATATTTAGTAGGGTCTGTTGAAGTATTAGGCATAGTGTTTACAACATCCTCACCAACAGAAACAAAATATTCGTTAAAAACTTGCAATACTTTCCCTTTATTTTGAAAAAGAATAAAAGCAATCAAAGCTCCTGTATGTTAGACCTGTTTCAATCATTGTTTGTTTGAATCTTTTACCGAGCCGTGAGTATAGTGGAAAATATCTAATTAGAATAGAACAAAACATAATTGGAATGATGGCCTTTTAGAAGCAATGGAAATGTAGCCTTGTCTTCTTCATTTTGTTTGATTTAGAAATATATTCGATTAGCAAATTACACGGTGAAATACACGATTTTTGCCTTTCCCTCTTTGTGACCGTTTTTCCCCTTACATAAATCTTGCTCCCATTTTACTTCTCCTTTCTCTCTCGTCGTTTATCCATCATCTTCATCTGTTATATCTTCCCATCACACGCTTACTCTCTCATACTCTCTCCCCCTTTCCTCTTCCTTTGAATGCAGCCCATACAATTCAATTCTGCATCCTTATGATTTATTATTTTTCTTTATTTTCCTTGCAGATGGCAAACTGTTGTTCAAGCAAGTTCCTCTGCTGGAGATTGATGGCCAGAATCTTATAGGGAGTGAGTGCGTTCTTCGCTATGTCTGCAACAAATACAACTTTCAAGCAAAATCTGATGAGGATCAAGTCAAGTGAGCATACCCAAAAATTGTATAGTATTAAAACGACAAAATCCTGTCTGCGGCTCTGCATTCAATCATTTCTAACAATGACCCAGCATCGTTTCTTCACCTCCTTTCGTATGGGACCGGGGAAAATGGTATTACTATCAGTGGCGTATTTAGGTATATCCCGCCAAAACTTATCTCCATAATCATAGCTGTGCAAGCGAGTGAAAAAAGACACTTCCACTGGAGTAAAGACATTGCTTCGTCATCAAACAACACGCTGCCGAATATGACGATTTTTAGGAATCCCGTTGCCAAGAATTATTTTTGTTTTTAGATTTTGTGAGTGATTGAAAATGAAAACGTTGATTTCTTTATTTTCATCCTCAAATTCCATAAGCTTATATAAAGTATATTTGGGCACATTGCTGCCCAAATACAATGATATTTAGGCACCCAAATATGGGTTTTTGGGGCACATCGATACTCAAATATAAGGTGATGGTTATCCGAGTATTGGATCTCTAAAAAAATCCTTGGGAAGCCCCAAGCCCCCCTCCTCCTCCGGTTCGTACCTCTATGACTGCAAGAGAACATCGGAGTTGCGAAATATGACCAAAATCGGCTTTCTATTCCATTCTACTTCAACTGGGGCGCAAAATTAACGAACTTTCTGGAGAAAAATAGTAAAAGAATGTAACAAGGTAAAAGAAAGCTGAGATTTCTTTCAAGTGCTGAACTTTCCTAAACGTCCATTTTTTACACTGCCGTATATCGAGGCGCAATGAGGAGCAAAGCAACGACAATTAACATTTTTCTATTTTTATGCTAAAATTCATATAGCGGCGCGAAATTACGAGGTCCAGAAACAACACTAGCGAGAGAGCAAAGCGACTTCAACCCTCAAAATCTGTATTTATAATACAATTTTCCCTTCGTATTGGCATGATTGGGGCGCATAATCTTTCAGGATTGTGACCTTTCTACCTTTTCTGCCTTTTCCTTTCTCTCTTTTGCGTCAATTTTTTTCTCTCCCTCTCTTCTGCGTTTTGGGCCCCCTTCAAGGGACGCCCAGGGGCAGGTGACCTCCTCCCCCCTTTAGTTACGCCTCTGTAGACAATTCTATCTAGTTCTTGTTGTAACCTAATTGACACAGTTAACTAATAGTGAAACTGTGTCCTCTTTAGCATGCAGGTATGATTGTGTAGAAACCAAGGCTCCTTTCTCTACTTTCACTTCCTTCTTTGCAGGTCATACTCACTTAATTTCTTCTATCATGTTATCTGGGAGTTGAATGTATACCAATCATTGTGCTTACGCTAGAGCGCTCCTGTATCTGCTTTATGTTGTTTAATTGTTTGACTTCTTACATTTCTATTTATTTGTTGGAAAAGAATTATCAAATTTATATTCACAATCATTCATATTTCGAGTCGTATTTCTGAAGATATAAACCCCCAAAAGAAGAAACCATCATCATAATCAAGTGCATTTGGGCTTGTTGGAACACACGCTATGTCTAGAATATCAGCTGGGGAGGGGGGGGGGTGTGAATACATCCTGTCTATGTGTGGAGGCAGCTCCAGCTGTATGTGTGTTTGAAATGTTGAGCGTCCTATTACACGATTACACCCCCTCCCGCCTCACGGCTCCGCACGCGCGCACACACCCACACACACACACACACACAAACACACACACACGCAGCTAACTGGAGTTTATCTGTTAACCCCTCCGTCCAGGGGCAGATAGAAGTACTTTTATTTTCTTTGTTTGTTAATTATTAATCAATTTAGTTACTCATTTATTTATTCATTTATTTATTTATTCATTCATTCATTCAATACATTAATTCTTTTATCTACTTATATATTCATTCATATATTTATTCATATATCTATTTATTCATTTATTTGGAAAGGGGCGAAAGGTACAGTTTCTAAATGTCTCTTAGGGGCAGAAAGAAAGAGCAAAGCAGAAAAAAGGAAAGAAAAGAAAGAAAAAATACATTAAAACATTTTCGTATTTTGGTATTTTCGGTCTTGAGTCGATTTGGTGGTTTGACTGCGGCATATGAGTTTTCAGAGCATTTCAACTGGCAACAACGCATCGGGTCATAAAATTGTTCGTTTAGATTATGGGAACTGCATATTCAACGCAACAGCTGTCAATGTTTCATTTGGGGTTTCATAATCTGCAATTCCATTGTTCTTTTAGAATTATATTTGAGTATGAAATACAAACAAATATAGATAAGCTTGGCATACAAATGGCTAGACACAGAAGAGGAGACAAAGTTAGTGTAGGAAATGTTCATAGCAGGCTTCAAATTTACATGCACTTCGTAGCTACGTGTAAAGTATTTGTTTAAAAACTTAAGTCCTGGCATTTTTTATATTAAGTTATCTAATACATAAATTTGATGGAATACTTAAAAGCAAGTCATTCCAAACGAATACTTAAAACTACTTAGCACGTTTCTTAAGTTTTGAAAAGATTTGAATAAACAATGCATATTTTTTCTTGTTTAATGCAGTGTATGTTTGGATTTTCTAAATATTTAAATCGGGGGGGGGGGGTGGTATGGTGGGGAGGGTGAACTGCCCGGATCGTTAAAGTGACATATTAAAAGACATTGTCCGGTTTTAAATCTGAATATCGTTTCCTTTTTGTTTCACCCCATCCGGCCGTTCCCACCACTTTTTTTTTAGGGCGGTGCTTTCATAATGAGTGTACATGACAAGTTTCTATACACATTTCACCCGAGCTTTCATAAATCATTGAGGTGTCGTGATATAGTGGTTCATTCATTTGACTCGCAGTCCACGTGTCGAGGGTTGGAATTACTCCCGATACTTACATGTACGTACTTTGGCAAACTTTAATCCACAGATTGATAAAAATAATTAGTATTAGTATTATTGTCGTAAGTATTATTATTATTGTTGTTATATTAGCATTATTATCATTATCATTATAATCGCTATCGTTATTACCATTTCCAGTATTATAATTGTCCTTATAATCATCCTTAACAATATTATCATCATCATTATTATTATTATTATTATTATTATTATTATTATTATTATTATTATTATTATTTTATTATCATTATAAGTTTTTCATTTTTAATAATCATTTCGTAACCTTTCCAGACTTGAGATGTTATGCATGGGGGCGAGGGATATGCTAAAATCAGGTTTCACCCTCGCCCAGTGGCAGAAAACACGAGAGGAACAAGAAACGATGCTACAAGGTGCTGTCAAACAATGCAAGAACAGGTATTTTCCAGTCTTCGAAAAGGTAAATGCATCATGTGCATATAGTGCAATTAAAATGGCATACTCGGGATTAGTTATCTCTTTTTTTCAGAGAAGACCAAGGTCCTGTCTTATATTTATAAAGAGTCGAGATTTATTCAAATCGATCGCAACTTGATATAAATTGCAAATCTGTGCTAAAGAGAAAAGAGTTTCTAATATAATTTGGTTTGTGATTGATTGAACGACTTAGGGACCCGTCCGGATCAATCGCAGCTCTTTTATCATAATATGGGGCCATATCTCTATAAATTAATTTAAAGGTATACGTATATCGGGAAATTCCTTGTATAATATAGCCTTAAAATTTCCGAAAGTTTCTTTGGGAATAACTGGCGTAGGTTATAACTCTATTACCTTATACCTTATATTACGGGATCTACTGGAATATGCAGTCATTCCTGCAGTCTGGTTTCCGGGTCAAAGGTAGAAATCTCTAGATTTGTGGAAAGTTACGATCATGAAGTATTTTCTAAAATGTGTTAATGTGGGGGGTGCTCTTTACATGTTTTTAAAACACAAATTAGGACACAGTGCCGTGTCCTCTCAGTTATGTAGTTGGATAGCTACATACCGTACTTTTGAAGCACTACTGGTATTAGTTTAGTGATCTTTGAATAAATTTAAATTAAGAGTAATCTGACAGAACGAGATATCTGCAGGTAATTTAATTAATGGTTGCACTTCAGTGATACCAGCCGGGGGTCCGGTTTTTGTGTCATTTTGTTTTTTTCGAGGGTATTGTTACCCTGAAGGCTAACAAATTCTAAGGTTCACAATTCCGAAAATAAAAAATGATTTATAATTCCGAAAATTAAATGGCGCTTTTATTTCCAAAGATCAAAACGAACCCTGTATCATTTACGGAATTACGAACCTTAGGAATAATGAGCCCTGAATAATTATGAATCTTGGGAAAAACGAGTATCCCGGCGTTTCATGTCGGTACCTCAGTGGTACAATCAAGTTTTACTCAGATCTTTATCTTCATCAAGTTGAACTTGTACACCCCCAAAAAATGACAAAAGCAAACTCTAACTGCTAGCTGGCTGATGGTCATGAAAAACACATTTCTAATGTGGTAAACTTTTTGTGTTTTTTTTTTCCATCCAGGTCTTGGGTGAGAGTAAGTCTGGATTCCTAGTAGGAGGTTCCCTCACCATGGCAGACTTTACGTTCTTTGATGGTCTCAGCTATGTGAACGAGATCCCTACAATCAAACCGTTG
Source organism: Mesocentrotus franciscanus (assembly GCA_037976565.1). Taxonomy (NCBI): domain Eukaryota; kingdom Metazoa; phylum Echinodermata; class Echinoidea; order Camarodonta; family Strongylocentrotidae; genus Mesocentrotus; species Mesocentrotus franciscanus. The sequence continues at coordinate 20,455,188 of CP137671.1, forward strand.
CTAGATGACTTCCCAAACCTCAAGGTGTAATTGGGCGTACGAACTCGAAGCGGGGGAGGGGTGCTGAAGGCAGCGAGGAATGCCATTTGGTCAGAAATTAGGGGTCGTTAGAGCCCTGTTTAACACCCTTCCATTCAACATTTATGATGGTAAATCGGGAATGAACTGTTAAAGGCTATCAGAAAATTGGTAAAAATTACACCCCCCCCCAACCTTGCTTTCTTGCTTGTTGAAATGCCTCTGATAACAATGGGAGATTTTTAATCAGTATTACAGATTCTGGGCCCCGTTTCATAAAACATGCTTTCAATAACTGCCGAAGATCACTGGCAATCTGCTTTAAAGATAAAGACCAGTTATGGTCATGCGACTGCATTGTGAAAGAAACGTTGTGAAATCGATCAGAAAAGGTTGATCATCTAGCATATAAGTATTGGTGTGTACTGCAAGGTTCTGGAATCATCAAAATGATAAGAAATTATTTTGACCCGGTCTTAGTAAAGTTACAATTAAGCACTGTACACAGAAAGATGTATATGGGACTACGCGACCACGTGCGCGATATCTATTTGGTCCCAATAGATATAATAATTTACCAAATATATCAATTAGTCGGCGTTTTCCCGGCAAAATTTGTATCATCACGTATTAGTCAAAACATATTCTTTCACATGATTGGTAATGAGAGCTTCCACTTCATTTTTTGAGAGAGGGGCGTTTCCAAAACTGGTCTTTACCTTCAAATATAGCAAAACAAATATGATTGCAGGGCTCTAAGGGAGGGGGACAATTCCCACTGGACAATCACCCACCGGAAAAATACCCCCCCTCCCCAAGGACAGTAAGCCCATGGAAAATTACCCCCTCCCCGAGGACAATTACCCCCGGAAAATTACCCCCTTGGACAATTACGGCCACCCCTGAAAATTAGCCCCCAGGACAATTACCCCCCGAAAATTACCCCCTGTTCATCAAAGGGGAAGTCCACCCTAAAAATAAGTTGGTTTTAATTAAAGCAGATTTTTTTTTTCGGTGGTAATTGACATCGAGGGGGGGGGGGTAATTTTCCGGGAGGTAATTTTCTGGGGGTAATTGTCTTTGGGGCGTAATTGTCCCGCTGGTGATTGGCCGGGGGTAATTGTCCTAGAACTTCGGGGAGAACAGTATTAATACTGTTGAGTCTACCCTGGGTCAACAAGACATATTATTGCATGGATTATTATCATTATAAATGCCCATATCTTAGTAGCTTATATCAGTTATTGAAAATTGTTATTAATAACAAGTTTTATGAAACAGGACCCTGTCCGTTTGTTTTCTGGTCACACAGGCATACATCGTACACTTTTCCAACCAACCGGGGCTGAAGGAGTACCTTGCTAGCCCCCGACGTCATCCACCTCCTGATGACGAGTATGTACGGGTAGTCAGTTTGGTGCTGGACTGGTGATCGTCATGGCAGTCAACTACTTGGTCGTTCGTTTTTTTCTTCTTCATATGACACCATACTCATGATGGTTTAATGTTCCCTTGAAATATCATTTCCATGTCAAAAGGGCCGCAATTTTGGATACCCCTTCACTTTAGAGGTGACCGCTACAAATTTTAAAAGGTAAATCTCTTAGATATTGTGTATTATGAGTGAGTCTTTTGAATAAACAAGGTATACTTATTTTGTAAAGTAGTCGTAACTAAAGCAACCCCTCTTTTTTTAACTTTGGCCCTCCCCTTACTACCCCAGTCACATCAAGGGACTGACACCAGGGCAGCGTTTCTTGAACTTGTACTTAAAATGGTTTCGTGAAACGTTGCCAGACCGACAAAAATCACATTGCCCCGAATGGCCAAGAATCGGTCGATTTGGATTCGCTATGGAGCCTAAAATCATTCAGCAATTATATTATTAATAGCTCATTCGCGGTCATTTAAATACAATATATTTTAAATTTATTGAGAAAAAATTTGTTTAAAAAAAAATGAAAAGATAAAAGAATAAGAACACAATAAGTGGTAAATTTTGTTTAACTCAAAGTATTATAGCTGATTGATCTTGCACCTAAATCCAACCCTCTTCCATTCAAAATCATGTTTTATTTTATTTATTGTTATCATTATGCAAAAATGAATAAAAACCCCACCATGAAGCTAAAGCAAATTGATAAGAAGCTGAGTTGTCATGAAAATATTCTGGTTACAATTTGGCTATCAAAACAAAGATTGACAACCATACAACTCTTTACATCCTTTCAGTACTTACAAACTATACCAGACTTTGGTAAATAAATAAATTGCTTTTAATGTGAAGAGTAAAGTTATGCATTTGTTGAAGTATTCAGGCCTTTGCATACTTCTCCATACTACCATGTTGTGCACGTATGTGATTTTGCAGAAGGAACAAATTTTCCTCTGTAAAGAAAAGTAAGTACCATAATTTTATGTGCAATTAAACTAAGTTCAATTACATATATTTTGCATGTTCTATAGGTATTTTGTAATCAAATGCTTTGAAAAGTTCAACTGCCTAGGTGTTTGCATTACTGCCTTGGATATTATATAAGATTTTTTAAATAATGTTTTAAATATAAAATTCAATCATAGAAAAATATAATCTATCACATTCCATTTTACAATCAAATAATTTTATGATTTTTAATCATGTTGATTTAGCGTCAAGTTTTTCGAAAGAATAACAAATTTCTGTAAATTTGGTGCTCAGATATTTCCGTTTTTTATTTGTAATCAAAGTTGTCAATGACTTTCTATTGTGTAGTCTTGTCTTAATTCAATAATATGTTTCTGTTGGAAAATAACTAATTTGAAATCAAGCTAGCAAAATTTGTGCATTCATAAGTATCCCTTAATTTGTAATGCATTTTCTAGTTCACCAAGCAATTTCTGTATAAATTGGTAAATATTCTGTAGTTAACTTTGTCATTTTACTGTCTATATTTGCAGCAGGTAAGGCAATACAGTGAAAAGGAATTGTTTTGGTAGTTACCATTTCTCTGCAACTGAAATATCTACAAAATAATATCCTATTACGACTTACATGTATCTTTGGAAAGAAATAAATAAACTGTTAGAAAGGAGATCAATATCATTGTGTTGTGGTCTGATGGATAAGTCACCAGATTGGGGATCACAAGGTACAGGGTTCAAAACCCTGCCACTGCACTAAAGTCCTTTGGCAAGACATTAATCCACAATGGTTAGCAGACAGGACTTAATTCCTTGAAATGCTAGCCTAAAGCACTGTAATTGTAGGAATGCTAAAGCCGAGGAACACGTACATATCTGCTTCAGATGCTTTTAGGATTAAAGGCTGGTTCAGATACGAGTATGACCCGGTAAACTGCCGCAATAAATCAATGGCAACTGCACACAACAAGGATCTTGCGCGTATTCACTGAGCTCTGTATTATAAGATACAGAATTACAAAGCGTATTACACTTTACGTCATCATTTATAAAAAAACACCACGGTTTCGCCCCGTCATGTCTGAACGGGGCTTAACAAGTCATGGAGGAAAAATAAATCCCTATTTGTATCGGGGGATGATTAGTGAACAAACTCCTCTCTTACTACAGTGCGAGTCAAAAAAAGTTTACATCTAGAAAATTGCTAATTATTTTAAAAATCATTTATGAACAGTAAATTATCATACATCTTATGAAAGAGTGTTTTATTCCAAATTATCATTTTTGTGTGGTATGTGGTCACGCTTGGATGAACAGGAGACATTGTTTAAGAGAGTGCAAAAATCGACTTGCGCCAAAGTGATGCCTATGTGATGTTTGAATAAAACAATTGGGATTTGAGAATTAATTCGGTCTTTGCAGATCCAAATAACATCCCTAACAACACTTATCACGCCACACATATCAAAACACACACAGAGTCACACTCAGTCAGTCACACACACACACACCACACACACACACACACACACGCGCACACGCACGCACACAGACACATTTGCGCGCACTCGCACACTTAGATAAATGAAAAATACACGCAGCCAAGTCATTATTACGTAATAAACATTTATGTAAAATCGCAAATTTCCCATTTAATATCCAAATTGAATTTAAATTCAATCATAATGCCATAATGAAAGTTTGGTGCATTAACATTACAATGAATCGTTTCTCCCAAAGGACTCGGTCAGTCTGCATCTAAATGTGCTATGTGAGTGTGTTTGCGTGTGTGTGTGTGTTTGTTCCTTATGTGTGCGTGTGTGACTTTGCTTCTGAAAAAAGCATATGCAATGCATCTCATTTGATACATTCAATTCATTCTCTCACTTTAATACTTTTGCGCAAGTCGATTTTTGCACTCTCGCAAACAATGCCTCTTGTTCATCCAAGCGTGAAGACATACCACACAAAAATGATACCAAACGATTCAGGATATAACACTCTTTAAAAACATGTATGATAGCTTTTCGTTCATAGCTGACTTTTAAAATAAATGACAATTTTCTGAGTGTAAACTTTGTTTTGACTCACATGGTATAGTCTCACCCTCAACAAAATTCTTGTCGTAAAACAACATACATCACAGTAGGTACACTGGATTCCAGGGCTGGTATTCAATTCAATACTTAGCCTAAGTTTGAAATATGAGTATGTTACTTAGTCTTCAGCTTAGATAAAATACTTGGCCAATTTTGGTATTCAGTTCAAACTTTTGGCTAATTATTGTACCCTAAATTTAAGACAGCTCCCTACCAGACTTAAGCCAATTATTTGGAGGCCTTAATTGGCAGGCATATGGTTTTCTAACGCAGTATCATAACCTGCGCACAATTATATTATTATTAGGACGCATTTATTGCGATGCATTAATCGCGCATTACTTTTGTTTGACCGTGTGATGTCACAATGCTTATCAGTAAGTATTTTACTTAGATTTTGTCTTAGGTATGTAAAAGTCTAAAATGCGATTTGAATACGAGATAAGTAAAGTTCTTAGCTTAGTAATTTACCGGTACTTAGTAAATTTCTTACTTATTTAAGTATTGAATTGAATACCGGCCCTGATCCTGAAAGGATTTGTTGTTGCTGTTGTTGTTCTTGTTCTTGTCATTGTTGCTCCTTTAGCAGAATATTTGACAATAACAACCTTCCAGTTAAAAAATATGTGGGCCACAACAAATGGAGATTTTCTTCCAGAGAAACAAAAGAAAAAAGATAACTACTAGAAATGGTGGATAAATTTATAGTTCCTTGGTTTCTTTATTAAAGTCTCCTTCAGCTGCATGCTTTTGTAGTTACACAGTGTCCGTATCTTCCCCCAATACCCTTTAGTTGCTACATGCTGAGTACAAGGCCCAGGAGCACGGCCAATCTAAGCATAATTTGTATTTTTACAGCTGAAATATTTTGAGTATACAAGCATGGACCTATTACGGATGGACATTCGACGTGATTCTTTCTTTGATCCAATGAGTTCCACCGCCTTCTGATTATGTGCATCTTAATGAGAACATTCAGCTGTTCTAACAATCACGACTGCTCAAGCATTATCGGTCATTGACAAGGGAGCAGTTTCCCTCTTTTGGGTTTTGTTTGGATGGTGCGCTCTGTAAGAGTGCGTCTTTTAAAAAAAGCATCCCCAATGGGGAGCAGCAAAGTGGAAAAGCAGACGATTTTGGTGATATGAAATGTATTATTACTGATTCGCACACTTTCGCACACACCCATGACCTTATAAAACAATTAGAAGGCCATGATCTTTATAAGCCCTGTGCATTGTAACTTTGGAATATTATGAGGAAATTGGAAACGGGATTTTAAATCACAACCAATCCAAATATAACCTCTATCTGGAAATATAAACGTGTTTTTCAAAATAAAATACAGTACACGGAACAACAATTTCCGATTATAAACCAGAACTGCACATCGATTTTTCATGATTTAAGCGAGTTATTATCTTCTGCGCATGTAGATTAACATGTGTAAAATCACTATCTTGATTCTGTCCCGGCTTTTTGGCGGTGGACCTCATGAGATCAAAGTGAAGAAACATGTACGGAATGTTATTGAAACGACATTGACGGAGACAATCACAATGAATTCGTTAAGAAAACGACGAATGTCCATCCGTAATAGGTCCATGATACAAGCCCACCCTACGCCGACTAAATTTAGGAATGCATTTTTCACAAAGCTTATTTAGAGTCCTCGGCTGAATAAAATGAGGAATGCATACTCATTACGCCATCTTGAGTGGCAATGGCATTCTCATTCATTTGGTCATTCGCTAACCAATACGTTACCAAGAATAAACAAAAACTAAACAAAATTTATCATCGCTAGTGGTATTTTCTTTGTTATTTTGTCTGATTGAAGTTCCTATAGGGCTATCCACGCAGTGGAGTTAGATGATGTTGGTAACGTATGGGACTAAATACTTTCCCACATGATCTTCACTATTCACACTTCAAACTTCACCCTTGTTTCACAGTTCACCGCCGTTCATCATCTACAATGGGGCGGCATAGCAATTCAATTGTGCATTTTGTAATAAAAGCACCAAATTTGTCACACAGTTACATCAATATATTCTGAGCAAAACTGGATGTTGAGCCACCTCAAATCAGCCTATGAGGCTTCTTGTTACCCAACCTTTTAAAATGGCCCCCTCCGGCTACTTTTTTTTCCCTGTGTGCTTTATCGAACAAATATATATATTTACAAGTATATGTTAAATCAATTATATAGAAATCATATTTCTAATTTCCAGGGCCCCGTCTTACAAAGAGTTGCGATTGATCCAAATCAATCAAATCAATTGGAGGTCCAGGACTCCAGGTGCCTATTTTTTCCCTTCATATATTAAGATCGATTTTAGTTTCTAACGCATATGATAAATGTATTCTATTGTAGAATATGTGTAAAACGATTCTAATTATGATCAGTGACACATCATTTGATTTATAACTTTGTTAACAGATTGTACAGGAGCCAATTACGCAGAAATAGCTCAAAAATACAACTGTTTGTAAAATAAGACTTTCAAATCTTATTATATTATTCTTGATTATGCATTTTATGATGAAAACACATTTTGTGAAAAGACAAAGCGCAACAAGTGTCCTTATAACGAACGAGTGACTGATTTGAATGACGCTTTGACAAAATTGATTTAAAAATTACGAAATTCATGCAATAAGCCAGTTCGTAAATAGCTTCGGGACGCATGAACCCAAAATATCCACAGATCTTTTGACACGATGGATACGTCCCACTTGTGCATTTTAGAATAATCACTGCCGAAGTGATGTAGGTACGTGCTTCATGAATACCTTTTGTTTGCCTCTTGCGAAGAATACTTCCACCTGTGTACCAGATAAATGTACTGTAAGTGCATAAATGAATACTGATTACATAACTTTCATGAGTATTCGTCTCAATATATGGTTTTACAATAAGCCAGTTCATAGATACAATCTGCGCATGGGCAGATAAAGGTCATTTGTACCAAAAAGGTAAAACCCACAGAGATGAATACTGGATATGCGCTCATGAAAGTTATGTAACATTATTCATTTATGCACCAACGGTACATTCTATGATACGCAGGTGGAAGTATTCTTTTCAAGAGGGCAAACAAACAAAGAAGCGCATAAAACTTAATCAAGCTTATAAGCATGATTTAGTGATAGCCCTATTGTTGAAGAAATAAGCGTCTAATCCTTTTGTGTCTGTTTGTTTGTCTGTTTGTTTACAGTATGATGACATTTACCTCAAAACCAGAGAAGAATTCTTACAGTTGATCACAGGTAAGAAACCGGACATTTTTTTTTTAATTTTTTTTTTTTTAATTTTTCCTTTTTTAAAAATAGACATTGGTATTTCATTCGATCACGTGTAATCGATCTGTTATTTGTTTTGTCTTTTGTTTTGTTTTATTGTTCCGCGTTCTACATTACAAGATTGTCTCATACATACAATCAGGCGCGTACGCAGGGGGGGGGGTTTGGTGGTTAACCCCCCCACCCTCAATTTTTTTTATGTGTGTGTTTCGGAGGAAAACCGCCCCCTCACTTTTTTTCAAGTGTAATAAAACAATAACAAAAAAAATAATAATATAACTAAAACTGACCTCCCCACTGAACAAAAAATCGGTCGGTATAATTTTCGGTATAATTTCCGGGACAAAAAAAAAAGTACTTTACATTGCTGTTTATCTTTATACATGTACTATTATAGTATTAATGACTGCTTTGAGAGAAATAGTTGTTTTTATACGCTCTCGGGAAGGTTACAATTGTGCTATTGCCCGAGGCGTGCCGAGGGCAATAGCCCAATTGTAACCTTCCCGAGAGCGTATAAAAATAACTATTTCTCGAATATTAAAGCAGTCATTAATACTTTTATATGCCGAAAAAATAGTCAACTTACCAATCAACTGGTAGAACAGGAAGAGCAGAAATAAATACTAAATACACATAGAATCTAGTTAGTGTTAGATCTAATAATATATTCAAATCTGTTGTTGAGAGGCACTGGAAAACCCATCCACTCAAGTTTTCACCCTATCAGAGACTACCCAACGTGACGAGGGCAAATAAGCTACAAGCTTTACGTCTCTACATCCAAGTAAAGTAGTCTAGACTACGTCTACCGCGGTGCGGTAAAGTTTAATACTCAGTTACAATGTCAATGACAGTAGATCTCTAGACCCCTCTAGTACACAACAATTAATGTTTTGGACTCCACTGACTGGATTTGACTATCATATTAGACCTTACATTGGTGTGCTTGCTGTCAGCAGAATTAATCAAGTCTTGCGTTTGATCATCATCAAGAAGTTGAAATCTTGGGAGAGTTTCTTCAGCCATTTTTGCCTTGTTTGGAATTCAGTACGATAGAGATTGCCGTACGGTCGTCTGCGCTACGATGTATTAAAAATTGGTAAATTAAGCTAGCGACCGATTATTCGCACACTTATGGTGTCCGTGCTCGCACAAACCAGTTTTTAACACGTAAACCAATGGGTATTTCAGCAACACTGAACTAATTTCCCGGTAATTGGAATTTTGCCGGGATTTTACCCTCGAACTATTACATGGCTTTGGCATTTTTCGGGAATCGTTAAAACAACGACTGCAATTTCGACCAATCAGATGGCTGGATTTCTTAAGTGAGGTATATAATTATCTTTATACATGTACTATTAATATATTTTGATTGTCTATCATGTGATAGAAATACGACCATATACGAAATTAGTACATGTAGATCATTGATTGTTTTTTACCATTATTATTAATCTCGATTTAATTAAGTATTGTAAAAGGCATTATTTATTCCTATGCTCACTGTTTCCCACGAGTTTGGAATAGGAATAGGGTCGAGCTGTCGGGATCATCTAAATTTGGTAATCACAAAACATATATATGTATATTGTCTTACTATCATGTTGTATATATATTTATATTTTGTTTTCTTCTTTTTATTTGAAAAGAAAAGGGGAAAAAATTGTATAAAGTTTGTTTTTATAAAGTATTACGAGTAATATAATTTATTCTCATCCCTGTATTACATTTCAGGTGAGACATGCAGTAGTATGTTAATTTATGTCACTCCTGGTTATTGTTATCTTTACACTCAATTATCTATGTTACACTATAACTCTGAAATTTGTTATTCAATGTAGAAAACTTGAGAATGATCCTATCTGTTTGGATTGAAATCAATAAAGTTTGAATTTGAAAGTTTTAATTTTAATTTTAATATATTGAGTCATAATAACAATAATAAATCAATCTGGATGTATCCGGGGGGGGGGGGTACTCAGATTTGGTTTGGACGGGGTGCATGTGCCGCTCAAGCCTCGAAACCCCTACCCATTTTTAAGGGTCATTTGGGGGATTTTTCCTCGAAATAAGGCCCATTTTAAACAATTTTCGGGTGTTTTTCGGGTGTAAATTTTGGAAATTTTGAAAAAACGGACCGATTTTTATTGGTATTTTTGTTAATAATGGGACCCATGCTTAGGTTTTTTGTGTGTTAAAAAGTGACCCATTAGAGCGGCACACCCCCGTACGTATTAGAATGTGAGTACAGAGTACCCCCCGGATGTTTATAGCGTTCAATGCGGAATACCGTCTTTATGATGTTTACAGATATTATCATGAACCCGATCACCGGATTCATTCACCATTCCCACTCCCTGGGGAGTATATTCCTACCATAATCGTGACCGTGAGGGCATATTAGCAATCATATACTATAAACCATGAACAATTGGTACATATTACTAATATAGTACTCATGAATATCTTTATAATATAAATATGAGAAACAACATTCTAGTTGAAAAATTCAAATAAATCTGTTTGTTTGCTATTGCTATTCTAATGAACATTATTGTTTTTATCCTTTCTTTGTTGTTCATCTATTTACGTTAAATTCGAACAAAATATTGTAGGATATGGCAATGAAGTTTAATGAATAAAATACAAATATAGATCTGCATACTTTCTCTTTATTTTGAAAAGAATAAAAGCAATCAAAGCTCCTTCATATAAGACTTTTTTAATGAATGTTTGCTTGAATCTTTTACCGAGCCGTGAGTATAGTGGAAAATATCTAATTAGAATAAAGCATCAAACAATTGGAATGATGGCCTTTTAGAAGCAATAGAAATGTAGCCTTATCTTCTTCATTTTGCTTGATTTGGAAATGTATTCGAGTAGCAAATTACACGGGGAATATAACCGATTTTACCTTTCCCTCTTTGTGACCGTTTTTCCCCCTACTAAACGTTTTACATAAATCTTGCTCCCATTTTACTTCTCCTTTCTGTTTCGTCGTTTATCCATCATCGCCATCTGATATACCTTCCCATCACACGTTACTCTCTATTATTCCCGTCCCCTTTTCGCTTCCTTTGAATGCAGCCCATACAATTCCATGCTGCATCGTTATGATTTATTGTTTTTCTTCATTTTTCTTGCAGATGATAAACTGTTGTTCAAGCAAGTTCCTCTGCTCGAGGTAGATGGCCATAATCTTATAGGGAGTGAGTCCATTCTTCGCTATGTCTGCAACAAATACAACTTCCAAGCAAAATCTGATGAGGATCAAGTCAAGTGAGCAAAACAAAAAATTGTATAGTATTAAAACGACAAAATCCTGTCTGCGGCTCTGCATTCAATCATTTCAAACCATTACCCAGCATCGTTTCTTCACCTCCTTCCGTATGGGACCGGGAAAATGGAATACTATCAGTGGCGTATCTAGGTATACCCCCTATCCCGCCAAAACATATCTCCATAATCATAGCTGTTCAAGCGAGTGGAAAAAGACACTCCCACTGTAGTAAAGACATTACTTCTAACTACACGCTGCCGAATATGACGAATTTTAGGAATCCCGTTGCCAAGAATTATTTTGTTTTTAGTTTTTGTGAGCGATTAAAAATTAAAACGTTGATTTCTTTATTTTCATCCTCAAATTTCATAAGCTTATATAAAGTATATTTGGGCACATTGCTGCCGGAATCTAATACTTTTCAGCCACCCAAATATGAGGATATTTGGGCACGTCGCTACTCAAATAATTATGAGGTGATGGTTATCCGAGTATTGGATTTCTTAAAATCCTTGGGGAGCCCCGAGCATCCTCCCCCACCCCTCCCCTGGGGCGTACCTATATGACTGCAACAGAACATTGGAGTTGCGAATCATGACCATAATCGGCTTTCTATTCCATTCTACTTCGACTGGAGAAATATAACAAGACAATTTAAAAAGGTAACAGAAAGCTGAGATTTCTTCCAAGTGCTTAACTTTAATTCCTTAATGCCTTATTTTGTTTACACTGCAGTATATTGAGGCGCAATGAGGAGCAAAGCAACGACAATTGACATTTTGCTAACCCTTTAAAAGCGCTATTTATAAGCTAAATTTCATATTGCGATGCGAAATTACGAGGTCCAGAATCAACACTATAGCGAGAGAGGAAAGCGACCTATCTCTTTAGAAAAATGTTCGCATCTTCAACCCTCAAAATCTGTATTTATAATAAAATTTACCCTTCGTATTGGCATGATTGGGGCGCATAATCTTTCAGGATTGTGACCTTTCTACCTTTTCTGCCCTTTTCTTTCTCTCTTGTGCGTCAATTTTGTTTCTCCCTCTCTCTTCTGCATTTTTGGGGCCCCCTTCAAGAGCCGCCCGGGGGCAAATAACATCCTGTCCCGGTGCCCCCCTTAGATACGCCACTGTAGAAATTCTATCTATAGTTCTTGTTGTTACCTTGACACAGTTAACTAATAGTGAAACTGTGTCCTATTTAGCAGGTATGATTGTTTAGAAACCAGGGATTCTTCCCTCCTTTCACTTCCTTCTTTGCAGGTCACTCACTCCTTTTTTTCTTTAAAAAAAATTGTTTGTTTTTTCTATCAAGTTATCTGGGAGTTGAATGTATACCAATCATTTTGCTTACGCTAAAGCGCTCCTGTGTCTGTTTTATTTTTTTTAATTGTTTGACTTCTTACATTTCTATTTAATTGTTGGAAAAGAATTATCAAATTTATATTTACAATCATTCATATTTCAAGTCATATTCCTGAAAATGTAAACCTGAAAAGAAAAAAAACCATCATCAAATCCCAATCAGAGGCACAGCCACAAAATTGTATAGATCAGTCATTGCATTTGGGCTTTTTGGAACACATGCTATGCCTAGAATATCAGTTGGGGAGGGGAGGGTTGAATGCACCCTATCTATGTGTTTGGAAGCAGCTCCAGCTGTATGTGTGTTTGAAATTTTGAGCGTGCCATTACACCCCCACCTCCTCCGCGCGCACACACACACGCACACGCAGCTAACTGGAGTTGTCTCTGTTGACCCTTCAGTCCAGGGGCAGATATAAGTACTTTTGTTTTCTTTCTTTCTTTGTTAATAAATCAATTTAGCTACTAATTTATTTATTTATATAATCATTCGTTCATGCATTTATTCATTTATTTATTTATTTATTCATTTATTCGTTTATTCGTTTATTCGTTTATTCATTCATTCTTTTATCTATTTATGTATATTCATTCATATATTTGTTTATATATCTATTTATTCATTTATTTATTTGAAAGGGGCGAAGGGTACAGTTTCTAAATGTCTCTTCGGCGTAGAAAGAAAGAACAAAGCAGAAAAAAGGAAAGAAAAGATTTTAAAAAAAAACATTACCGTAATTTTACCCCTACTCAATAACCAAAAGTCAGTTTGCATGCAGTCGGTCTCGAGTCGATTTGGCGGTTTGACTGCGGTATATGAGTGTTCAGAGCATTTTAACTGGCAACAACGCCTTAGGTCATACACATGTTCGTTTACATATGGGAACTGCATAGTCAACGCAACAGCTGTCAATGTTTCATTTTAGGTTTTCATAATCTGCAATTACATTGTTCCTTTAGAATATTTGAGTGTGAAATACAAACAAATATAGATAAGCTTGGCATACAAATGGCTAGACACAGAAGAGGAGACAAAGTTAGTGTAGGAAATTTTCATAGCAGGCTTCAAATTTACATGCACTCCGTAGCTACGTGTAAAGTATTTGTTTAAAAACTTAAGTCCTGGCATTTTCTATATTAATATCTAATACATATATTTGACGGAATACTTAAAGCAAGTCATTCCAAACGAATAATAACTCCTTAGCACATTACTTAAGTTTTGAGAAGATTTGAATAAACAATGAATATTTTTCTTGTTTAATGCAGTGCATGTGTGGATTTTCTAAATCTTTAAATCGGGGGGGGGGGTGGTATGCTGGGGAGGGTGACCCGCGCGGATCGTTAAAGTGACATAAGTATTGTCCGGTTTTTAATCTGAATATCTTCTCCCTTTTCTTTATTAACCCCAGCCCACCACTTTTTTTTTAGGGCGGTGCTTTCATAATGAGTGTACATGAGAAGTTTCTATACACATTTCGCCCTTTCATAAATCATTGAAGTGTCTTGATATAGTGGTTCATTCATTTGACTCGCAATCCAAGTGTCGAGGGTTCAAATTATACCCGGCACTTATATTACATGTACGTACTTTGGCAAATTATTAACCCACATATTGATACAAATAATTAGTATTATTATTGTTGTCATTATTATTAATATTACTATTATTATTATCATTATTATTATATTATCATTATTATCATTATAATCGTTATCATTATTATCATTATCAGTATTATCATTATTATTATTATTATTTTATTATTATTATTATTATAAGTTTTTCATTTTTAGTAATCATTTCTTAACCTTTCCAGACTTGAGATGTTATGCATGGGGGCGAGGGATATGCTAAGGTCAGGTTTCTCCGCCGCTCAGTTCCAGAAAACACGAGAGGAACAAGAAACGATGCTACAAGGTGCCGTCAAACAATGCAAGAACAGATATTTTCCAGTCTTCGAAAAGGTAAATGCATCATGCCACATGCGCATACTGCAATTAAAGCCCCACCGCACTACTTTTAGCTACTTGCTCCCTCTATATAGAAAACAATGCCTAAACGGTGCCCGTTGGTCCCCCATGATCCTCTTTTACTTATGTTAATTGAGAGCTGAGTTGATGAGATAACAGTCCTGGGAGGTCTAATCCCTCCTGGCCAAACTAGTGCAGACAGGCTTTAAAATGGCATACATGGGATTGGTTATCTCTTTTTTTCAGAGAAAACCTAGGTCTTGTTTGATAAAGAGTCGAGACTTATTCAAATCGATCGCAACTTGATAGAAATTGCAACTCTGTGCTTTAAGAGAAAGGAGTTTCTAATATAAGTTGGTTTGTAATTGATTGAACGACTTAGGGACCCGTCCGGATCAATCGCAGCTCTTTTATCATAATATGAGGCCCTAGCTCTATAAATTAATTTAAAGGTACATGATGTATAGGCCTACGTATAGCGGGAAATTCCTTGTATAATAGGCTTAACATTTCCGAAAGTTTCTTTGGGAACAAATGGCGCTGGTTATAACACATTATTACCTTATCTCCTTATATTACGGGATCTACTGGAAAATGCAGTCATTCCTCCAGACTGGTTTCCGGTCAAAGGTAGAAATCTCTAGATTTGTAGAAAGTTACGATCATCATGAAGTATTTTCTTAATTTTGTGCGTGTGGGGGTGCTCTTTACATGTTTTAAAAACACAATTTAAGACACAGTGCCATGTCCTCTCCGTTGTGTAGTTGGATAGCTACATAACGTACTTTTGAAGCACTACTGGTATTCTTTTAGTGATCTTTGAATAAATTTAAAATAATAACAGTAATCTGAAAAAAAGATATATCTGGTACTTTGATGGTTGTACTTAAGTAATAACAGCCAGAGTTCCGGTCTTTTTGTGTTTGTTTTTTCGAGGGTATTGTTACCGGCCCTGAAGGCTAATCATTTCTACGGGTTCACAATTCCGAAAATGAAAAATGATTTATAATTCCGAAAATTAATAAGGGTTTTGTAATTCTAAAGATAAAATAGAACCCCGTATCGTGTTCGGAATTACAAAACTCGATCTGGAATAATGAGCCCTAAATAATTTTCGTAATGATGAATCTTCGGAAAAAACGAGTATGCCCCGTTGTAAGTCGGTACCTCAGTGGTACAATTAAGTTTTACTCAGATCTTTATCTTTATATAGTTGAACTTGTACACCCCAAAAAAAAACAATAACAAAAGCAAACCCTCTCTCTCTCTCTACCAGATGATGGTCATGAACAACATATTTCCATTGTGGTAAACTTTTTGTTTGTTTTTTCATCTAGGTCTTGGGTGAGAGTAAGTCAGGATTCATAGTAGGAGATTCCCTCACGATGGCTGACTTTATGTTCTTTGATGGTCTCAGCTACGTGAATGAAATCCCTAAAATCAAACCGTTGCTAGATGACTTCCCAAACCTCAAGGTATGTAATTGGGCGTACAAACTCGAAGCGGGGGAGGGGATATAGAAGGCTGCAGCCCCCTCCCGATTATTGAAAATAATGAACAAAATAATTTTCGTTCAATCATCACCTTATATTCGGGCAGCGAGGAATGCCATTTGGTCGAAATTAGGTGGTCATTAGAGGCCTGTTTAACACCTTCCCATTCTACATTTCAGATGGTAAATTGGGAATGAACTGTTAAGGTCTATCAGAAAATTGGTAAAAATTACACCCCCTCCTAACCTTGCTTTCTTGCTTGTTGAGATGCCCCTGATAACGAATGGAGATTTTAATCAGTATTACAGATTCTGGGCCCTGTTTCATAAAACATGCTTTCAATAACTGCCAAAGATCACGGGCAATCTGCTTTAATATAGCAAAACAAATATGATTGCAGGGCTCTCAGGGAGGGGGACAATTCCCACTGGACAATCACCCACCGGAAAAATACCCCCCTCCCCCAAGGACAGTAAGCCCCCTGAAAATTACCCCCTTGGACAATTACCCCCACCCCTGAAAATTAACCCCCAAGACAATTACCCCCCCCAAAAAAAAAAAATTACCCCCTGTTCATCAAAGGGGAAGTCCACCCTGAAAATAAGTTGGTTTTAATTAAAGCACATTTTTTTGCGGAGTAATTGACATCGGGGAGGAAGGGGGGTAATTGTCCTAGGGAAAATTTTCCGGGGGGTAATTGTCCTAGGGAAAATTTTCCGGGGGTAATTGTCCTTGGGGGATTAATTTTCGGAAGGTAATTGTGTTTGGGGCGTAATTGTCCCGCTGGTGATTGGCGTGGGTAATTGTCCTAGAATTTCGTGGAGAACAGTATTAATACTGTTGAGTCTACCCTGGGTCAACAAGACATATTACATGGATTATTTATCATTATAAATGCCCATACCTTAGTAGCTTATATCAGTTATTGTAACTTTTTTTATAATAACAAGTTCTACGAAACAAGACCCTGTCCGTTTGTTTTCTGGTCACACAGGCATACATCGTACACTTTTCCAACCAGCCGGGGCTTAAGGAGTACCTTGCTAGCCCCCGACGTCATCCACCTCCTGATGACGAATATGTACGGGTAGTCAATTTGGTGCTGGACTGGTGATCGTCATGGCGGTCAACAACTACTTGATGGTTAATTTTTTTTCATATGGCACCAAACTCATCGTGGTTTAAGGTTTCCTTTATTTTTTAAATATTTTTTTCTCCCAAAAGGGCCATAATTTAGGACACCCCCTTCTATTCAGAGGTGACCACTACAAATTTTCAAAGGTAACCCTCTGTAAAATTGTGTATTATGATGGAATCTTTTGTAAAGTAAAAAGAAAGTAAAGAAAAGTAAGCGCAGATACCATATGTGCAATTAAACCAAGTTCAATTATATATATTTTTGGTGTTCTAATCAAATGCTTTGAAAAGTTGAACTGCCTAGGTGTTTGCATCACTCCCTTGGATATCAAATAAGATTTTCAAATAATGTTTTAAATATAATTCGATCAAAGAAAAGTATAAGCTATAGCTAATATAGCTAATCAAATAACTTTATGATTTTCAATCATGTTGATTTAGCGTCAAGTTTTTCGAAAGAATTAACAAATTTCTGTGAATTTGGTGCTCAGATATTTCCGTCTTTTATTTGTAATCAAAGTTGCCCATGACTTTCTATTGTGTAGTCTTGCCTAAATTCAAAAGTACGTTTCTGTCTAAAAATAATTATTTTCCCAATTTGAAATCAAGCTAGCAAATTTGTGCATTCATAAATATCCCTTAATTTGTAATTCTTTTTCTAGTTCACCAAGCAATTGTAAACCATTTCTGTCTAAATTGGTAATTGCTCTGTAGTTAACTTTGTCATTTTACTGTCTATATTTGCAGCAGGTAAGGCAATACAGTGAAAAGGAATTGTTTTGGTAGTTACCATTTCTCTGCAACTGAAATATCTTCAAAATAATATCCTTTTACGACTTATATGTATCTTTGGAAAGAAATAAAATAAACTGTTAAAAAGGAGATCAATATCATTGTGTTGTGGTCTGATGGATAAGTCACCAGACTGGGGATCACAAGGTACAGGGTTCAAAACCCTGCCACTGCACTAAAGTCCTTTGGCAAGACATTAATCTTCATTGCCACACTCGGCCCAGGTGAAGTCAATGGTTAGCGGACAGGACTTAATTCCTTGAAATGCTAGCCTGAAGCACTGTAATTGTAGGAATGACAACTGCACACAACAAAGGTTCTGCGCGTATTCACTGAGCTCTGCATTATAAGATGCAGAATTACAAAGCATATTTAAAAAAACAAGTGAAACGCTCTCGGCGGTCTCGCCTGCATTACGCAATTCGGCATTACGCAATTCGATATGATGAAAAATTGACGTTGGGACATTATTTTTATAGGCAGGGTGGCCCATTTGCAGACCCCCGAAAATGAAATCCTCTGAATATAATAAGCATTTTGAAGTGAATATTGATTATGAATCATCAGAATAATTATTTACTGTATCATAAGAATACAATATGAGATTTAGTGTATGGGTAAGACTATAAATGTTTCAATCATTCAATGCTTGTCAGTAATTTACAAATAAAGTTATCTAATAAACTTTTTAAGAAAAGAGGATTTTTCAGCATTTTGTGTAAAAACAATTGGAAGGTAGAGCCCATCTACATCACATCACGTCTCATTAGCATAATGAGAACATTATTATGAGATATACTCCAATATATATTATTGAAACATCAATATTGTCACCTAGCTGTAACTGATCATGTACATACTAGGCCTGGGATTGAATACTAAAATTACTATTAGAATATTCATGGGAAAGTACTTGAATGATTCAAATATTTACTTTCATGAAATATGAACAAATAACAACAATTTATTTATTAATTCTCATATTAAATTTTGAGAACATAATCCAAGTCTACTGACCTAAAATGACCTTTGACCTTGACTTTGTGACCTGAAATTTTCCTCACATGATTGGGGATACTTGATAACCCTTTAGTCCAAGTTTCATTTAATAGGACCTTATACTTTCAAAATTATATTAACAATTCAAAAACTTAACCTTAGGTTAAGTTTTGATGTTGACGCCGCCGCCGCCACCGCCGCCGCCACCGGAAAAGCGGCGCCTATGTCTCGCTTTTTGCTATGCAGGCGAGACAAAAACACTGCAATTTTGCCCGTCATATCTGAACAGGGATTAACAAGTCATGGAGAAGAAGAAAAAAATCCCAATTTGTATCAAGGCATGATTAGTGAACAAACTCCTCTCTTACTCTTGTCTCACCCTCAACAAAATTCTTGTCGTAAAACAAGATACATCACAGTAGGTACACTGGATACCTGGGCTGGTATTCAATTCAATACTTAAGTTTGAAATATTTTACTTGGTCTTCGGCTTAGATAAAATACTTAGCCAATTTTCGAATTCAGTCAAACTTTTGGCTAAGTATTGTACCCTAAATTTAATACAGCTCCCTACCAGACTTAAGCCAATTATTTGGAGGCCTTGATTGGCAGGCATACGGTTTTCTAACGCAGTATCATAACCTGCGCACAATTATATTAGGACGCACTTATTGCGATGCATTAATTGCGCATTACTTTTGATTGACCGTGTGATGTCACAATGCTTATCAGTAAGTATTTTAATTAGATTTTGTCTTAGGTACCGGGTATGTAAAAGTCTAAAATGCGATTTGAATACAAGATAAGTAAATTTCTTACTTATTCTAAGTATTGCAATGAATACCGGCCCTGATCCTCAAAGTATTTGTTGTTGCTGTTGCTGTTCTTGTTCTTGTTCTTGTCATTGTTGCTCCTTTAGCAGAATATTTGACAATAACAAACTTCCAGTTAACAAATATGTGGGCCACAACAAATGGAGATTTTCTTGCAGAGAAACAAAAGTAAAAAGATAACTACTAGAAATGGTGGATAAATTTATAGTTCCTCGGTTTCTTTATTAAAGTCTCCTTCAGCTGCATGCTTTTGAAGTTACACAAAGATATACATGTACATGATCAAGAATTTAAAATGATGATGGCAAACAAGTACTGAAATGGTGTTTTATCTTGGCAGATAATATATGAAAACATGGATATACTATCATTTCCAATATACAAAACAAACATGAACTATGGAAGGTATAAAAAAAAAAACAGCCACAGTGACCATATGCTTGGACCACTTCCAAAACTATCATAATAGCCTCATTACACTTTACAACTATTACAACAAGTCTCTTATAGAGACTTAAAGGAAAATCCAAACTTAATAGACAACTATTCTAAAAGAAATCAGAAAATTATGAATTTTGAATGTTGTAATCACTACATACCTATGGGCACTTAAAACTGGCTGAATTGGTAATGTTACTGTGATGTAGAGTATGTAGTACCAGACAACTTTCATTTTTTCAAAATGTATGACTCAGGAGGGTTTATTTTCTTCTTTTTGGAAAAAATATAATAATATGCTGTCCATAATATATTTTGAGTAGTACCCCAAGGGAGAATGCACTTAGAGGAAGAACAGAAACTAATAATATGTTTGTACTCGACCAACAGGGAAGTTATCCATGACTACGTCACAATCCACTGACCAAATTGCCAATTTGAGATTTGCATAGATTTAGTGATTTCACATTTCAAACTTTCATAACTCCCTTATCTTATCACTGGTCTGATTTAATACAAACTTTTGCACCCTGTTTCTCTTATTTCTCAGCTTCTATGTAAATTAACTTTAACACTTATAAAACACTGTACATAGATTGCTTGTTGCTGAAAGGCAGTGAATATGAGATAGATCTGTTGTGATTGTGAAACTTGCTTAGAGCGCACATACATGTAGGCACACATAACACAGAGAGCACACAACATGCCTTAGGAACTTGGTGGGTTCAGGACTTTCCGGACGCCCTGCACATACTCATCGGAGGGAGGAGGGTGGCGCCTGGGGCTAGCAAGGTACTCTTTAATCCCTGGCTGGTTGGAGAAATGGTCAATGAAGGCCTGTGCCACAAAAAAAGAAACAACAGAAAAATACTTATTTAATGACTCGTGCATCCCCATCCCTCACACTGATCTTAAATAAATAGACAGTACAGTTATACAGATTTTCCAAATATTTTCCATCAATATATAACATGACGTAAAGTATTCTATTCCTAATAGCTCTATCAGATAACAAATGGAAATAGTTTACAAGTTTTCTCTGGTAGGAATATGGGACCATTACATACTTCAGGAGGAACAATACACAACTCCTTGAGACTCCATGATATCATTGGCTCTAATGATGACTGGAAGTTTGTTTATCATTGAACCAAAATAATAGAACAATAGCAATCTATAGCTTTACCGTACTCGTCCTTGTTACAAAGTCCCTAGGAACGGGGAAATTACTGTTATTATCAAAACCCTTTTATATCAGGGCTCAAAAACACAGATCGGTACAAATTCAAGAATTCAAGATTCAAGATTTGTCCAATTCACTCGTGAATTTAAACATAAACAAAACAATATATACTGTGTTTTTGAGCCCTGGTATAAAAAGGTTTTGATAATAACAGTAATTTTCCTGTTCCTAGGGACTGATTAAATGCAAATGACATAAATCACCTTATTATAAATAAACGTTCGATGTAAATGTTATTTATTATAATGTTCCCCTGTACTTACATCATTTATATAGGTCAAAATCATAACAATTAACGAATCCGGGCTAACTCGGCCTTCAGGTGAACTCGGCCTCGCTGTAAAAACGGTCCACTAACCCTGTCTCTAACCTTAACCCTAACCCTAACCCTAAACCTAACCCTATACCTGCCAAAAATTACTGTTTTTACAGCGAGGCCGAGTTCGCCGAAGGCTGAGTTCGCCCGAAGGCCGAGTTCGCCTGACTCCCAATTAACCCATTACCTATGGGAACTGGGTAGCTTCAGTAAGCAACCCATAGCAATTAGTGTCACCTTTTAGTGATGTTTTCTTTTTATCTTTTGATCCAGAATGCTCTGACTTAAAAAAATTTACATGGGCAGAAAGTGCAAAAATCCCTGGAAAATTTAAGTCCATTACTGGTGCAGTACACTGTGCCGTTCATGAATAAGAGCCATTTAATCGAAAATAATCATTGAAGTCTCTAAATTGGCAACACAAAGTGAAATTTATAATCACTATTTTTGTGTACAAATTGGCAATTTCTTGAATGCAATAATTCAGTAGTCAAAGGGTTAAGTTCTTCAACCTACCTTGCAGTTTGGGAAGTCAGCTAACATCGGCTTGAGCTGGGGTAGATCATCCACGTAGCTGAGACCGTCAAAGAACATGAGGTCAGCCATGGTGAGGGAATCTCCGACAAGGAACCCAGACTTATTCTCGCCCAAGACCTGCATGTAGAAGAAAAAAAAAACAGATAACAATCAGAAAAGCACTTCTTACAAAAGTGATACTGCTGAGCTGTTACCCCTAATGAAACTGATTGGTACCACCAATCCTCTCCAACCAGCGCTATAGTTCTCCTTAGAACTATAAGCTACGAAAGATAACCAACAGTCTTTTTCAAGACTACACCAACAGTCCTTTTCAGGACTACACACACTCAAGAAAGAATAGATTACCCAGAGTCCTTTTCAGGACTCCCCAATCCTCCCTCTCTCTCACATGGTGCAACCGCAAGCCTACTGTACACATAAATATTGTTGAGGTACCAGGTGATACCATACAGATACCACATAGAAATTATTACTATTCTACTGAGATACCAGTGAGGTACCATTGTCCATTGAGATACCATGGATTTTGTGTGGAGGTACCACAGAGTTAGACACAGAGGTAATATCACTGAGATACCAGTAAGGTTTCAATAAAATACTACTACGATAAATATTATTGAGGTACATATACCTCTAAGATATCCAGAGCTACCAATGCAGTACATACAGAGGTGATATCACAGAGATACCATTGAGAAACCAGTAAGATACCACCCACATATTACTAAGATACCAGTCAGATATCATTAATAATAATTATATTTGCTTATATAGCGCCTAACACTTACTTTATCAGAAGTCTCTAAGCGCTCTACAATAATGCAGAATAATTACCCTGGCTTTAGCAGTGCAGCTGTCACGCGCTCTGCATTTCAAGGAATAAATCATTGAAGATAGTATTCAACTACCACTTCAATATCACTGAGGCACCTACTGATGTAAATACTGAAGTGATATCCCTGAGACACCTGTACCCTCGGATACCACCAAGATACCACATACATACTGCTGAGGTACCACTGAGGTAGACACTGAGGTGATATCAGAAGTACCACTAGTCCACTACCACAAAGATTTCTCTGAGGTACAAAGGTAAAACACATGACTGAGATAACCGGATGAGATGCCACAATGGTACTGCTAAAACTCCATTGAGTAATTACTGAGCTACTAAAAGGCACCACTGAAATCTCACTGAGAAACCACTGAGGTACATACATAGGCCTACCACTAAGGTACAATTCGTTTATTAGTGAGATTCTGTTGAGGTACCACCAAGATAGAGAAACGCTACTATGACACCAGTGAGATTCCAATGAGATATCACTCTCACTGATGAAAATTTTTTTAAAGAATTTCTTGCTTCACAAGTACATGTAAGTCATTGAGCAATGAAAAACTGCACTGCATTACCATAAATACCAACCTTCCACAGCGAAAGTTAGGAATCTTGCAAGGCAAACTGAGGAATACAGTCCATCTCGTATATTTTGTGCACAACTTTTCAGAAAGAGAGAGGAATCTAGGGTCCATAACATTAGTTTGAAGGCCAGAAAATAAGAATCATTCGTCCATAACAGGGATGGTTGGCAGTTACACATTACATTCTCTGCTAAACATTCTGCATCAAGATATCCTTGTACCGGTACACACTCACCTTTTCAAAGACTGGTAGGTACCTGTCCTTGCACTGCTTGGCTGCATTCTGCAACATCTCTTCTTCCTTCTCCGGCGTTGCCTGGAACTTTGCACCACTGAATCCAGCCTTCAGCATGTCCCTGGCTCCCATCGACAGCATTTCAATCCTAAAATGATACAATTTAAGGCAATGCTCAATGGGAATTAATAGACTTTTCATAGAAAATTAGGCTAGATTGGAAACTTTGAGAAAAATCAGTAACATTCTAGTTAAAATTTCAGAAAACATGAATACCGGTACACAATAGAGAAATAATGACCATTTTGTAAATACAACCTATGACAACGAGGGTACAGAGGTTAGGTCAGTGTTATGGCTAGTATTCTCAGGCCAATGGGCTGAAGAAACCAATCAGATACAGGGCTTCTAATGTAATCCCCTATTTGTTCTGCTTACTTGATTTGGTCGTCATCTGACTTTCCTTGCAGTTTTCCCTTGTTGCAGACATAGCGAAGAACGCACTCACTCCCAATAAGATTCTGGCCATCAATCTCCAGCAGAGGAACTTGCTTGAACATCAGTTTGCCATCTGCAAGGGAAAGGAAACGTGCAATATTATTGAATACCGGTAGCTTTTTGGAGATGGAAATGGAAGATGGTGAAAAGTGAATTCATTAGCTCGAAGAAAGAAAAAAAATTTAAACAGGGATTTTTGATATTTTAAGGTACACATAATGTTGAATAGTTACAAACAATTACCCCGGTACATAGATCTGTAAGACGTAAAGAATGATAGATTTCATGATTTTAGTTAATATAAGATATGGAAATGGAAACAGTTTCAGCAATTTATTTTGATTGCCCATCATATCAATATTTTCCTATAACGGAAAGGAAAGTAATGAATGAATTAATTAACATGATTTGTGTTATGACTACAAAAATCATGTGAATAATGAACAGTACAACAGTCAAGTTATGTTCAAAAGCAAATACTGTCCTGTTTGGAACCTTTAATCAAAATAGTACTTGTTGTGAAACAAATCAATTTTCCTTGTCCACATGCAAAAATATCCATCATACTGATGATGAATGAAATATGATTTCATCAATTATCTGATAATGTATACAAATGAAGATTTGGTGCACTATTTATTTGAATTACTATTTATCTGGCTGTAAGAAACTTACAACTTGCGAGAGGTCCCGGTTTCAACTGCTGGACAAGTCCCAAAACTGTTATGACTAATACTTTTTTTTCCCAATAAGTATTTTCAATATCACATGGAACCCCTTACAGCTACATCAAGAGCAAAACATGTACTGGTGACTGGTACACTTAAAATGAAAGATGTAAATAATTTATTCTCCGTACTTCTATCTCTTAGACTTGAATGAATATGTACGGGGATATATATACCGGTGCAGTCAAACTTGCTTTAGTGACCACCTGTCTACAAAGACCACATTTTTGGTTTCCCTTGAAAATTATGGTTTCTCAATGAAACATGTACCGGTACTAAAGGAACCTGTCTACAAAGACCACTTTTTGTGTTTCCCTTGGGCGGTGGCTATAGACAGGTTTGACTGTAGTATGAAAATGAGAGATTTTTTACCTGTGATCAACTGTAAGAATTCTTCACGGGTTCGGAGGTAAATATCATCATACTGTAAAACAAAGAGAAAAAACAAAATAAAACACCTTTCCATTTTTCTGTAATTAACAGTGGTCCGATTACCTTCTGTAAGTCTTGAAGCCATAATTTGTCAGTGATCAATGTAAGGTGGCAGGAAAGGTGAGGATGAAAATGATTGTCGTCTTCACTCATAGGACTATGCACATGTGTGGCTACATGCCTAGAATAGATGTCCATTTCTGCCCTGAACGACCTCTAAATTACAGAGGTATGTAGTGACTCAGCCCGAGCCATTATGGCTCTTAGCTTACACAATGTGTGTGCGAGTTACGCTTTCGGCGGACAGATGTGTCCTGTTAGTCGGACTGGAAAGGGCAGACTTGACACGATACCTTGACGGACGCAACCTTTAAAATACTGGTCGAGACACTCCCGTCAGCAATTGGCAGTGCCGTCACGTATCTGGGATCTTCACACGTCCTTTACGGATCTGCTACAGGAGCTCCTGCACATCACTCCAGCAAAGCATAGAGAGTCCAAGACCGAAAGCTTCAGTCTCTGATATCAACGGTTGTTCCGCTGAGATTGCATCTGGCTCCTCTGACCGCCTCTATACATAGACTGAAGTACGGCTATGCAGTAATGTGCAGAACGAATGCTTCGGTTTAGCCGGACCGAGATGAATGCGATATGCAACGAGATTTTTCACTCTTTACGTCTTCACATATTCACTTTGGCTGCAATATTACACTGAATATTGTTAGAAATAAGAAATAACCCGGAAATATATACTTTGACAGTTGACTTACGATAGCTTGCTCATTTAGATCCTAAATTAATGATTAATCCGAGAAAGTCTTGTAGTCAACATGATTTGCTGTCAGCCATCTTGGTTTGAGTTGATGAATATTCATTTTTTCTTTTCGAACGCTTAATAGCTACGTATGAGTCAGCCCGGCTTGAGCCGGTGATGTTTGAATATTCATAAGCCCAATATCAAACACGTGCTCTGATTGGCCATTGGGCTTGTTTTGGTTGGTTGACCCGGAAATATATCGGCCGGGTCATGTCATAGATTACCAGTTCGAATGCTGTTTCATGGTTCTGAGATAAACAATTGGATAATTCATATACGTAAGTCCGTAAATTTCGCATTTGGAAATAGGTAACAAAACTTATACAACTGTACATAGGAGAACAAAAATACAAAGTTTATTTCTATCTGATTTATAAATCAGAAAATTATATCTAAATAAAGAAAATCGTGGGAGAAAGTTTTGGGGTATATAGCGGGCCACAATCGGCTAAATCTCTCCCTACTGTGCGAGGCGTACTAATTACCGTCTGTGTATGGGGAATGTAGAATGACCCATACCAGACGGTTATTTCTGTCTCAGAGAGTCCATACTGCGTATGGACCTCTAGCGCTGTACCATGTGCTAATACTAATAGGCAGCAATTTCACACGTGAATAGTCAATACACTTATGACACACAAATGCACACAATCATGCCGATAAAACTGTAACTGTAAGCAAGTTTGACAGTGGACTCACGATTTTAATTTTTAAATTATTCTTTCTAACAATGGTGAGTTGAAAAAATTGTATTTACTGCTATTTAGGTGTCATCAATTGTCACTAAAGTACCGATTTTTAGTGAAATCAGTTTAGTTTTGTACTGTGGTGTTTGAAATGTTGAGATCAATAAAACATGTTTTAAAACACAGCCAGGATATGAATGATAGCGATGCAGTAACTCCAGGGAGCTCCGACGCCGACGCCGTCCGAGCTCCCTGGGCGGGAGTTAGCGATGCAGCTCGTGTTTCTAGACGGTGTCTGGTCAGGTCGCCCCCCAGCCGGTCGCCTCCTATACACAGTCGCCTCCTATACGCAGTCGCCCCCAAATTTTGTGGTCGGGTTAATAGGGTTAGGTTAGGTTAGGATTAGGTTAGGTTAGAATTAGGTTTAGGTTAGGTTAGAGTTAGGGTTAGTGTTAGGGTTAGAGTTAGGGTTAGGGTTAGGGTTAAAATCGCCAAAACAAAATCGGGGGCGACATGACCAATTGGGGGCGACTTTGTAAGGGGGCGGGCTAGTTTACAGTGAGTTAGGCCTACAGTTATATTACCTCGTTTTTCGGGGGCGTCTTTTAAAACTGTTGTTCTTTTATGTCGACTTTAGTGATCTTTAATAATCATTTTCATAAAACCTGATATCAACGTCCAGTTAGAATAACAAATATAATATTCTGAAAGTTTACCAAACTGAGCCCGCATAACACACACACAGAAATTGGTACAACTTAGGGACTGGGTGACGTGTGTGACACTCAGTTCGAACTTCCAGAGGGCCGATCCGAGGGGCCGGGCAAATCAATGTTTTTAAAAGTCCTCATACAATGTTGTTACGAAGACATGATACTTACTTCAATTTGAGCAGCATTCAAACCCAAACGAGTGACTTCTGCGAATCCTCTGCCAGCAAAATAGGTAAGGCGGGGCTTCGACATGTTTTTTGCTCAACTAGCTTCCTCACAGAGATCAATCAGATACGTGCGTGTGGCGTGGCGGTGCGATGTGAACAATTAACAAGCACCCGGTCGCACATGTTATGTATATATTTTAAGAGTGCGGAGATTCCGATATAAATATGAGTGGCTAGTACAGTGGGTGGGGCGGAATGGGGTGGGCGGAGTTTTCATGTTGGGTGTCTGGCACCGTTTAAAAAGTGCCTGCAATTTAAAAATGAAACGCATATGAATAAGAAGGTGAAATAGACCGGTTTACTAACATATTCCAATTTTATGCATACAACCTGTAGAAGCCAGTGCCCGAGGCTTGTCCGACATAGCAACAAATAATGTGTGCAGACTAGATTCCAATTATTAATTGTATAGTTCATTCATTAATAACAAGTTAATGGATACCTCGTCACTAGGTCCCCATGAAATAAACATCCATACATTTGAAATGCCAGTAAGCCATATTTATTCACTCAACCCCTGGCGTATACTGATGGGAGGGGGGAGGGGGGCAGTTGACCCCCCAAATAAAATTAAACTCCCGTGGTTTATTTCTTATTCGATACCAGTGTTTTACAAATGTTGCTGAAATTACATGATTTTCTGGGTTTTTTCTGATCTTCACTTTTGACCATTATGCCAGAGGCGGCACTCCCGATGGGGGGTTGCTGTGCCCCCACTTTTTCAGGTTCCCCCAAAGTGCCACTTTTTACATAGGACGAGTGCCCCTTTTCTTTTCTTATAACTGTCCTTTTCCTCTCGACCTCTCTTTTCATCTGTGGTGAGTACCTCTTTTCAGGTGCGAGAAATTCCCCTTTTCACCTCTGATATTTTTGCCCTTTTTTACTTTGACTCATGCCCCTTTTCCTTTGTAATACGTGCACTTTTTCCTTCGTAATAAGAACCCCCCTCCCTTTCCCTTAAATGCCACTTTTCACCTCTGATAAGCGCCTCTTTATTTTTGACACATGCCCCTTTTCCTTTCTAATAAGTACGATATTTCCTTCGGATAAGTGCCCATTTTCCTTTTTCATATGAGCCCCTAGCTCCCCCTTTTCTAAATGCCCCTTTTAACATCTGATAAATGCCCTTATTAAAATCTGATAGGTGCCCTTTTCCTTCAACAGATTCCCCATTTCCATTCTCACAAGTGCCTTTTTCATCTCTGCTGAGTGTCCCTTTTCAGGTGCAAGAAGTGTCATTTTCACCTCTGATAATTGCCCTTTTTTACCGTGACACGAGCACCATTTCTTTTCTAATGACTGTCCTGTTCCCTGCCCCCACTTCGGGGTCGGAATGACCGCATGCGTGTTACCAAAATGTCCGGTAAAGGGGTACTTTTCACGCACCAAAGTCCGGCTCGTACATACACAAAATTGACTTTACACACCGGACTTAGGGGGTGTTTTCAAAAGGATAGGGAACACGCATATGCGTACCCTAAATAACACTGAGTGGGGGCCGGACCTGTTCCCTTCTGATACGTGCCTACTTTTCCTAAATTCTTCATCTTACGATCAGATAAGCACCCAGGTGCCGCCTTAGCGCCCTTGGTGGGGTCCAGGGGGCAGAGCCCCCCGAAGTGCAGGCCTTAGGCCTTTAATAACGGTCAGATGAGCAACCAGGGGCCACCTTAGGGCCCTGGCGGGGTCCAGGGGGCGGAGCCCCCGGAAGCTCAGGGGGTTTGGGCATTTACGTACGGTCAGATGAGCAACCAGGGGCCGCCTTAGGGCCCTTGTTGGGGTCCACGGGGCAGAGCCCCCGGAAGTTCAGGGAAACATCATGCCATTTCAGCAACATTAATTTTGTAAATGACTGGTATCGAATTAGAAATAAACCATGTTTGATTTGGGGGGAGAACTGCCCCCTTAGCCCCCTCCCCATCAGTACGCAAGTGCGAGGGAGCATGGTGAACGAGAGGGGTAAAAGTGACGGAAGTGACTACCCCCTCACAGGTGTTTGAAGTTTTGATGTATTAAAAAATTACATTCCTTAGCAAAACTATAGTATAAAAACAAGCAATATACTTTTTTCACACTTCACTTTTCTCGGTATTTACTTGTACATTTTGAAGGGTATTATGCGAGGGAGCGTAGCTACCGAGTGAGAAGATTTGTCCTTTTTAATTGTCTAAACGCTGCACTCTTAGGCCCTCCAGAGCCTAAAAGTGTGTTGCGGCCTTTAGTCAGTATTTGCTATACATTTTTTTGTATGCACTTTTTCAAATTTTCAGGGGGGACGATCCCCCCCCCTAAACAAATTGAGGGGGGACGTGTCCCCCGTCCCCTCCCCCCGGGATCGCCGTCCCTGCAATTCACATTCTGTTTCGTAACAGGTAAATGAAATCGGGTCGCAGGAGGATCGTAAAGTGTACGGTGGGCTTAAAGAGGACAGGGTCACGTGCCCCGGGCGACACTTGAAGGCGCAACCAAAAACAAAAAAAAAAGAGATAGAGAAGCTTGGAGAAAAGGAAGAAAAGTCACGATCCTTAGAAATAGAGTTTCGAGGGTTTAAGATGCGAATTTTTTCTAAGGCTCGGTAATTTCACGATCCAATTCAATCATATAGCCTAAATATAAGTAGCATTATGAAGGGTTGGAAAATTTGTAATTTTTGGCATTGATTTGCTTCCTATTGTGCTTCAATATAATGCAGTATAACAAAACAAAAAAGACAATTGGAAAGGTTTAGCATTTGAAAGAATTCTTACTCTTCTCAGTCTTCTGTTACCTTGCTGAATTCTTTGATTATATTCCTCCAAAGAGTTCTTTCATTAATATAGCGCTTCAGTTGAAGAAGACTGAACAGAAAGCCGCTTTCATGTTCAAAATTCACAACCCCTTGCTCTGTTGCAGGCATAGACATACGAGACGAGGGGGGCTTGGGGCTACCCCGAGGGTTTTTAGAGCTTCAATATTCGAGCAGGATCATATTCGGGCAGCAACATAATTACGCTCGAATATCCTCATATTATTTTGGGTGCCTGAATATAATTATATTCGGAATCAAGGTACATGTACCCGAATATAATAATTTGACATCCAAGCTAGTGAATTTTAAGGATGACATAACATTTTTTTTTTAAATCAAAGTTTTCTTCTTTTTTTGCTCGCTCGCTTTGCATGGCTTCGCTCGCTCGCAAT
Organism: Mesocentrotus franciscanus; assembly: GCA_037976565.1. NCBI lineage: Eukaryota > Metazoa > Echinodermata > Echinoidea > Camarodonta > Strongylocentrotidae > Mesocentrotus > Mesocentrotus franciscanus. The sequence continues at coordinate 20,486,367 of CP137671.1, forward strand.
ATCTACAGACTGGATGATTCTGACTGTTTTTTTATACTAGATTAATGATGTATCACATATCGAGCGTATATGTCGCATTTTGTGGCCTATATACAACATGTAAATAAGTGACATTTATTTGCACGTCGGAGGTTAAGCTATTCATTTTTTTGGTAAAGTGTTTGCAGCTCTGGACACAACCCACTGAAAAGTCAACACCAGAAGCTACTAAACTGTATCACATAAGAATGCAATGTTATTGTTACGAATCTACAGCATTGACAAAAACAGGAATAATTTATGCCTCTGCACACACGACTCCTGCCGAATTAACATAGGAGGGCAAACCTTGTTTCATTGTTCTGGACTCTCGGAAAGATTTCGAGAGGGCGTGGCAAAATAGTTGGAACAGTGTCAAAACTTTAAAGTATTTTACTAAGATCGTGACGTGCGTGGACACGAAGAAGACTTTTTTATGTTTGGTTCTTTATGATCACTTGATTCCTTCGAGTCGTTTAAGCAAACCATTTCTCGTTTGTCCCGTTGGGGCTATTATATATCTTCTTGTTTCTTGAAACAGCATCAGAGCATGAAATCGTTTTCTCATCCGGGCTCGACGGAAAGGGAAGATATGTTTGTCATTTTTATACAAAAGCACAAATTATGGCTGTAAATTTTGGAGCTGAGTAATAATCGAAATTCAACTATAGTATTGTCGACCACGTACTGTGGCACCGGAGGAGAACTCTATCACTTTTCTGGAGAAAAATACGACAAACCAGTAATTATAAACTTCGCTCAGAAGCCTCAGATCATCTTGAAGAGGTGGCAGAGAGCATCCAGCCAACCGACGGGACCAACAAGCGACAAATCTTCTACATTCCCATGCCATTGTACGTACAATCATATAACAAAAAAGTCACGAACGGTACGTAATACTATATCAATTTAATCATTAACAACTGTTTGTTTCCTTAACAGTAAGGAGAGTGATTTGAATTTATTTTATTCATTCCGATTATATCCTTATAAAATAGGAAAAGAAATGGACAGTTCATATTCGGGAAAATACGTCAACCCCCCTCCCTCCTCACCGTGCCCACCGAATATGAACATTCTGGATATAAATGACTTTTTATGACATTTTATTACAGCGAAAATGTAACAGGAAATTTTTGTCAGGAAAGTACACCAGATATATAATACGTCATTCTAATTCTCCACAATTTATGTTCACAATTCAAAGGCATTTTTGTCGTTTCTCTAAGTATAATAATTGATGACAATGATGTCAAGTTACCATGCTACAGAAGGTTGTAAACATTCTTTTTAGTATTTAGTAACAGAATGTACAAGTATCTATGATATTGTAAATTGTTCAAAGGGGTTAATTTGCTATCTCGTAGGACTATTTACTGATCGGATTAATCATACTCCGATATCATTATGGCTCTAATAATTCTAATTAACGCTAATCGAAAAGATTACAATTGAAGCAAGTAAACAGTCATTATTTATCAAATGGCCCACGTATTGCTCCCGAATTGAAATGATTGCCAATTAATAAACTTATCACAAACTATAGTGTTCAACTAATATACTTATTCATTACATACAAGAAAGAAATAGATACAAAAGTCGTGCAGTTTCCTTTCAAGTGAACACACAAGTCATGGTGGTATTCAGACTAATTTCATTCTCTTATCACTTCTAACTACAGGACTTGGATGCCCAGTTGGCTCGCCTGTTGAAGGTGGGAGTATGCAAAGTCCAGTTTGCGTAGTGCTCAATGCGCGGGGTTTGGATCCTCGATTCCTTGTAAACCGTTGATCATTATTAAAACTTGTTAATGTTATGTAACCTAAAGAAGGGGAAAACCCCCGTTGACCACCATCGTATTTTCAACATCGAAATCAGTCTCAGGAGGAATTTCTATCGGTCACAGCATTTTGGTGTATTTCTCTCTCGGTCGTCAGCTAAATATCCTAATAAGGAGTATTCTTCAGCTTGAGGAAAGAGGAAAGGCCAGTAGTACTGCACACGATGTCCTCTCACAGCCCGCAGAAAAAGAAGAGCGGAAGATAGATGGCCGCGATTTCAAAGTCTCTATATGCACACATCTCGATTAGGATGAAAAGATACGTGACTTTTGTAAATATATTACTACCGGATCTTGGATTATGTAACAGAGAGAAAAAACATTGAGGAAGTTCGAGAGAGTTAATGTACTCTACAAGTATATGACAAAGTATAACTAAAATGCAACGCAACAACATAGCGGGTGGTCGTCCACGTTCGCGGACATACCCCTCGATCCCCTCAACGTCATACTCGAAGAATCCAACCAAAGCCAAAGACGGCAACGAGGACGACGTCGACAAATCGGCGACCACACGAGCGATCGGGTATTACGACAACAGCAACGTCAAGTTCGCCAACCAGGGCGAAGAAGAGAACCTGATAGGGGTGATGGACCGGCTGAGGGCGGCGAAGTCGAGGGCGAAGGTCGATCGGAACCAGGAGACGATGAGGCTTCGGAAGGATTGCTGGATTCTGGAGTCGCAGAGAAAAGCGATGTTGAATTCAACGGTGGCGTTCAGTGACTTGCTAAGGTCGACCCGGCTGAAGAATGCTCGGGCTGCAGCGCAGACGGTAAGCGTCGGCTTCTATCTTCTTTTCTCACAAAACCATACACCGAAAAAAGTACTTGACTATTCAATCAACCTTCATTCTTCGCCCTTTAATATTCCATTAGATTAGCGGATAATTAGCCTACAAAATAAGCAAAGCTCTTTGCTTAGTTTACTTAACTCAAGTTTCGTGCATCTTATTATCTCATTTGGCGATTTGCTTCTTTATCTCCAATCGTCTATTCTGCACTCTGCTCTATATTATTTCGTATTGCAATTTGAAGTAACAGATGGAATTTTTCTGTCGACATTAACGGGATCGTTAAATTTTATCTCGATATTTGCTTCATTCAATGCATTTTGAAAGCATACCATTTCTGAAATATTTGAGGGTTTTAAAAATGGCAATAGCGATGTTGAGGGAGACAATTATAACTTAATATTCATTCTCAGTATTCTACCATTTTGATTTACCAATGTATTTTCCACATTCACTTACATAATAGGGGCCGGATGCAGAGAATGCTTCTGGAACAGGAACCCCAGACGGGTCTCCACCCATGTCTCCTCGACTTCACACAAAGCTACTCCGATGGAGGGGAATCACTCTCGCTACTCAAGATGAACCAGATGAATCATCAGATGGCGCAAAGACATCCTCAACGGACATCAAGAACAGACTTCCCGGAATAACCCACAGCACACCTTCGACTCGTCAACACCGCGAGGGACCCGGCACAACAGCGGATATGACGGAATCAGAGATCGGCGAGATTGGACAAGGTCATAGAAAAGCTCTTGGTGTCCTAGACAGACAAATCGCATCGGGAAACAGACGGCCGAGAAGCCAAAGCTTGCACAGGACACTGCCTAGCGCAGATAAACAACGGAGGCAGTCACCCAAAGAGGTCGGTCAGGCAGTAGAGAGTGAACTTCAAGCAAAGGTGGTCATGGAACGAGGGTTGTTGCAAAGGCGTCCCAAAACTGCTGCTCCGAAGTTGGCTTCAAAATGGGAAATCGGTGAAAAGGACGTCAAGGGAAAAGGTGGAACAGCAGTTGAAGAAGCCGAGACACTGCAGGAAACTTCATCAGCAATTGGAACATCCCCATCAACGCGCAGGCGAGCCCGAAGTATGTCCTACATGGCGCTTTCGCAGAACAGTGTCTCGGCCTCCGGAAAAGTCCGAGCAGTGAACGAAAAGACGATCTCGTTGCACGGAAGGACGACGAGAGAGCTCCGGAAAATGACGCACATCGACAACGTCGCTGCCGCAGAATCAGAAGAACGGAGGAAACAGATCGAGGAGAGGAATAAGGAGATTAAAGAGAGGCAAAGACAAATGCTGCAAGAAAAGGTGGATAATTTCCTGAAGAAGTTAGAGGACATGACAAAGGAAGAACTTGACGAGAAACGCTCTTTATATTCTGGGCTGACTTTGTCTTTTTAAGAAACAACGATCGTTGTTAAATCTCTATTTAAAAAATGTTTTTTGAATCATAATTAGTTTTTAATACAATCGTTGACGACTTGCTTAGACATAGTATTAAAATCCTACATCACATATTATCTTGAATACATGTTTATAATATTATTATTTCCATGTACTGAACCAAAATATATTACTTGTAGCCAAACGTAAACGAAAAACCTCACTTCTAGTCAGGCAACCGTTTGAAGACAACAAAAACATATGACCAAATTTTCAGTATCAATATGATGTATTGCCGTGTATGTTTATAATTATACAATCATATTCAGTGTTAACTGCCCTGTTAAAAGAGTCATACTGATTGTGAATTACATGTATTTTTGCCTCAATCTTAATGTTACAGATAACATTCTTGATCGCGAGATAGCGCGAGATAGCGCGAGATAGCGAGAGATCTAGAAACGAGACTTGATTATTCCATAATTCTCCCTACACCTTCTTCTTGCTGTTCAATTTGTGAAAGAAAATGATCTACTTCATGAGTTTGATTATCCTAATAGACCAAAAACACTAGCAAGTCTCTAACATATTAAGATGTGAACAGGCGCCCAAGGCAATCAGAAAATATGAGGAAATTGGTGTTATTTTCGCAAAATGATACTTAAACAGCTTCGAGTACAAATAAATGGAAGTTTCCATCGGCAGCTAATAAATATCATTTTGAAAAGCAGTTAGGTATCATCTTTAAAATATTAAGAAATGTAGGCACAGCATGAAAAAGATAGAAATTGTATTACCAAAACTTGACACGACCATGGAAAAAGAACAAATTTCGGAACGCATACGTATACATTGCAATCAAATAATTTAATTGTCTATTATATACAGAGTAATTTGTATCTTCACAATGTCATTGTTATGTAAGTACTCTGAAGCAATACATCATCAAAATGAAATACATATCATACTTATTGCCCTTCTGATTAAATATCAAATTATAGTAATGAAAACAGCTTAAAATGATGTAATGCAAATCTTGTACATGTTCCATTGTATAAAAACGAGAACAAAAGTTGTCACGTCTGTATTACAATTAAAAATTCTGTGTCTTCAAACATACATTATGATTCGATGTGAGTAAATTAACTGCCATAATATCATCCATTTTTTAAATAGACAATCTATCCTAATGTTTTGCCGGTATGAATACAAAAAATCTCATATTTGTCATTTAAGGAAATGTAATTGACTTTAGATTAAAAAAGAAACAGATATTCATCTTACCAACATTCTTTATTCTCATATTAAAAGAATTCTGGGAAAGTTCAATATTTTTGGGGAAAAAATTGTGATATTTTTTAATGAGTGCACATCATTTAATGGCATTCAGAAGAATTAAATGAGATTTAAATATTAGTATTACAAATCATATACAAAGCAAAATGGCAAGATCATATTTTGGGATACACAAAATAACACATGCATATAATGCTGTAAAGTTGGTGGAAAATAGAATTACTCTTTGTGTTCTAAAATATGTATATTATAACCAAAAAAAATATGTATAAGTATCCAACTACCACTGAGATCTACAAATGTTGGTGTTTCTTTGTGTACAGTTTTGAAACACTGTCACCACACACTGCGATTGCTATAATTAGGGTTTCCTTAAGGCCCCTCTAAAGTGTTGGGAGCCCCAAAAATTTGATTGCAAAATTTCACTTAAATTGTATCATCATGTGAAAGAGGATGTCATTTAAGACACATTTCTGCAAGGATTTTCAAAACAAATGTGTTTGAAGTCGAATATTGATGAAAGAATACAAAAATTTAGGTTTTCTGCGTACAACAGAAAACCCAAAGGATGGTATTCTTTTATCAATATTTTTGTCTTCCAACACATTTTTTTTTTTTTGGGGGAATCTTTGCAGAAGTGTCTCTTAAATGACATCCTCTTTCACATTATGATACAATTTAAGTGAAATTTTGCCATCAAATTTTTTGCGAATTTGGGGCTCCCAACACTTTTGAGGGGTTTTAAGTGTTTTTTTTTTCTTCTTTCTATATCACAAAATTCACTAAAAAAACTGTTTCACACATTTCCTGTTCTGCAATACTGGATATCAATATCGGTCTCAAGCAGAATATTATATGTATGTTGAGAGCCAGAAAAGTGTTTTATATGTGTTAAAGGATATATATATATATATATTATTTTATCATCCATTTATTACAACCATAGATGGGATTCAATGAGTTATACAGGGTGGCCCAATAAAAACGGAATGGCATACTTTCAATAATGTGGGGTCAAATTCACTGGTATCAGCGAAGGAGAATCTTTTCACATGAATAATAATACCAAGAATGACAAATTTAGTCGAGGGGTTTTTATTCTAGGGAGCATTTTGTGATACAAGTTAGGAGTTCAAATTGGTCCAGTATCATGAAAAAAAATTCTTTAAATTTCATGTCTGTGTTTAGTCATTAAAAACGTCTGAAAGAAAAGAAAAAACGTGTTTGGAATGTTGTTTTTGTTCAATCTGACGTTTAGTACAACTTGTCCAAAGCTCATGCATAATACACCATTTCTGAAACTACACAATGATACGTTCTTTTCTGCAAGGAGCACCGCCAGTGGATGTACTCAGCATTGCTTCACCAAAATGTGTCTAGGAAAAGAAATACTCAAGCACTTTTGGCAAATTTGGTATCATTTTCTTCTCCTGAAAAGATTCCCCATCTACTGGTACCAGTGGCATTTGCCCCACAATATTGAAGTATGCTTGTCCGTTTTTTATGGGCCACCCTGTATGAGTTAATGCATTTCATGTGTCCATCAGATGACGTGCTAAATGTGAATTGCATTCATGAACATGGTAATAATATACATCTATCAATAGAAATCCAAAGAAAAACTTGGAACATGATACGTTACATGCTGAGAAAAAGAGATCATTTCTTTTATGACTGGTGGGATATTTGATGTTGAACTTGAAACAGAGAGGTAATGCATGCTTCACATTGCTTCAAAATCAAAATATATACAAGAATTCATAAATAAGTCACACACAATAACAGTACATATACACGTAAGTACATGTATCAGTATAAACATTGTGTAGAATCAATGACAGAGCATTACATTTAAGGTAGTACAAGCCGTCTGCATATGTCTTTTGTGCATTAAATAGATTCTAACATGCAAATGATGTTATCAACTTTGGAACTTCCTCAATAAAACAAGATATTTTCACATTTTAATTACTTAATAACAATAATGAAATATCACCTTTTATCACTGAATCATTCAAAGTTAATGCATATATGGCAGTTTCCCATCAGAGAATACACTTTACTCAGTGTTGAATAATTAAACACCAAGTAGAAAAACAAAATCATGGCAACTTTTTAGGATAAAAAGATTAGTACAGTCAAGCCTGCTTTAGCGACCACCTGTGTAGAAAGACCACCTGTCTATAAAGACCACATTTTTTGTTTCCCTTGAATATGGTTTCTCATTGAAACCTGGACTAAAGGAACCTGTACATTAAGACCACCTGCCTTTAAAGAACGCTTTTCATGTTCCCCTTGAGTGGTCTTTATATACAGGTTTCAATAAAGCAAGTAATGCACAATATACAAATTTCATCAAAAATTGAAATATCAATGAAAATGTAGAGCTGGTTATGTGTTACCAGCAGATCTGATAAATTGTAAAGTGATTTAAAGGCAACATTATGGAGCAATCAAACACAGAGAGGCAAGGTGAATAACAATTCTTTTTTTTTTTCTTTTTCATTTTTTCTCTGGCAAACAAGAATTGATTTAAGGTTATCTAGTCTCACCAAATACAGTACATGTCCAATGAAATGGCCTTAGGAGATATGCATTAATAGCCCCCACTCTTCCATTTCATTATCGATTCTCTTTCATTTTAAGTTTCTCTGTTTCTGTCTCTTTCTCTGTCTCTGTCTCCCTCCTCCCCATCCCCCCCTCTTCCCCCTTCCTCCCTTGCCCTCTTCCCCTCTCGACATATTTTCTATGTCAGCTACTCTTCATTCATACTACCTCCACCACCTCCCCCCCTCTCTCTCTCTCTCTCTCTGTCTCTGTCTGTCTCTATCTCCCTATCTCTCTCACTCTCTTTCCTCTCCTTCTCTGTCGTGCTCGTTTGCCTGTTTTTTCCACATAAGGCAAGTATGAGGATGTATAAAAGCTAAAAGAATGGTACTGCATAATCTTCCCCATCACACATGAGAATCATCATCATGATCACAGACATCCTGGATTTAAAATTTTAAAAAATTTATCAAACATACTGAGCATCAGCCACACATTCTACTAGGGTCCTGGTGTAAATAGCGTCAGGTCAATGATTGACCAATTAGCTAGCAAAATTGGTCTTTATGCTAATACATCATGCAAACACTGTTTACCTACTAGCACACTATTCAATTCCCTGAATTCTAATTGTATTGCAAATGGTATTAAGCAGAGGATACACCAAGATAATGATATGCATAAAGCTGCTCTTAATATGAATACCAAGACCTTGCAATAAATAACTGAACATTATAGGACAAAAAGTGCAAGGTACTTTGCTAACAACAATCCGGCTGGCTGTTAAAGCTTAACTTGGTGTTAATATTAACATCTAGCACCAAACACCTTGCAATAAATCATTGAGGAGCACACAAGGTGTGAGGTGTTAGCCAAGAACAGGTCAGTTTACCGATACAACTTGTCTTGGTGCCAATACTGACATCTTGCACCAAACATCGTGCAATAAATCATTGAACACCACAGCACAAGAGATGCGTGGTGTAAAGCCACCATCAAGCCAGTATGCTGATATAGCATGTCTTGGCATTCATGTTAACACCTAGCACCAAACACCTTGCTATAAATCATTGAAGACCACAAGAGGTGTGAGGTGTTAGCCAAGAAGATGCCATTTTTTTTCTGATTTCGCTTGCATTATTCTTGGTCTTTGTATTAACACATTGTTAGAAATCATTGACTAAAATGATTAAACCATGTGGCTTTCGGTGTTACCCAAAGAAGTTTTGGTGTTAAGCCAAGGATATGCCAGGGTACACCTTCATCATGTGTTAAAAGCAGCCAGAGATTTAGGAACAAACACCACTGTCTTCTCATCCCAGGCACAGTCAGCCAGCTGCAAGGAAAATAAGAATGAAAACAAAAATCAATCCAATGTCATCATGATTTTTCTTTGCATTTCACTTCATTTAAATATTAATTAATATTTAGGATTGGCCTACAACAGTAGAGAAAAGAAATGACACAAATTTGAATTCACTTTCACATTCACTTTTCTTGAATGAATGAATATTTAGGATTGACAATCTCTAGAAAAATGAAAATAGCAGAAAATTTTAATTCACTGTCAGATGATTATCATTTTTCTTAAACACTTCATTCCACTTCAGTTCATTTATCAATTCAAATAATGAAGATTTCGATTTTAAAAAGATCCACATGGGGCTTTAAAATGTGTCGGATAAGTTTCTTTTGGCTCTCAGAATATCATAATAGAAAAGCTCGAAAGGCTTGTCTTAACCCTTTCAGGAAAATACTTGATCCAGAACCCTAAAAAATATACCAGATACAGGAGTAGAAAGGGCAAAAATGTCTGCACACACTGCATCTATTTTTCTTGCATGACCATATTGTGTTTGATGCCAGGAATTAAAAAAAAAAGAGGAAAATAAGCTTTAAAATTCTTAAATTGGCAACAATTTGAGAGGTTCTGCATCAATATTTTCCATCAAAATTGGCAATTTTCTCAACTTTTGACAAAGTCCATACACATAAACATTGTTCTTACAGACATTATATTTTATTACAACAATGTAGCAATAAAAGAAACACATTATTGTTGCCAATTAGAATAACAACATGTAATCAATTTAGCCATTAAATAAATGCCGTCCTGAAAGTGTTAAGAATAATCTATCACAACATAAACTAATGCCTCAGTCTCAAGGTCACCCATCTAGCCTCTCTGGATGCTTACCTGTCCTGGTACATGCACATTGAAGTCTAGTCCGCAAACAAACTCAGAATGATGCTCGATGGTCTCAAGGGGAGTCGGCTGCCTGGCAAAGTCCCATGTTCGTACCGTGAAATCATATGACGAGGATGCTAGCACAGACTTACTATGAGGCGAACACTGTATGGTTGATTCAAAATAGAGGGCGATATGCAAATTACTCTTCTGGGTAATTAAACCCTGAAGCAGCCAGCAAATCTCATAAATGTATCACAAAAATGTCATCATATTAGATTTTATTTATCATATTTTTCCATTATTCCTCTCGATAAAATTTCTATGATAGCTAATTTTTGTCATTCATGAACCAATTCATGAATTACAAGAAAAAGACATGTCTTTCACAGTCCACACATACCGTACTAGATTTAATATCTTAACTTTGGGTGGTTATACCCCCCCCCCCTACAGGAGTCAAAGGATTAACTATGATCTATGGGTTCTTTATAACATTAATGTACAAAGAAACAAAAAAATGACATGAAAACAAACAGATACAGGTACAGGTACTTTACGGCTTTCCCACATGGTTGGTATACTCACCTTTATCCTACGTACTGCATGTGTGTGTCCGCCCAGTTGAAAGAGTATTTTGGTTGGGTTGCGAAGGTCCCATCCCCTGATCTTACAATCCACTGACCCAGCAACTAGGATATTCTATAGAAAAAGGAAGTAAATTATAAGTTTAATTTCCCTTAGTTCTTCCGTAAAACCATTGCTGAAATTGGGTGAGTTGTTTTCTACAATTCTTGAGCCAATCTTAAATACTGTTTTTAGTTACACAGCTCAGCTCAAGAGCGGGGATAAAATGTTGAGAAATGGATATGGCCAATTTACTTTCTTCCCTTAATCCCTTCAAACATAGTAATCTGTCAATGAATGATGATTATCATCATCATAATCCTCATCAACATAACAGTCATGTTAATAATAATAGTCATGTCATTGTCACCATCAATGATCATCATCATCATAAACATCATCAACATCATCATAATAATCATCAACTTCATAGTCGTCGTCATCATCATCATCATCAACATCTAATCATCATCATCATTATAATAATCATAACCATCATCATCTAATCATCATCAGCTCATCATCATCATCATCATCAGCTCATCATCATCATCACCATCATCATCTCATCATCATAGTCGTCATCATCATCATCAACCTTTAATCATCATCATCATCATCATCATCATCATCTTATTATCATCATCATAATCATCATCATCATCATCATCATCACCATCAACATCTTCATCATAATAATAATCATATCATAGTCGTCATCATTGTCATCATTATCATCACCAACAACATCATCATCGTTATCATGATCATCAATAGCTAATCATCATCATCATCATCACCATCATCATCATAACTGTGTCTTACAACGAATATTCATATTAACCCAAAGAATTATGTATGTGCCAGTTTCACAATGCACTCTCAATAATAATCACAGAGCTAAAATATTTAAAACTGAAAATTATTCAACGCCTAATACTGTTAACACGATTCTTGATGGATACATGTACCTTGAATTTAAAAAAAGAAAGAAATGACTAAAGAGACAGAGAGAGATAGAAAGGCAGAGAGAGACAGAGAGAGAGAGAGAGACAGACAGAGGGAGAGAGAAAATGGAAGAAAGAGAGAGACACAGAGGGAAACAAACTCAAATTGTAACCCTCCCTTTATAAAGGAAACAAGAGAGGAATCATGTAAATCACCTGATCATATTTACACCAGTCACATGATATCACATCCGCCTTGCTGACGGGTATAAGGAACCTTGGCTTCTCAGACCTCCGAACATCCCACACGCACAGAGAGCCATCGCCTACATAGTACACATGAAATAAACAAGAAATCAAATAAGGAATGAAAGGCTTATTGTGCAATATTCCCATTACCAGGTATGTCAACATCACTGCATGCTATGCAGAATTAATACTTGGTTCTGTCTAAGTATGTTTAATAATAATAATAAATTTCCATCGTTACTTTTCTTTTATGTAATAAAGATAACAATGATAATGATAATGTCCATTTGTATAGCCCAGGCACAGCTTCTATACAAATATACTTTATTACGCTTGATACAAGGTATCATTTTATAACCCTGGCTGTAGCTGAGCGGCCATAATACGGCACTAAAGCGTTCAAGGAATTTCTTTTTACCGGATTTACATCACACTTGGCAAATGTAGATTAATGTCTTGCCAAAGGACATTAGTGCTGTGGTATATAACTATACTGCAACGTCAAATTTTCTAGTAATGTTATATGGATGGATAAATTAATTGAATTGAACACAAACAAAAACAATGTTTATCTTGCAAATGCCATAGTGGGTTATGTTAGTTCTGTAAATTGCTTCATATTTATTTGGGGGTAAAGTCTATCATAAACAACTGCCTCAGTCTGTGTTTACCTAATGTGCTCTAAAATCACTTTACAACATAATGAAACATGCATGATCATGATAGAAAATTTAGGAGCAACTCCACCCAGACCCAAGTCTTAAGAGCAACTTCAGTCTGTTGGTTCAAAGCATATGAGAGTTAGGAGAAAACGTGTGGATATTAAGTGGACAGGATTGGAGGTATAAGCTATGTGAAGCTTTACTAGGTTCAATTATGGGGCAAGGGTTCTGTGGCACCTGCTCTGTTGACAAGAGCTCAGCAGAAAGCTCCCTATATTCGAAATTGCTTACTTCAACCAACTTCAACTTCAACAACACCATATCTTAACCAAATAACCCTAAACCTATATAGCCGATGACATAAAACTGAGAGCAAATGTTGAAAAAGCAAATATCACATCACCGAGTGGGGAGTTCTAGAAGGTAATTTTTTATTCTTTGTTAAGCCAGATGCCCCTGAAAAGTGTTGATCCTTTAATAGGAATTTAAACCTTTTGATCACCGTGAAAAGCTCTATAGTTTCAACTTTCCACATTTGTCTACTTCAATTTTTTTGCATGCCCCCTAACGCCCCCATTTAACCTATTGACCACTGAGTTCTCATATTCGCCATGGGTTTTATACAGGAACCCACCAAGTTTCATATAGGCAATGGATTTTTAAATGGTGTTGTGAAAGTTTGGATAAGACCAAGCCTACCTGAAGATGAAGCAAAGCACCTAGGAACAAGAGAAGACCAGACAGCATTGTAGACGTTGTGTCTGTGGCCTACGTGAGTCTGTAGGGAATGGTTACATTACAATGAATACAAATTTATGATTGCTGACTTAAAAGCTTTGATAAGACCAATCCTACCTGAAGATGAAGCGAAGCAGCCAGGTACAAGTGGAGACCAGACGGCACTGTAGACGTTGTGTCTGTGGCCTACGAATGTCTGGAGGGAATGGTCCCGGTTTGTGTCCCATAGCTTGATGGTCTTGTCCCAGGAGGCAGATAAGACAAAGTCCTGCTCACGGGTCTGGTTCCAGTTCACGCTATAGACCTCTCGGGTGTGTTCCTACATTGATGAGAGGAAATAATGGAGGATCTGAGATTAGTTTGGATATTACTTTAAATTTTGTGCAAATACCTTGTAGCATTTGAATGACAACAAAAAATGACTGAATATCCTGGTGCAAATGTGTAGTAAAGGTTTCTTACAGTGCACCATCCATTCCTTACAAAGTCAATTTCAACTCAGCCTTTGAAGACTATTCTATTTCCTATAACAGGCTTTTCCCATGGGTACAATGCAATGTTATCTTGGGCTTAGCATTCAAGGGGTTAACCTGACTAACCCAGGGTGCCATTTTGCTTTCTTTCTTTTTTCAGAAATACACCAGAGCGGATAAGCACTTATTAAGAAAGAGGAAAGGCAGATTGTTATGATTATAGTGTGTACTCTTTGATTTTTGTGGCATGTTTGGGCTTGTGCTTTAAATGTTGCCCAATAAAGTCTTCTACTAGTACTACCTCTACTACACATGTTCATTTAAATGGCATGAATAATGCGTATTGTACTGAAAATAGACAGAAAATGACATAAGTGTACTGAAAAATCGAATATTGCATAACTGTCCTTGCAACCGTTGTCCATTAAATGACTGACCTTGAATGTTTTGATTGGATTAGTTGGACAGTTGGTGTCCCAAAGGTGGATGGAACCGTCTCCGCTCCCCGTCATGATGAGCCTCTCATTGCTCTCAGACCAGGTCAGGTCAAACAGACCTTCTTTCCAGTCAAAGGTCCCCAGAAGCACTGCACCAGCAGGTGTGATGTCAATCAGGAAGAGGGTGCCTGTTCCTGGTTCATGAATATTGATTGAATAAAAGGAAATACTTGTGTTGTAAATATTATTGAAGTTCTTCAGGATCCTGTTTCGTAAATAGGTGTCAATCAATCAGGAATCCTACTATGACTGACTTGTGTCATTTTGCAATTAGATTGGGGGGAAATTTTATGGGGGAGGGGGAGGAGGTGCTAGTACAATGGTTGTATTGTAGCCATAAGTATTTTCTTTGGTTTAATCTTAGCTGTGGGGTTAAACCTGCTTCACTACCACCTGCTATGCCATAGTGTTTAATAGCCAGTTGCTATGACGAGAGGGGGAGGTGCTGAACACGCTCCCTGCCCAAACCCCACCCCCATAGGTTATCCCTAAGTATTTCCTAGGGTTTCATCTTCACTGGGATTATGTTAGAAACCTGCTTCGATCCTACCTGCTATGCCATAGTGTTGGGCTGTTGCCACGGCAACGCGCTGTGGTAGATATGGAGAGAACTCCACCGCGTATCCATGGCGACCTGGAGACTTGAAGGCTATCGGAGGCCTGGGGTGATGATTCATTTCTATCCACTAAGCTGTACTACCAACCCCACGCTTTCAATATGAAATCATCCTCCCGTATTGCACAAGAAGATATCTGCAAGAAGAATAATACAAAACAAACATCAATTACTAAAATTGTGTTATCACTCAAAAGAGTTTTTTTTTACGCATTAATCAGAATTGTCTTAGTTTGTCTACATTTTTGTAGCTCTTAGATTGTTTTCTAAATTTGTTTAAAGGTCTAATAAGCAAGCTTTCAATTCATAAAATTATAATGCTACGTACATAGACTATATTTTATAACACACTACCAGTTCACTGCACTGCACTCCTCATCATTAAGCCTTTAGGTCAAGGCCTAAGGAAGGGGACTCTACAAGTACAACTATTTTTAAAATCTCATAAATGGTTGATCAACTAAAAAGTCAGACTCAGTCTCAGAAATTATCTCTTTCAAGTTTCAATATCAATTATCATGTTAATTGTTATTGTTAGATTTTAAGTAAAGCATTCATCTGTTCATTCAATTTGTCTCTCACTCCACTTATTCATCACATTTGTCATTAAAATAAAAATATCGAGATCGTGTAAGGTAACATTACGCACGGGTTGTGGCTGTATTAAGATGCCTGCCTGATCTGATTAGGCTGTCTGACTCTGAGCTCTGGCCTGGCCGCAACCCTCCCGGTCGTATGGATGAAAAATGAGGACAAGTCGCGTCGCGTCGGTAGGTAGACGAGAGCTATAGTATAGTATAGACTCTAGAAGCGGGCGCGGGTTTCAAATATGGTACTCGATTTCTCCTTCAGTTACTTCAGAGTAAGATGTCAATCTTCAAGTGTACTACAGTACAGGTACGAAGATCAGCCATAGAATTACTTAACACCTACAGTAAATTTGGTATCATAAATCCCACCGACGTAACAACTGTGATTGCATAACATAACGTGAAGGTCAGACAGTATGACCTCTACCGGAAGTGCATGGCATGCAGAGTGTTTCGCGCGATCGCTGCAAAAGCCGCGATAACTTAAAACATAAACAAACTTTTAAATTCTTTAGTTACACATCGTCACGCTTTTTTCATCGTTTTAATTGACGACCTACATCTAAAGCTGCATTGAATGCGTCATTATGTCATAGTTTTAAAACAGGACGGGTTATTCATTAACACAAGATTGATATTGAAAAATGGTGAACGTGAGAGCACTTCCTTCGGATCTTGCACGGCTTGTGCTGGGTAAGTACCGGGGGCATGCATAGCATGAATGTGACCGGTGCGTTCACGTCACGTAAATATATTATTACAAGTTTGAGTGGTAATTAATAATGGTAGGCCGTGTTTTGATCGATTGTATCATGGACCCTACCACAAATGATTGAATGTATGGGTTAAATTTTCATTAAAAAAATATTGAACATACAGTACAACTAGAAGTACAAGGGCTGAAACTGTTGTTAGTGTTAATTGGCAAAGCAAAACATACAGAATTACAAATCAAACTTTCAAACTTCAAAGATAACATTGATAAAACTAAGTAAAAGTCAAATGGTATGCCAATCAAATAGTACATTTAGATTTTGAAATGTCATGGTAAAAAAAGGCACAAATCAATTATTTAAACCACTAAACTAGTAGATCTACGTATCAATCATAATATGTCCTAAAGTAAGAGTAGACTAGTAAGAGTAAGAGTTTTAAGACTGAGAAAGTTTCTTGAGTATGCATTTAAAATTTGTAAAATTGTAAGTTAATTTTTATGGTATCGAAAATGGAGGGAAAGGAAAGAAAAACAGTAAACATGATAAATCACTAATGATGACAATAACTGCATGAAGTTTTGCCTTTCCATGTTTACAGACTACCTCTATTCTGAGGGCCTCCAGGAGACCTACGATGTATTTCTGCAGGAGAGTCCTCATCTGGAGGAGCTGCGTAGCTTCCCTGCCATGGGTATACTGGTAAGACTAGCAGGAGCAGATCTTATGGGGTCTGGACGCCCTCCCCTCCCTTTTTTTGTTTCTTGCTATAAACTCTTGGGTGTAAACAAACAAATAATTCTTATTTTTGGGTCAGAATTTGTTTGGGCATTGGACTCCTCCTTTTAATGCTTAATAACCTGGGTCTTTTTAATCATCATACTGTTGGGAGTGGAACCCCCCACTTTTGTATGCCTCTGCAATGAAGTAGCCGGAGGCATTATGTTTTTGGGTTGACCGTCCGTCCGTCTGTACGTCCTGTTCTCGTGATCGCGTTATCTCAAGAACCAATTGATGGATTCCCGCCAAACTTGGGTCATGTATGTATCTTGCAGAGCCAATGAACTGATTAGATTTTTAGGTCATGAGGTCAAAGGTCATTGGGCTCATTATGTATGCAAAAATAGCTTGTGAATGCATTATCATTAGAACCGAGGATGGATACTATCAAACTCAGGACATGTATGTATCTTGCAGAGCCAATGAACTGATTAGATTTTAGGGTCATGAGGTCAAAGTTCAAAGTCATGGGGCTCATTATGTATGCAAAAATAGCTTGTGATCGCATTATCATTAGAACTGAGGGATGGATTACTATCAAACTCAGACATGTATGTATCTTGCAGAGCCAATGAACTGATCAGATTTTAGGGTCATGAGGTCAAAGATCAGAGGGTCATACATGTATGAAAAATAGCTTGTAATCATGATATTCTGAAAACCTGTTTATAATGGATTACAATCAAACTTGAATTATAAAAATTGCTTCTGTTTTGGTTTGTAAAATCGCTCTATGGCGGAGGCATCATATTCGACTGCGCGCAATCATAGATCCATCTATTTAAAAAAAAATTTTAAAGGGTTCTCAAACCATCCTTGCCAACAATAGAAGTAAAAGGTTGTTCTATTGAATGGGATGAAGGGAAGAAAAAAGGAAGAGTTCATTTCACATGAAACAAACTTTTCTCTTCTTAATGTAAATGGGTTGTTATTTTTACCTTGTGTGTAGTAATGTCAGACCTGTATGTTCATGTTTGCAAAAGAAAGAAACAAAATGCAATCTCTTTGACAGGTAGCCTGTTTTATGTATATATGTATATATAGAGAGAGAGGAAACCTCAGGATATAAGAGAAATAAACATAGCACAGACTCTACAAATGGGTGGTTACATTATTATACAGATCTATTCCCTTTGATGCATATCTCCACTCACTCCCCACCCCCATCCCACCTTTCCTCATGGAGAAGGAAGTCAGTAAGAACAGTTTTCAAAATTCATTTGTTGAATCTTATAAAGATTGAAGGAATTGCATTGATGAGTTTATTCAGCGCTTAACAAGATTCTCTAACTTTTTATGAATAATGACTACCAGTAGCTTTAATAGGCTATTTTTGTAATACATGTATAATCAAATTTAATGCACAAATATGTAAGTATTTCGTTACAAATGATGTCATTCACCTGTTAAGAATTATTATTTCTTAATAGTCAACAGTCATGCGAATTGCATACATTACGTGGTGAAAGGTAGTATAAGCCATATTGTTTGTCCTACATAGCAACAATTAATATATGCAATTTGCATTCTGACTATTGAAATACATTTATTCATAACAGGTGAATGAATTAACATGGCACTTAACAAAGATATATATGCATTAAATTTGATTACATTACAAAAACGGTTTATTCTCCCTGTGTTAATCATCTCATCACCATTTGCTTGGTACTTTCAGCCTCTTGGAGCAAAGAGTTTACAAGTGATCGTTGAAGAGTACTATGAGCTGATGTCACAAGGTGAGTTGAAAGGTTGTAGTCTGTAGATTGCATTGTGGGTAAATTTTGTTAACCCCCCCCCCCCCAAACAAAAACCGTAAAGCCCACCACGCACTACACAATTTTCTTGCAATACGATTGATGAAATGGCAAATGTATTAGATAGAGAATCTAAACAAACATCTTCTTTCAAATTTAGCTTCTAAATAATTATTAGAATACTAAGAACCGTAGTTTTAGTGCATTGAACTCTTAATTCTAGTCATAATAAAAGCGGAAACGGCTTCAAATTGTAGACAATTGCACTACTGGTCTGATGGCACTACGATTCTGAGCTGATATAGCTTGTCCTCTTCCAAGGAAGCATGAAAACTTTTGAAGTTTAGATTTTCTTGATCATACGACTACTCAGATTCTCTTTCATTAACATTTTACATGTTTGAATGTTTGTATCGATACTACGGCATATGCTGTAAATATCGGGTCAAAGTCGGAACGTACAATGTATAGTGTGCGATGTAAATTATAATCTGATCTTATAACCCTTCTTTCGTTTTTTCAGATACAAGTAAAGTAAAGAATGCCAACGATGCTCTTTACAAGCTGTGGAAGAGATTTGATGCTCTCCTGGTGCAGATCAAGTATGTATCAAAACCAGTAACCATGGTTACAGTTGTATTGTGTAGATACTGTTTTCTGGGTGACCTAACATTTCCTCCAGCAACATTTGCTGAAGGTTTTAGGTCTTCTAAGATGATGATGATAATATTAATAATAGTAATAATTACAATGATAATGATAATGATATTGATGGTTACGATGATGATCATGATGATAATGATAATGATAATACTCCTACTACTACTACTGCAAATAATAATAAAAACATTATTGATGATAGTAATGATAATAATATTTATAGTAATAATAATGACAACAATACTGATAATATGCTGTTCTTGTGTACTAGTGTAGCGTATATCACATTATATTATAATGTTTCTGTGCACTTCCAAAGGACCTTGGATATTATTACCCCAGCTTTTAGATGTAAGGTTAGGGTCACAATTTGGCCTTAGATTGGGTTAGGGTTTGTTTTTATTTTTTGTCCAGGGTTGAAGTTAGGAATTTGGTTAGTGAAGGATAATGACCACGGAACAACTGATGCCGGGGCATGGTTCATGATTATTTCCTGATATGAAATGAAAATACCTTTCATTTACATCAATACATGTAGTTACTGTTACCTCAAGGTTACTGATATCTCTTTGTTATTGTCTACATACAACATAGCTTTTTAAATTGTATTCTCGTATAGTTTTCATCTTGGATTTTTAATGTGTAGCACATAATTACACCTCTAAAAAGTACAACATATTTGTGATGAATGCAAAGATTTCAAATTTAAGTGATGTGCCGATGAGTTTATCCCATTTTATTTTTCTTCTTTAATAACAGACATCATTACAAAGGCAGCGGGGCCATTACAACACTGTCAAATGAACTAGCAAGTCAATCAGGTAATTTTTCTACATCCCCCAAAACGTCAGTCAACTTTCCATTAGACCCATAATAATTTCCTGGTTCATTAATGAGTAAAAAATATAATTGAATTACCGTTTTAATATGATTTTTATTTGTTTTTATGCCTCCGCTACAACGTAGCCGGAGGCATTATGTTTTCTGGTTGTCCGTCCGTCCGTACGTACGTACGTACGTACGTCCCGTTCTCGTGATCGCGTTATCTCAAGAACCAATTGATGGATTACCGCCAAACTCGGGTCATGTATGTATCTTGCAGAGCTAATGAAGTGATTAGATTTTGGGGTCACGAGGTCCAAGGTCAAAGGTCACAGGGCCCATTATGTATGCAAAAATAGTTCGTGATCGCGTTATCTCAAGAACCGATTGATGGATTACCGCCAAACTCGGGTCATGTATGTATCTTGCAGAGCTAATGAAGTGATTAGATTTTGGGGTCACGAGGTCCAAGGTCAAAGGTCACAGGGCCCATTATGTATGCAAAAATAGTTCGTGATCGCGTTATCTCAAGAACCGATTGATGGATTACCGCCAAACTTGGGTCATGTATGTATCTTGCAGAGCTAATGAACTGATTAGATTTTGGGGTCACGAGGTCAAGGTCAAAGGTCACAGGGCTCATTATGTATGCAAAAATAGCTTGTGATCGCGTTATCTCAAGAACCGATTGATGGATTACCGCCAAACTTGGGTCATGTATGTATCTTGCAGAGCTAATGAACTGATTAGATTTTGGGGTCACGAGGTCAAAGGTCACAGGGCTCATTATGTATGCAAAAATAGCTCGTGATCACTTTATCTCAAGAACCGATTGATGGATTACCGCCAAACTTGGGTCATGTATGTATCTTGCAGAGTCAATGAACTGATTAGATTTTGGGGTCACGAGGTCAAAGGTCTAAGGTCACAGGGCTCATTATGTATGCAAAATAGCTTGTGATCACGTTATCTCAAGAACCGATTGATGGATTACCGCCAAACTTGGGTCATGTATGTATCTTGCAGAGTCAATGAACTGATTAGATTTGGGGTCACGAGGTCAAAGGTCACAGGGCTCATTATGTATCTCAAAATAGCTCGTGATCGCGTTATCATTAGAACCAACAGATGGATTACAATCAAACTTGAATTTTAAAAATTGCTTCCATTTTGGTTTGTAAAATTGCTCTATGGCGGAGGCATCATTTTCGACTGCGCGCAGTTGAAGTTCCATCTAGTTTAATGCATATTATCCTAACTTTAGCCAAGCTGTCACATACATGTACATGTATGTCATGAATTAAAGGGGAAGTCCACTCAGATATTAATAGAAGCAAAAAGTAAATGTGAGGAACAGGTCAGTGTAAGTTTGAGCAGAAGCCCATTAAAATTAAAGTTGTGATCAATCAAACCCAAATCGGCAAGTCTCTGACGTATCTCTGTGGTCCCCTCCAATGTGCTCTGTACTGAAAAATTAAGAAATTGTTCTTTTCCCTTAAAAAAATTCCAATCATACATGCACCCTAAATATAATTATTGCAAATAGGTTTCTATACAACCCCTGTATGAAAGAAATCTATTCCATCGTCATCAACTAATGGCAAATTGGAAAAGACCTCGCAAGATACTGTACGTCTCAGAGCTGTCAATTTGTGTCCGATTGATTGCAACTTCAAAAATTCATAACTTTCTCATTTTTAATTGGATTTCCCTCAAATTTTACTGACCTGTTTCCTCTCATTTTTCTGCTACTATTGAAGCCAATTTAATATCAGGGTGGACTTCCCCTTTAAAGCATGCAAAGTATTTCTTCCTGCCAGGTTTACTACATCCATATTTAAAAAAGCAAATGTACATAAAATACCTTGTGTAATAATGTAACCCAGCTGGGATTTGAAGTTTTTTTTTTTGTTGTTGAAATTCTACATTCCTGTGTCGCTCGGAGATTGTTCAACAGTCTATAATATGTATATGATAATGCTATGTACACTTTATTATTAGTGAGAGATGCCCATATTTTTTTGAATGCTCACAAATTTAGATTCATACGGAGTCAAATTCTTGGTTATGTTTCTGCCAAATTAATTTCTATGTGTTCTTATCAGCCTTTTAATCAACACACATCAACTGTCGTTTTCAGTGAGAAGTCGCTACAGTCTCAATCGGCTCCACCATGAACGCATGCAGATGGAACGGGAAAATGCCCTACGTCAAGTCAATTCCAGTGGTCTCATACAACAGCTACATCAACACCATCAGCAACAACAACAACCGCAGCGTCAGCAACAGCAAACTCACCACCAGCCAAGACATATACAACGCCACCCTCACAACTCTCCTTTCCGGCGGCCGCAATCTCATGATATCGAGCCCGACACCCACCCTCAGATGGTGTCTTCCCCATTCCCGGCCAATCAGGAAAGCCAAGACAGGACATGTGATACCAGGTGTTCCACACCCAGGTTGAGGTCATCGATGGTGCAGGAGGCCCTGTCGACATCTCCCTCACAGAGTGTAACAAGTAAGAGTCTTCTAACTTCTGTCATTACACTGAGTGATGCAATTCTAACTAGCTGTGACACTTAAATACAGTTTTTGTCTCGCCTGCGTAGCAAAAAGCGAGACATAGGCGCCGCTTTTCCGGCGGCGGCGGCGGCGTCAACATCAAAACTTAAGTTTTTGAATTGTTAATATAATTTTGAAAGTATAAGGTCCTATTAAATGAAACTTGAACTAAAGGGTTATCAAGTATCCCCAATCATGTGAGGAAAATTTCAGGTCACAAAGTCAAGGTCAAAGGTCATTTCAGGTCAACAAACTTAGACTATGTTGTGGCATCATCATCAAAAACTTAACCTGAGGTTAAGTTTTTGAATTTGTAATATAATTTTGAAAGTATAAGTTCTTATTCAATGAAACTTAGACTAAAGGGTTATCAAGTATCCCCAATCATGTGAGTAGAATTTCAGCCCACTAGGTCAAGGTCAAAGGTCATTTCAGGTCAACAAACTTAACTATGTTGTGGCATCAGGCTAAGATTTTTTAATTGTTATAATTTTGAAAGTATACATTCCTATTCCATGAAACTTGAACATAAGGGTTATCAAGTATCACCAATCATGTTATTAGTCTTTTAGGTGACAAAGTAAAGGTCAAATGTCATTTCAGGTCTGGAAACTTAGACTTTGTTGTGGCATCAACATCAAGATTTTGAAATTTTAGCATAATTTCAAAAGTGTTTGTTCAAATTCCATGAAACTTGTACCCAAGGGCTATCAAGTATCACAAATCATGTGACACAAATTCCAGGTCACAAAGTCAAGGTCAAAGGTCATTTTAGGTCAGTAGACTTGGATTATGTTCTCAAAATTTAATATGAGAATTAATAAATAAATTGTTGTTATTTGTTCATATTTCATGAAAGTAAATATTAGAATCATTCGAGTACTTTCCATGAATATTCTAATAGTAATTTTAGTATTCGATCCCAGGCCTGGTATGTACATGATCAGTTACAGCTAGGTGACAATATTGATGTTTCGATAATATATATTGGAGTATATCTCATAATAATGTTCTCATTATGCTAATGAGACGTGATGTGATGTAGATGGGTTTTACCTTCCAATTGTTTTTACACAAAATGCTGAAAAATCCTCTTTTCTTAAAAAGTTTATTAGATAACTTTATTTGTAAATTACTGACAAGCATTGAAACATTTATAGTCTTACCCATACACTAAATCTCATTATATTGTATTCTTATGATACAGTAAATAATTATTCTGATGATTCATAATCAATATTCACTTCAAAATGCTTATTATATTCAGAGGATTTCATTTTCGGGGGTCTGCAAATGGGCCACCCTGCCTATAAAAATAATGTCCCAACCTCAATTTTTCATCATATCGAATTGCGTAATGCTGACTTGCGTAATGCAGGCGAGACCGCCGAGAGCGTTTCACTTGTTTTGTAAAGAAGTTTTTGGCTTGCACCCAGTAAATTACGATTGCGTACTCGATCTTGTAATTGAAAACAAGTCAGAAAAAGCTTGGAACCAGCAGGATTTGAGCCTGCCATGTACTGCTTGCCAGGCAGCAACTCTTAAATACTTACACACAGCTTATCAAAGCAATTATTCATCTCATCGACTTTTGAGATAACAATTAGTTCTGGCAGCAAAAAGGAAATTGAAGTAAAACCTCATTCAATCCTAACAAGACCGACACCAGACTGACAACAGACCATACAATAACGTAACAGTATCTTTGGCAAAGAATCAGGTCAGATTCAAACCAGTGTGGAGTTGGTTTGGCAGGGTGACTGAGGTATTGTTGATTATCTTATCATTTGGTTCTACTGGCTTTAAACTAGAACTGTGCCAAAAAATTGGATGATCTACTCAATCACTCCTCCTAAATAAATGAACTGTGAATAGAGGATATCTCTGTCTGTGCTGGGGTTCAAACTAATCCATGTTTACTCAGCTGTTTTATGCCAGAACTATGCATGGGCTATAAATTCTCGTTATCGCCAAACCCCCATATGCCCGGATATTAATTTCATGCCCCCATTTCCAATGCACTATGGGATAGCTTGGTGACATGGTCGCTTCCGGTCTTCTTCATGTGGCTGTACTGTGTCTATCCGATCTCTGCCAGTGCGGCATGGCACATCGGCACGCCCCACACGATAGTCACGGAGTTAGCTGTCTATATATATGCATTGCAATAATTTGATGGTGCTACCTTTCACTTCGTCTTCATTTTTGTCTCGCCTGCGTAGCAAAAAGCAAGACATAGGCGCCGCTTTTCCAGTGGCGGCCGCGGCCGCGGCGTCAACATCAAAAACTTATCCAAGGTTAAGTTTTTGAATTTCTAATATAATTTTGAAAGTATAAGTTCTTATTCAATGAACTTGGACTAAAGGGTTATCAAGTATCTCCAATCATGTGAGGAGAATTTCAGGTCACAAAGTCAAGGTCAAAGGTCGTTTAAGGTCAACAAACTTAGACCATGTTGTGGCATCATCATCAAAAACTTAACCTGAGGTTAAGTTTTTGAATTTTTAATATAATTTTGAAAGTATAAGTTATTATTCAATGAAACTTGGACTAAAGGGTTATCAAGTATCCCCAATCATGTGAGTAGAATTTCAGGTCACTAAGTCAAGGTCAAAGGTCATTTCCGGTCATCAAACTTAGACTATGTTGTGGCATCACGTTAAGATCTTGAATTTTTATCGTCATTTTGAAAGTATACATTCCTATTCCATGAAACTTGAACATAAGGGTTATCAAGTATCACCAATCATGTGATTAGTCTTTTAGGTGACAAAGTCAAGGTCAAATGTCATTTCAGGTCTGCATATTTTTAGTCAATATTCACTTCAAAATGCTGATTAGATTCAGAGGATTTGATTTTGGGGGGCCTGCTAATGGGCCACCCTGCCTATAAATAATGTCCCTACCTCAGTTTTTCATCATATCGAATTGCATAATGCAGGCGAGACCGCCGAGAGCGTTTCACTTGTTTTTGATAGTATATCATAAGCAATTTTCTATTTTTTATAAACTGAATTGTCAGTTGCAACATTTTTACATTACAAAGAACAATTACAAAATGATGGACATGCAGAGGGATTCCCTAAGTATTTCTTCTGGAACAGTCATGGACTTGTAAAAAACCCAAGGAAGTCTGTAGCAGCCGTCAAGATAGGAATCAAGAAATAGCTTTCGGATACGTATATTGCGCATGCGTAATACATAAAATGCGCGCGAGCCACATGCATGCACTGTACACCGGAAGTATGTAAGTCCCATAAGTGGCTCAAAATTACATCCAAGAGTCGAACATCCGGGCATTTGGGGGTACAGGCGATAGCGAGAATTGAACATGTCATATCCAATTGCAGGTACTCAGTCACAATTTGTGACCCCCACTAAAAGCTCTCTGCATGACCGACCAGAGGGAGATGAGAAGATTGGAAAATCACCAAAGAGAAAAAGGTCAGTATGATGTTGTCAAATTTATTTAATAGAATACCTCAGAAGATAACATGAAGACAAAATGTGCGACTGAATTGTTTGGTTATATTGGTAGGTTAGACTCATTGTCCAATGAGAAAAAGTATTTTACGATTATGAATCATGTAACAACTCAACCTCTTCTTGGGTCTTTCTACTTTTCTGTGTACTTTATAACAACCAATCAAAAGGGTATTATTGCAGACAGGATGCTACTAATGACTGGGTTTGGTCTGTTCTTGCCAACTTAATGTAATCTTGTGCTGCATAAATTCCTATAATCCTATCTATAATTTTGCAGTGCTCTACCCAGACGCAAGCCCCACCCAGGAGTGCCCCGAGAGAGGGTCATCAGTAGTGCCCCATCCACCAGTGCAGGGGTTACCCCTATAGATGAGATACAGGACCTACCGTCCCCCTGGGGGTCACTCTGCAACAACAGGGAACTGATGGAGAAACTGGCGGAGAACATCAACAAGGTTCTACCAACTCAGTGAGTTTATGGCATTTATGGTTGAGTCTTATGTCCTTGAGCAAGGTATTTTATCTACACTGCTTCTCTCCACCCAGGTGTTAAATGGGTACCCGATGGGAAGCAAACGTCAGTGTGATTGGATCAGCATGTGCACGCCCGTAAGTTCTCATGAATGTAATGTGACTTAAAAGAATTTCATTTCTAAGTTCAAGTATGATTTGTTTTACCATTAGAGAAAAGAGGCAGGGATAAGAGTGTAAAATATTAATCAATCAGTCAACCTGTTTATTCTTTCATATTGGTACAGAGAAATTCCTGGTCAAGAAGAACCTGCCGATCACCCAGAAGCTCCTGACCAGGCCAACCTCAGCACCGAAACGGACGAAAGCCAACATTCTGGGAGTAATAACCAGGTTCTGGACGAACTCCTCAATGGGGTGGTCTCCGACTCCATGATGGAAGAGTTTGTCGACATGACGAGTGGCGACCCGACTTTCAACTCCCTCTTTGCACTTTTCAACACCGACAGGGACAAGTTCCTTAACAGCGAGAGGGAGAAGCTTCAGCTCAGTGCATCGGAAGTTGAGGGTAGGCATTTGTGATAGGCAGGCTTCTTACGCAGGACTTTGTCAAACCTTGTGCAGATTGAATGAAACATGGCCCGGCAGGATCACAAGATGTGGTGTTGAAGGACCAGAGCTACTTTGTAGAGTGAAATTATGCATTGACATATCTGTTATCCTTGTTTTTACCCCTCTCAGTATTTTTTTCTTCTGGGGTCCCCCATGCTTGATATTAACACGAACAATATCATGCACCAGTTCAGAACTTTTTTGTTTGCAGGGATGTGAAAAATTTAGCCCTCACTCTTAATCCACAGACCAATATGAAGTGTATGTGCATTCTTTGCTTCACACTTCTCGGCCTGCTTGGCAGTTATTATGGAAAAGGTTTAATGCAAATGCAATGCATGTGTGTAATCTTCCTTTTACTAATCTAGAGGTTTAAGTCCTTCATATTTGTTTGCTTCATTCTTTTAGAGCATCTGAACTCTTCCAGAGAATCTGAAGTTGACTCGTCAGAACAGCAAGCCTCATTGCTCCCTCTTATTCAAATGAATCAACATCAACCCCAACAATCCATCTTGAATAGTTCGCCACAAGCAAGTACAGTGACCATCATCAGCCAAGGAATATCCAGAGACGTACAAGTCATGGCGTCTTCAACAGGTCATATGTCAGAGGTCATAGGTCAGAGTAACATTTCATCTACCAATCAAGATAGGATATTCCTAAGCGACGAATTTGAAGGGCTATCATCAAGAGGACGTGATTCATTCCCTAATATGGTTGTCAGAAATAGTCCTTTGAGAGAAGATGCTGCATGTACATCGACGGCACTGTCGAGGTTGAACTCTGTCAAGAAAAGTGTGAGTACTAATGAAGGAAGGTCTTCCAAAGGCAAGTCCTCGGGCATGACATTAGGCTCTCTTACAGACCTTTTTCCAAAAGGTCATGTCAGAGAGCTGTCATTTCTCAAGGGCCCGAGTCCTGTCAAGGGACACCAGGACAAGTCGCACAAGACTGGTGCAGCGTCAACATCTCAGGTTACACCTTCAAGAAGGAAAGCTTTGAAGAAAGGGTCACAGTCTCCCCGAATGCAGTGCCACAATGAAATGACACCATCCAAGAGACCAATTGCACGAACACCAGAGAGACTGTATTCTCCAGAGGAAAAAGCGGTGGCTCGGTTACTGACCAAACTGCCGGCGACTCCCACAAAGAACGCAGTAGCGTCAAAACAATCAGTCGTCATTGATGGCAAGAAGGTGGTGATCGTGAAGCGTGCAAGGACAGGGGGTCCTAGCCACCATCCACCGGGTACCAGTGTCTCTGGAAACCAGAAGGAAAGGACAAACATAGAGCGACGGGCCATCCCTGCTGTTGATCAGGTCAATGGTGTCAAATTGAGTGACCTTCCAGGACACTCAAGAACTGGACAATTCCCTCAGAGTAGCGCAGTTGAGAAGACTGTTGCACTGGCCTCTCAGCCCCACGAGTGAGGTTCAGCCGAAGAGCCTGGAGGAGGGAGGCAAGACCCTGGCCAAGGATGTCCCTCGGGACAAAGGAACCAAAGCAGAAAAGAAGGGAGTCAAAAGAGATAGGAAAGATCCTGACAAGGCAAAAGTAAGAAATACATTTTGTGAATGTTGGAAAGGTGCAGTATTCATGTCATTCAAGAAGAATAAGTCATTGACAAACAAGCACCAAGCACAGTCATCACAACTGGAATTGATTTGATCTAAGTTAGAATGGCAGTCTTTAAACTGTTTGATTTATCTATAGCAAATTAATTACATGTATATTAATTTCAGTCTGTTCCCCCCCCCCTCTCCTCTCTTCATCTCTCACTGTCTCTCTTCCCCTACCCCCTCCCTTACCCCATCCCCTCCCTTACCCCATCCCCTCATACATGTGTATAATCATTTTCTTTATTCTCTCTGTCATGCATTGCTACAGGGCGCCAAGAAGACAAAACGAAGCAAGTCTAAGACTACCAAAGGCCTTGGATTTCCAGTCAATCTAGATGTGGACAAGTTTCTTTCTCAAATTAACTATACCAGCTGACATCTTAAATGATTGTTACAAGGTGATTCTGTGCTGGAAATCATTACAGGAATGACGGAATTTCAGCCAAGTCTCAAAGTTTTCAGGTCATTGGGTGCTGGAGATGCATGTATTTGGTGTGATAACAATGCACTACAGTTGTTTCAAAATAAAGGTATTCAAGGATTAATAGCTAATTTACTTTGACAATTTATTTGTAGCTTAAAATGAAAGGAGAACTCCTCAGCTTTGTATTAATACTTTTATTACTTGCACCACTGACGTCACTTATGACCAAATAGTCTGTATGTAATTGACCCTAAAATACTTGTTCAAGTTTTTGTAGTACCTGTATTTGATCAAGAAATTATTGAAAAATGGATAAATGGTATGTTTTGCTGTTCCACCAGTAACTTTTATTATACCTCTTCTTCTTTTTATTTTTTTATTTGGGTAGATGGATAGTGAAGACTCTTTAATATTTTTTTTAAAAACTTGTGTAGGGATGGACAGTTTTATTAAGCTTCCGGTATGTGAAATGATTTCTGCAACTGAAAAATAATTGAAATCGTTTTTGAATATATACATTACTCTTCAAGTGTCAACCCATTAGCAAATTCATCGCAAGTGCTCTTGTAGCATTTATGAATTTATGAAAGTTTTGTTATATACCAAAAACAAGCTTAATGGATGTCTTCATTTAATTTGTAGTTCACACTGGGTTTTTTTAATGTAAAGGTTTACTTAATTATATGGAAGAAATGTGGATGGAATACATTTTTATAGATTTTCTGGCAAACAAGTAATAATATTGATTACCCAGGGAAGCCTAGTCGGCATCGATGCTGTTCTTATTATTAACCCAGCAATTGCGAGGTACCCAGTTACACCTGGGCGGAGGGTGTCAAAAGTCATTAGTGCCTGGCTAGGATTTGAACCCTCAACATGTGGATTGAGAGTCGAGAGAATGAACCACTATACCACAGTGATGTTTGGTCATATTTATATATATTATATAGCCTATAAAAAGGATGATTCAAGAAACAAGGGATCGTGCTTTTAGACAACATCGTAGCTTGCCATGCAGATTCTCTAGGTTTGGTTACCTCTTGATTGCAACACCCGGACCCTGATCTGCAAATCTGATTACTTGGCCAACTTTGCCCTACATTGTTCCTTGTGAATTATGCAATTATGAGAAATTGTTATCCAACTGACTTTTTAACATCAAGATATTCCGCTACAAAGGAGCCGGAGGCATTATGTTTTCGGTTGTCCGTCCGTCTGTCCGTCCGTCCGTCCGTACGTCCGTACGTCCCGTTCTCGTGATCGCGTTATCTCAAGAACCGATAGATGGATTCCCCCCAAACTTGGGTCATGTTTATGTCTTGCAGAGACAATGAACTGATTAGATTTTGAGGTCACGAGGTCAAAGGTCAAAGGTCACAGGGCTCATTATGTATGCAAAAATAGCTTGTGATCGCATTATCTCAAGAACCGATTGATGGATTCCGCCAAACTTGGGTCATGTATGTATCTTGCAGAGCTAATGAACTGATTAGATTTTGGGGTCACGAGGTCAAAGGTCAAAGGTCACAGGGCTCATTATGTATGCAAAAATAGCTCGTGATCGCGTTATCTCAGAACCGATTGATGGATTACCGCCAAACTTGGGTCATGTATGTATCTTGCAGAGCTAATGAACTGATTAGATTTTGGGGTCACGAGGTCAAAGGTCACAGGGCTCATTATGTATGCAAAAATAGCTCGTGATCACGTTATCTCAAGAACCGATTGATGGATTACCGCCAAACTTGGGTCATGTATGTATCTTGCAGAGTCAATGAACTGATTAGATTTTGGGGTCACGAGGTCAAAGGTCTAAGGTCACAGGGCTCATTATGTATGCAAAATAGCTTGTGATCACGTTATCTCAAGAACCGATTGATGGATTACCGCCAAACTTGGGTCATGTATGTATCTTGCAGAGTCAATGAACTGATTAGATTTGGGGTCACGAGGTCAAAGGTCACAGGGCTCATTATGTATCTCAAAATAGCTCGTGATCGCATTATCATTAGAACCAACAGATGGATTACAATCAAACTTGAATTTTAAAAATTGCTTCCATTTTGGTTTGTAAAATTGCTCTATGGCGGAGGCATCATTTTCGACTGCGCGCAGTTGAAGTTCAATCTAGTTTTTTCTTTTGTAAAAAAGTGCTGTTACACAAAATGTATATTCATAAATCAAGATTCATATAACACTATAAAATGATGTACTGAAACATTCTTGTGTTCTGTATTGAATTGTCACGCATTATCGACAGTGTGTGTGTGTGTGTGTGTGTGGTATGTGTGTACATTCTCATTTACAACCCATAAACCTCTTATCAGCTTACAGGTGAAATTTATTTGCAGCATATTGACCGTGAGCAGCATGGAGAATGAATAAAGAGTGGAAAAGAACAAGAAATCATAGAGAACAAAAAAGGAAGAGAGGAAAAAGTACAGAAATATAATGGCAGTTTTGACGAAACAAGCACAACATTGGTAATTAAACTTGCCAGAGTTAAAGATAAAGTTGAGTTCTGGTCGTGCGATTGCAATGTGAAAGAAACCGTGTGGAATCGTTGAGAAAAGGTTGATCATCTAGCATATAAGTATTGGTGTGTACTGCAAGGTTCTGGAATCATCAAAATGAGAATAAATTTGGCCCAGTCTTGGTAAAGACTCCCTGAAGAGCCATGCTTTTCAGGAAACATTTTTTATCTGATATTCTTCCACACTTGCATAATAACAATGATAACGCTCACAAATTATTTTTCACCTCTTCCCAGAACTCCAACTTCTCTTTAAAGAAAGGGGGACCAGTAATTTGCAGAGGAGACAAACATTTTAGGACAAAAATACAAGTAACCAAGCATAACAAGTTGACACTTTCTTAAAAGACTGTTTATTACAGACATGATACTATCTGACTGCTTCTGTTGTAGACATACAAGACATGAATTAATGAAGCAGTCTGTTTCCCCAAAGATATACAATGTAGTTAAAGAAATATTGTAGACCTTAAACAAAAGAGACAAAAGTAGACTTATGCACTTCAGCTATTTTCACCTTTCAATATTGCACAGCTAGTATTCTAAAGTGAAAATAACTTAGTGTGTCCTATTTTGTGCATTTGTGTTATTGGCACACTATTAACAGGAGACGAAAATTACTATAATTCAGCCCAAGTGATTTAATAGGGCACAATCGGTCCCTGCCCCATCTCTTGGAGCCCACTTGGAATACATTAAGACACAACACAAAAATTTGTCTCATTAATAGTGTATTTTTTTCAAGCCTTGAATCTGCTCTCAAATAAACAGCATGCAGAAGGAGATGTAGTGCTCAGGGTTTCAAAAACCCCACCTGACAGAATATAGGAATGCTTGTATATACATTTCATATCTCTTTTTGTATTAAAGGGGGCACATTTAGCACAAAGTTAAGGCTATGTACATCAGTATCAACTATCAACTGCCACATTTTATTCCTGAAGCAAACTAAAATAGGAATATAAAATAGTTTGCAACCCCTCATAAAGAATCCTTCAGTACAGGAGTCAATATTTATGCTTTTCAAATTCAACGTAAATAAAAAGGGGAAAAGATTTCATCATCCTTTTCAATGATATAGATTATCTTTTTCAGTGAACACAATTAAAGAAGGCGGACAAAAGCAAAAAATACCTTGAGAGGAAAGGAAGAGCGATGTTCGATTTATAATGTCTATATTCAACCACAGAAAGATACATTCTTAGATTTAGAATGTGATATCCTTCAATCATTTTCCCATGCATGTTCTTTCCTATATTATAAAGACCCTACAACTCTATGTTGATGCCATTGTCTTGTTATTATCTTGTCTTGTCTTGTTATTTTTTGTTTTTGCTATTTATCACTTAGCATGACATGATTGGCATGTTTGCTCCTTGCCCCTTACAAAATGGTAAATGTTGAAGCTATTATATGTAAAGACCCTTTCAGGGCCTGTTGCATAAAACTACTATTGATGGTAACTTTGCCATCAATGGCAACTACCATGGTAACAGGGCTCAACAGCCAATCAAAATCAAGGTTTCCATGGTAGTTACCATTGATGTTATTAATACAGCAGCTTATTTAACAAGACATTCTGGCATATTGGAGCCAGAAGGGGGAGCCCAAACCAACCAACTGGTAACACCTACATGATACCTATATACATGCGAAACTAAGAAAATAATATTGAGAATACAAGAATGTAGACAGAGAGGCAAATAATTAACGTATTGAAGCTTTTTTTAGTGTAGGCGCTCTGATGACACCCAGCTTGGTCTGGAAAGGTTTGTCTTGCCATTGAGCTGTTCCATCTTCTGATGTCTTCAAGTCAACCTGATCATGGGTAGAGAAAGAATAAGAACAAGTGAGAATCGTTACATAGATCCTTGCTTATACAAAAGTGCAAATTGGCAACTATAGGATGTAAGA
Organism: Mesocentrotus franciscanus; assembly: GCA_037976565.1. Classification (NCBI taxonomy): domain Eukaryota; kingdom Metazoa; phylum Echinodermata; class Echinoidea; order Camarodonta; family Strongylocentrotidae; genus Mesocentrotus; species Mesocentrotus franciscanus. Next base: position 20,520,192 of record CP137671.1, read on the forward strand.
TGTGATTCTTATTGCAAATTGGCAACTCTGTGATGTCTTCAAGTGAACCTGATCATGGACGGAGAGAGAATGAGAATAAATGAGAATATTATCCTTGCGTATGATACAGTCTCAAGTGCTACTGTCTCATGTGATGTGGCATCTCAGTGATGAAAGTGTGCACAGATTGACAATTCTGTGATGTAATCGAATCAAACTGAATCACATATGTGACGAAATTGTAAAAGTATTTGTTTATCTTACATAAAATCATTAACAATTCACTTTGCAAAAAAGATTAAAAAGGAAAGAAGATTTTGTGTATGAAAGGAATCAGAAACATAGATTGGCTCTTAAATCTTTTGTGAAAATTCTCAATTCGAATATCTTATAATTACAGTCTGAAAGTTGAAGAACAGTTAGTGAAAGCTTTATACCAGAGTGTAATTTTAACTGATGACAAAAGAGCTATTTCTCAATGAACTTCACAATATTTTTACATTTTCTTTGTATCTATTTGAATATACGGTAAATCTTATTGACAGCATCTACTCACCTGAAGCTTTTCAAACACCTTCTTTTTGGGCTTGAGTTCTTCGTCTGGGGTGTTGTTCTCGTAGCCTTCAAAGAAGATACGCTCGCCTGGTGCACTGCCCTCTGGTGGGCTAAGGGGCTCGACCCTTCTAGGGTCCTCTCTGTCATTCAAATCGATTTCGTATTTTTATTATTAATATTATTTTTCAATGTGGTTAATCGATTACAAAAATTAAAAGATGAAGAGCAAAGGGCAAAGAGTGAGAGGGGAGAAAAGTGGGAGAGGGAAAGGATAGGAAGACACAGAGATGGAAAGAAAACAAAGAGAAAATGTGAGATGAATTGAATGAAGAGAACAAGGGTCCATACATCATACAAGCAATTGGATGAGAGATGAAGTGGGGAAGTGGGGAGGGAGCCATAAATGAATACAAGATGCAATATATACATTTTAGGGAGCCGTTGAAATGCTACTCATAAGAAAAAACAAGAAGAGGGAAAAGAAAAACAAAGTAAATGCTTGTTCAGATATGGCACGGTAAACCACCGCAATGTGTAAATGAATGGCAACTGTGTGCAACAAAGGAATCGCGCATATTCACTGAGCTCTGTGTTACAAGAAACGGAAATGTGAAGCGTATTACACTTAAAGGCATCGTTTAACAATGTTAAATCTGAGATACACGGCCCTACGTGTTATCAGTGTCTGTGATATGGTGTAATATTGAAGCCCTAAAAAAATTGCGCTTCAAAGTGATCATGAAGTGCCTCAAAAAAGTAAAAATCTTTGAGTGACCGGTTTTACCATACTCATTTTCCCAATAGACAGTAGTGTTATAAAAACCGTTAGGAAAACGAATTTTTAAATTTTGATTTCCAATCATAAATATCTTGATTATCAGACAGGCGATCCGCTTGTAAAAGTCATGGAGTTCCTGACTGACCTTAAGGTTTATAATTATCATTGCAGCACGAGCTAAATCCAGGATTTTGTTTCAGAATCTGAGACAAAGTTACCCAATCCCTTTAAAGTCATCAGAAAAGAAAAAAAAACAGCCACGGTTTTGCCGCGTCATATCTGAAAGAGCCATTACTTACAAACAAGCACACATGAGCATCGCCTGCGACTCTATCCCCCTCATCTTCTGTGGCTTGAGATTACATAACATGACCACCATGCGGTTGGGGAGGTCCTCTAGAGGGACCACACCCGCCAGACCGCTGATGACCGTCCGAGGCTGCTCCTCACCGACATCGATCTTCTCCAAGTAAAGCGAGTCTGCATCTGGATGCTAGCAACAAAGAAGATGGAGATTATGTTTATGTTTATGCTTCAGATTGTGCTGGTGTTTGTGTTTATGTCAGTTTGGAAGGATATCATATTATAAATGTTCCTTGAAGATGATTGTTCTTCATGCCCTCAGATTTAAAATTAAATTTGACCAGCAAGAGCTGAAAAAATGGTTAGACCGAACTATCATGCCTGTGAATATGTGGTCCCATATACACATTTCTGTGTGCTGTGCAATTGCTCTTCTGCTAGCTTTAGTTTATTTTTATCATTATTTTGATGATTCTAAAATCTCTCACTACACACCAATATGTATGTACTCCACCATCAACCTTTCCCAATTGCTTTGACACAATTACTGTCACAATGTACTTGTATGACTGGGGCCAGTGGTAGGTGTTTCACAAAGACTAAAATCGACTTAAGTTGGCGATTCATGCCATTGGTTGCTCTCACCATTATGATCTTTAGATAATATTGTTTCTTTCAATAACGAATTATCAAAAAATGTAAATTCTGTAGATTTGTGACCATGATTTGTACGTCCCTTGAGAGACCAATGCCAGTAAATGGTGAGAGCAAACAGTGGCATGAAAGGCCTGCCATAGTTAAGTCCAACTTAAGTCGAACTTAACTCTTTGTGAAACACTCCCAAGGGCTGCGTCTTATAAAGAGTTGCGATTGCTTTAAATCATTCTCATCTCTTTATAATACAGGGCCCAGAACTCGACTTTATCTTTAAACCGTGATTAACATGAAGGTTTACAAATAGCTGATAAAACATGTTGTGAACGGATAGCAGATTTGAAAAAATAATCAAGTGCCAAGTTCCACCTCCACTTACAATCTGACATACCATGTTTGCCAGTTGGCCTAAACAATACAGGAAAACACAAAATGATTAAACAAAAGGACTAAATGGTGAATTACATAAACTTAATTTCCAGTGTTAATTGGAAATAATGGTACTTCTCTCTCCCCAGTCATTCATGACATTTAATGAGTAATCTTAAAATGATTTAAAAGCTTTTCCAATTATCAGTCAATTTCAGAAGAAAGAAAGGAGAAGTGCAAGCTACTTTGTCCCTTACATCAGTAATCACATCAGAATTTCGTACAGGTGATTGTTGTGAAACCTTGTTAGAACGAGGTCCTTGGGACCATAGAAATTACCTTGTTTAATATATCATGGTAAAAAAAACTAAAGAATATAAAGAGCTGGGACCAGCAAAATCACTTTGTTATAACAGATACCTCGTTATATCGCAGCTCTTTATTATGAGGTTCCACTGTATTAAGGTAAAAGCCCTACTAGAGTTTTGATCAGATTGAATTAGAAGTGAAAGGACGCATTTGAATATAGATTTGATGTCAATTGATGTTGAGAATACCTGGCAATGTATAGGACACAAAATGACCAGATACCTTGGAATAATCCAAAATTATGGATAATGGATCTTTTTCACGTAGCTCACTAAGAAGTCAAGTACCAAAAACACAAAAATACCTTTTCTGCTGAGATGATTTTGCCGACTCTAAGATCTAGCCTTGATGGAATGATCTCTTCAGTGGCCGCCGCTCCTCCTCCTCCCGCTGCCCCTCCCTCTGGAAAATACAATTAAAGGTTAAGGGTTAAAGGTTGTGTCATCCTCTTGGAGATTAAGATATCTTGAACCTTCATGATAAGGAACTGTCTTCTAGATCCAAACATTTAACCAAATCAGGAAATAAATTAGCATTTTAACTCAAATCAAGTAAAAGTATAGTGTCAGACATTTGCTCCTGGCGGGTGTTTCACAAAGACTAAGATCGACTTTAAGTTGGACTTAACTATGGCAGGCCATTCATGCCACTGTTTACTCTCACCATTTACTGGCATTGGTCTCTCAAGGGACTTACAAATCATGGTCACAAATCTACAGAATTTATATGTTTTTGATAATTCATTATTGAAGGAAAAAATATTATCTAAAGATCATAATAGTGGGAGAAAACAGTGGCATGAACGGCCTGCCATATTTAAGTCCAACTTAAAGTCGATCTTTGTCTTTGTGAAACACCCCCCAGGGCTAGTGATAATTGTTCCAGGCTCTCTTTCGTCAATGAAATGGGGGTAGGGTTAATTTAGCAATGGGGTTTAGTTTAGGTTAAGGTTCAGGTCTAGGGTTAGGGTTTACATACAGTGACTGGTCCAGTGTTGAAAATAGGAAATAAGTTAGTGTAGATAATTAACAGTAGAGCAATTGTCGCTAAAGCGTTTGCTATACAACCCAAAATAGTTAACAATGCTGCAGGTAAAAGACTTTGAATCTGCAAGTCTGAGAAAAACAGCTTTAAAGCTGCTTTAAGTTCTGAGATATGACCCTAAAGGTACAATGTGGTTTTGGAGACTCACTTTTCTTTGGTGGTGGAGGGTAGGCCTGTGCGGTGAGTTTCTTGAGCTCTGGACTAGAGAACTTCTGCCTGATGGGGTCCAGGATCTTGTTGAGTTCCCTGGTCACTGCAGCCTTCAGGTCACCCGGATGAATGTCCTGTGGGTAGATGGATTCAATTTAACACACCAGTTCAAGACTTGCCAGAATGAATTAGGGTTAGCAGAGAGCTCTCATAGTAATCAATGTCATTACAATAGAACATGTTAAGTTTATAAGACATTCATGCAGAAATATTACAAATTATGGCCAACAAACAGCAAGAGTCATGAAGTCTCAAAATACAAACAAAATGGATCTACATATTGTAGTTGTGTGTCACGGTCATCATAAAGAATTGGCTGTAAGACCAGATACATAAAAGTTTAAACAAGAAAATTCAACAAATATGACTCTTTTCATTCATAGCAAATATTTCAACTTCTAATTTTTATACATATCGACATGATATTTGTGATTCTCGACTAGTCACAAAATTCATAGAGCACTGTTCACACAAATCTTCTGGTTTTATAGTAATGCCACACCTGTTTGACAGGGCCTTTCCTTAGGTATTCAAATAACATGCATGTTTCTTAACAGGACTTTTGAAAATGATATATATTCAAGTTGCCCCCTATATTTAGAGGGCACATCTATGGTGCTGGGCAAGTATCTGGCAAGTTTTTGATTTGTCAAGGGCAACGTGTGTTTAATAAGAATTATGCATAAAATTACAACCAAATTAGTAGTCCATTCTACTCATGACTATTCTTACATAATCACAAAATGTATACTTCTGTTTCAACAAAATGTAACAAATTATATTGAAGTCATTGATGTATCATGTGTAGCCAGAAGAATCCCCTGGAAGAAATAGTATGATTACGTACTCTCAGGTGGTTTGATTTTATTAAACATTATCTAGCAACAATTGCTCCACGGTCAATCCCCTACACTCACTGAATTCTTCATTTCGACCCTGGACCAAACACTATACCTAACCCTTACCCTAAATCCATCCTCAAACCCAATTGCAAGGCTAACCCTAACTCTTTATCTTCAAAGAAATAAAGCCCAGTGTAATTGTTGCTGGAGCATTATGTTGGAGCGTAGAAGGTTGTGTTGGATTCAGAGCTCTTACCCCTTTGCCAAAGGCCTCTTGTAGTGCTTCAAAGGTAGCAAAAGCGATGCTTCCTCCAAACTCTTCTTTTCTCTCGATCACTAAGTCTACAGAGGAAATATAATTGAATTTTAAGGATATTTACATTTAATGAGGTTCAATCTATGAGGGGTAAAATTAAGTATGCTTCTAGGTGAAAGAACATTTCTCTTATAAGAACAAGGTATAGTCTGGAAAATGTCTGACATTTGTGTGATAATCGGTATATCTACATTTCAATAATACATGCATATATACAAAAATAAAATTTAAAAAACAAGCCCCCTGGCTGTAATCTCCTCTGCAGTGCCTTGGATGAACCTGATCAGGCGTTGGCCGCATAAATTACTACCTCCAAAAAATAGGAGCTAGGAGCTGAACCATCATAGTAAATAAATTATGTTTAATTATATTTGCTGATTAATGAATCTTGTAACCAGGAGATCCCAGTTGCGAAACCAACTCTGTCGTTAGTGCCTTTTGTTAAGGTGTTATTCCACATCACAAAGCCCCTTAACGTCTTAAAGCGGGACTGCACTACTTGTAGCTACTTGCGCCCTCTATAAAGCAAACAATGCCTAATCGGTACCCGTTGGTCCCCCATGATCCCCTTTCTCTTATGTTAATTGAGAGCTGATTTGATGAGATAACCACCTGTCAGTGACCACACTGGGAGGTCTAATCCCTCCTGGCCAAACTAGTGCAGACAGGCTTTAAGTCACCCTGTTGCTTATTTACAAGTATGTACTTTTTTTCTTAGCATTCATGAAAATAAATCACCTCAGTTAATTTGCTTTAATCACCAAGGTGTTTTGAACAATGAAATTAGCCTACCCGTCTTCATATTAGGCATAAGCACATACTGGACGAAGGATAGGACTCCGTTATTCTCAATGTTCCCTGGTTCACAGAATGCCCTCTTGATTTTTCTCTTCACGGCTGCAGCATCGTCTAGCAAATCGATCTTTGAATCCTGCATGAAATAAGATTTGTGGGACATACATTATAAAAAATGAAACTGTAGAAATAGAGCTTATTCCACAGTTAACAATTAACCTATGGATAGCAAATACATTTGAAGTTCTTGATCTATTCTGAATTTGAATTTAATGAGAATTTAATGATTATCTTTTTTATAAAATATTTATTCATGTTTTATGAGTCGCCTCCATGATACTGCTAATATAAAGATTTCAATTCAATTGCTATAAATTACTTAACAACAGTCTTCCAGGTGGTCAGTATTATTTGAAAAATGTATCAGTGTAAATTAACATGCCATTGTCCTTTCATTTAAAGCAGGGGTGGCCAATCTTTTAAAGCTCGCGGGCCACATCTAACGATTGGCATAACTTGGCGGGCCGTAGATAGTCTTCTCCCCCAAAAAAAAAAAAAACATGCATTGAATATGTGTACACACCTGCAATTTTGCAAACACATTTCTAGATTCACAACATTTGTATATTTTAATACAAGCGTTACTGCATGCGGAAATTACAAACTGAAATTAACACGGCGAGTGATGTTAATGTCGTTACCTGATGTAATGTAATGAGAGGGAATTTGAGGTGTTTTGTACCAACCACGTAACGAGTCAATATGTTGTGAACGATGAAAACAAATTTTATAAATGTAAATAGAGATAGCTGTGTGTAAATGTTTTACCCTATTTCATCGCTGCTATGCGGGCCGCATTTCATGAGCTATTTTTATTATTATTTTTTCATTGCTCCGCGGGCCGCAGGTTGGCCACCCATGATTTAAAGTGTACCAATCACCAACAAATATTTTGTTTTGTATGTTAGTAGTTCCATGTTGAAATACTATATTAAAAATACGACCTTTAAATATTACTTTTGTAAAGATATTTTGCAAGTTTAAAATACACTCTCAAGTATCATAAAAGCGACTTGTGAGTAGACTACTCAACATGCGCATGTGCAAGCCAAGAGGTCTGTTCAACGTACCGAACCGGGCTGGCCAGAAAATACATACAAAACGGCCAACGATTTTATGCCTGTCGAGAATCTCCACAAATTGCGGAAAATTGAGCAGCGTAGATTTTTTTTTCCTTCTTTCTTCTGCTTCCTTTTAATTTTGGTTAATGCGAATTGAATTTGGCGTATATATTCATAATTGAATGATACGTGTCTAAAACTAGAACAACAACAACGTGCTTGCGTAAAATAGGGCCCGCAAGGAACTCTAGTCAGACTTGGGTTCCATGTGTGGGCAGTTAAATGTTATCCTTTATTTTCTTCAAACTCCTTATCCATTAGCCACTAGAAAGACAGGGGGAGTTTATTTAGGTTAATTTTATTACATTCCTGCTGTACAAATATTTTTTTAGGTAATTGGTACACTTAACAATTCTGACCTGAGATTCATAAGCCAAGCAATGCAATATTATGTCAACTTGCAGATACTATTCCTTGTCCCTTTGATAATGTCATGCCGTTCATTTACAATTTTCCAGTGTACATTTTACATGGATATTTGTTTTGTGCACAAGCAAATAAATTGCTCAGACATAAATATGTCGTTATGAAGAAAAAAAATAATAACATATAACCCTGTATATAGGGCTCGCACGAAACCCAAGTCGGACTTGGTCTGTGTGCGCGCTCTATTCTATGTGAGCGCATACGCATGCGTTATCTAGTCTACTCAACAAGACATTTCACTCTTCACTGAAAATGTATTTAAATTGCAATATCTCTTTGAAGAAGTAATATCTGAAGCTCATATTTTGAACACAGTATAGTGACATGGAATCTCTAACATACAGAATAAAATATATTGTGGTACATGTAGTTGGTGAACTTGAACAAATCTAGAATAAATTCTGCTGGAAAAAGAAATAATTTGATCGACCTCCTTACCTCTTCTGAGGAACTCATTTTTGTTCCAGTCAACCCTGGCACTGAACATAAAGAACATATAATAAAATAATTAATTAAAACAAACAAGACATGAGACAGCATCTCTACTATGCCTCTACCAGAATAAAGTTAAGATCATGGCCTGAATAATTCTTTAAATATCACATTGAGAACAAAAATGCTATAATTACATGTCAGCTGATCTTCATGACTTTTGATCTATGACCTGGCAATCCCCAAATCAAATCACGCATGCATACTAGTAACAAGTTTTAAGTTCACAGCAAAAATAGTTATTGATCTTGCTGACAAGGTTAAAAAAAAAACTTCAATTTCATTCATATTGACCTGCTGACTTTGACCTTTGACCTTCCTGACCCACGATATGATCAATTTGTCTCACGGTGGTAATTCATACATACATTAACAATATGAACACATATTTTGTCCCTCATTTGAATTTCTTCTTAAATCAGGTATAGGTACTTTAAAGAGCAGACAAAAAATGAATTGTATCAAGAACTTACCCATAGGGTTCATCAGATGTATTCTCTTTGCATAACCAAGTTGAGGCATGTACTGTAGAAAGAAAGATAAAAACAGAAGATCACACCAATTTCCAACATTCACTCATCAAAACTGAAGACAGAAGCCAAATAATATTTCTCAAGAATTTTTTTGTTACTGCTAGTGAAAACAGGTCATAACTGGTCATTCTAAACCATTTATCTACTAGAACCAGTTGGTTCCTGTATTAAGTCTATGGGGAAGGTAGAATTCAGTAGCCAATAGATTAAAACGTCTTGAGAAGTCCTGGGGGGTGTTTCACAAAGATCCTAAGTTGAACTTATCTCTAAGTTGGACTTAAAAATTATGGAAAGCCATTAGCATCTATGAAAATATTTTGTACAAGTTATCTTAAAAGGCATAAAATGTTGATTCAAATCATTCATATTTTCTATTTATCAAGGAGATTTCATGTTCTTGATGTGGAATTAATAAAAAGTCTTAACTACTTGAATTTTCGCTTTTGAATATATTTTTTTAAAGGCTACAAATGGCTCTCCATAATTTTTAAGTCCAACTTAGAGATAAGTTCAACTTAGGATCTTTGTGAAACACCCCCCTGATCTAGCAGACATGTTTGCATCCCAGGCAGCTGCAGGACTAATGTCCATTGGCAAGACATTAATCTAGAGAGAGCCAAGTATACCAAATAGGTACCTGATGGGGAAAATTCTCTGAATGAATGAATACTTGTTGATGTACAAAGCAGTCCTTTATACATTCATGGTTATAAAAATTAGATTAGATTTCAATTAGATTTGAAGACTAAATCAACCCCTTCTTGGAGTATGAGAGTAAAAGCTAAGATACATATTTACATTAAATATAAATCTAAGTGTGAAAATGCCAAATACATTACAAGTTATGAACGAAGATCATAACATAATTATGTTAAAAATACATAATTTAAGCCAGTAGTGATGAGTCGAATACATTCATATCAGAACTGCACAATAAGAATCTCTACATCATTATTAACCCATTGTCTGCTGGTACCGGATGGTCCCTGTGTTAAGCCTATGGGAATGAGAAAATTCAGTAATTAATGGGTTAACATCATTCTCAATATTATCTCACCTTTTCTGCAAAGGTGAAGATCTTTCTTTGATCGACGCCTCCAAACTGAGCGTCGCACTTGAGGTACTCCTCATCTAGCGCCTGGAGCCCCGGGTAGAGCAGACCACTGAGGAGGGGGTGATCCACCTGCTTGACGACCTCGGCTCCGGCCTTCTTGGCGTCGTGCTCGGTGACCACGGAAGAGAGTCTGTAGACATCCAGGGTGTACTCCCTGATAGACAGATGGAAAAGGATGATGTTGGTTTGGATTTACAGTTTTATATTTGAGAAAATGAGGAGTTTATAGAAGGCTGCAGAATTTAGATGAGATAAAGTTATGAGAAAGTAGGGTCTACTAATGCAGTATCCTTCCTTTTGGCCTTTGTTTTAACAATTATTCTATTCTGCCAAAAAATGAGGCAATGCTTAATGAAGCTTTTTATTCAGTTCTCCTGGTTGCAGGAAGCAAGATACTTTGTGTTGATTATCCTCTAGAATGATTGTCAAGGTGACCTATTACCAAGGTCACAAGCTCTGAAAATGTCTCTTGCATGAGATTTACTGAGTAACCAAACAACAACAGGCGGAGCATATTACATGCGGTTATGACGAGTTATATCTGAACAAGCCTTAATTCTACTTACTTGCTCAGCTGGTAGTCGGTTCCTCTAATGAACCTAAGCTTCTCTATCGGTACCCCGATAGATTCCAGCATGGCCTTGATGAGATGCTCATAGTACTTGGTCCTGAGCTCAAGCAGCTCCCATGGGGCTTTCATGTTATCTAGGTAACCATGGAGATCGGCAAGCAGGATTGTCACCTTCAAGTCCAAAAAATAATGGAGGAATAAATTGTACCATCAATTTGTTTTCGTACGTTTTTCTAATTCCAGTTCTATTTTACTCTTCTGTTTTTTCTTAACTCCTTCTGGACTATCTGACAACATTTATCATTATCTTTCGATATACATGACAATAATATCAATATAAAAAAGGAGTTGAAATAATAAGACAATTATTTCACAGATACTTCTTGAATATTTCCTCTAAAGCGAAACTGAACTGATGAACTTTCTGCTTAACCTCCCCTCACTAATCCCTACATCGCACTTCGGTCTCTGTTACATGGGTCAGTGGAGCAAAACGTAGTCTCAGCGGAACAACTGTTGATATAAGAGCCTGAAGCTTTCCGTTGAGTTCAACAATAGTACAACAATGCTCTGGTGACCGATGCTCCACAGTGATTTCTCAATACTAACCAAATAGTGAACATCAACCCTGAAACAAATATATACATGTACGAACCCTAACCTTATATCAAGCCTGGAGCGATAAGCCACCTCGGATATACTATCTGGGCATGGCTACATAAAGGTCATTTGTACAAACAAAACCCATCGAGCGGCTGCTGGATACATGTTCATGATAGTTATGTCATTATTCATTCATGCACCGGCGGTACATTCTATGATACACAGGTGGAAGTTTTCTTTTCAAGAGGGCAAACAAAAGGTATTTATGAAGTACCTCCATCACTTTGGCAGTAAATATTCTTAAAAAACACAGAAGTGGGACGTCTCCATGTGTAAAAGATCTGTGGATATTTGGGGGTCATTTGTACAAGTACTATCTCCGAAGCGGCTCATTCTTGCTGGTAAATGGTTCAGAGTCTTACCTGACATCCAGCTCTCAGGAGATCCGCTAGCTTGCTCATGGGCACAAAGTAGGCAATGTGGGGCTTTCCTGTGGTGGCGGTGCCCCAGTAGACAGCTATATCCTTCCCTTCCTTCAACAATGACTCCAACTTGTCTCTACCCAAGACCTCCTGCAATGGGGGGCACAAAAATGGAGGAAGGGAAAGTTTATATTTTTGATGATTCACTTTCATATATTCCAACAAATCTCACATAAGATGCAGAGTCTCAAGACAAAATGAGCCTCAAAATTTCATGTTTTTATCATTTAAATAATTCAAGTAAGAGATAGAGCATGATCCCTTGCTTTTGATCAATTTGCAAAACTGACAAACACCCCCCCCACACTACACTAATTAAACAAATACAGATGATGGGGTGAGGGCAATTCATCCAAAGAGGCTGTGATGGGCAAAATTGCTTAAAACTATAACCAGATTGAGTGTGGCTTTAAATAATGCTCATGAAATAATACTTTATTTGACCCTAAATTGTGTGCCATTTTACCTGACTATCATTTAGGGGAAAAAAATATGAAAAACAAACAAACAAAATACCTGCAAATTTCTGGTGATCAGATCCATTTTCTCCTCAACTGTAGCCATCTTGAGTTGTTACTCGTTTCACACTCTAAGACAAGACTCTAGTACTTGAATGCAAATGTTCAGTTGCTCTGTGGGTGAACAGAATCAATGGATAATTATGATTCGATAAATATACCAGAACACAGGTGCAAAGCATACATGGGATGGGGAAGTGCTGTGGTCTTGTGGGTATGTCATCTCAAGGTCGATCATATGATTCACAGTTCAGTCCCAGCCATGGTACTAATGCCCTTTGGCAAGATATAAATCTACATTGTCACCGGTACTTTGTGTCAGGTAGGGGGCCACTTCCAAGGCTGGATGCAATAATATACAAATAATTCATGTTTGCGCGTGCATCAGTGAATATGCACTGCAAGCAGGGTAAGTCACAGTCAGTTAATTGTGACTTAACCCAAAAAACTTAATTGACCAAGTTGATTGCCGAGAGTACCTAGACTATCGCTGGAAAAAAACAAACATGCAATGGCATAAATATAAGCAGGGATTTCTTCAAATTTGGACATGATTTTGACCTTGACTCATAACTGGAAATATCAGAAGTTCTTGCCAATGTCCATTAAACTATATTAAACATGTTAAATGTTAGCCTGGCAAAACTCACAATGTGTTTGACCGAAAGATTTAGTCTCTGATATCGCATGAAGGAAGATGACGTCATCCATTGACAGTAACAGTTTAAAATACGGCTGCAAGAATTTCAACACGGAGCTCAATTTCGGCGATGAAAATCCAGAAAAACGACCCTTAAACGCATCATACAGTCAATCTGGTAAGCGGAACCGATGTAGTTTAGCCTAGGCCTAATTTACAATAATAAATGCATCGGATATGCATCGGGTAAAATGTAGTATTTTGGGCATAAGTTTACTGCTCAGACGCGAGCAGTAGTTTGCAATGCAGTCGCTATGGTCGGTTTCTGTCTCTAAAGAGAGGAGCCAACCCTACCCAAATCAGAGGCTAACGAACGAAAGAGACAGAAATCTTCGGTCTACATATAGATCTAGATAGACTATGCATGCAGCTATACTAGATCTAATTAAATTAAATTAAATTAAATTAAGTTCTTGAATTCCATCGCCCGATGGCTGCGATGGCCGTCTCATTTACAAGGGCCAGCTATATGTCTTCATCGGATGATTGCCATGCATGATGCACCTCGCATGTAGGCTGCTAGACTGTAATATCAGTCGCTTCCATGGTATTTATCACAGAAATGGCCAGGCTAGCGTGTAAAAAAAATTTGCGCAGGCGGGTCATGATCAAATTCGTTACAGTCCCATGCATTCATTTTCATGTTTTCAAACAGACTCATTCTGGGACGTATAATAAATACAATTTAGTTTGACTTATATCAACATATTTCTGCAAACAACCAAGTCACATAACATTATCACACATCTTAAAAGATCTAACAATTTTTTTATTTCTTTAAATATTTGAGAAATCATACTTTACCAGGGTATGTAAATGGCCGTCCAGCAGCTTGTTAAGTTTCGCAGCTCAGCTTCCTTGCGAAACTATTGCATCATACACATGGCACTGAGAACTAGTCTCGAATGTAGCAATGTTTATATTTTTATGAAATTTAAAAGTAAAAAAATTAAAAAATATACCTCATAACTTAATGAATTTACTTAATTTATGTATTTATCTATTAATCATGTTTATTTGTATGTTTTAGAAAGAAACAAATTGATATGAATAGGAATGAAAATTGAATAATTATCTCCATTGCATTTAGTCAAAGCTAACAAATAAAAGACGTAAATATACTAAAACAACAACAACAACAACAAACATTTAATAACTCTTCTTCTTCTTCTCCTCCGTCTTATCATCCTCTTTTTCTTTTCCTTCTTCCTTTTCTTTTTGACTGCTTTTTTCTTCTTTTTCTCTCGCTTCTGTTCTTCTCCTTCTTCTTCTCCTCCTGATCTTCTTCTTCTTCATCAGTTCTATAATTCTTCTTCTTCGATCTTGATCTTCTTCTCCCCTTTTCTTCTCCTTCTTCACCAACTTCTTTATTTTTATTCTTTATAGATATCTCTCACTCAATTCTCAAGAAAATATTTACCCTAACCCCCTCCCCCTTCTCTCTCTCTCTCTCTCTATCTCTCCCTCTCTCCCTCCCTACATGGCGTGTAAAATTTACGTGGTAACTAGGCCTGGAGAGATCACAACAACCAACATCGATTAACTTAATTCCTTTATTTCCTTTTCTCTCACCGAGTCCCCCACTTCCTTTTCCCCCTCTCTCTTTCTCTCTCTCTCTCTCTCTCTCTCTCTTTCTTTCTTTCTTTTCTTTATCTCTCTCTCTCTATCTCTCTCTTTCTTTTCTTTATCTCTCTCTCTATTTTCTCTCTTTAATTCTCTCTCTCTCTCTCTGTCTCTCTCTGTCTCTCTCTCTCTCTCTCTCTCATTCGCCGCGGAACTATCAGATGGGGGGGGGGCTGCACGCCCCCTTCCCACACACACACTTTTCTTTCAGTACATACCACATTTTGTACATATGATAATTTGGCTGCAGGATGCTCTAAAATGCATGGTTTCAGTATTCCAAAGCTGAAAATCTTCTTGCTCGGTCGCTCCGCTCCATCGGACAAAATACGATGTAAAGCATTGCATTATCAGTCTTGTGGTTCCTTACGTATGGGCACAGGACTATTTGTGTGAAATACAAATTTCCAGTAGTGCCTCATAGAGGGTCTGTGATTCAAAGGTTAATAACGAGGGATGTCTCTCCCTTGAAAATCTTTAAAAGTGGTCGTCTCCCTCCCCTCCGATATTTAGTAATCGTCATTCAATATCTAAATTAGCAATTTAAAGCCGCCTAACCCCACTATGAGAGAACAAAGAAATTGACTTATATTTGTCGGTGTGGTCAAAAGTGTTCAAAGTACATGTACATGTATATGATGCAAATTTTCTAAGGGCGCTGTGTTCCGCTGTAAAAAAAAAAATCAAAATGGGTCGGTAGAATGCAAAGTATGCATGGTCTTACCCATTTAGTCGATAATTATGTTCCCTTGAATGTTGCGTTCCCAGGTCTTGCCCCCCCCCCCAATTAAACATGGGCAAAATCGCTGACCTTGCTCGCAACACATCGAGGCCCACTGGAGCCACCCCCACCCCACCCACCCCAAACACTTCTTCCAGAACTGAGCCCCCAAGCCAAGTCTGTTCGGCCCCGCATCTATCTCTATCTCACGGAATCATACACTCTTCTATCTCTTTCTTTTCCCTCGCTGTCTCTCTATTTCACGCGGATCCGCCCCTTCTGAACCCCCCATCACCCTATCTCCCCTTGCATATCACCTCACAATTCTCATTCACATTTTTATAATTCATTTATCGAAATATTATGATAGAAATGAACTATACACAAATGACAGTTCAAACGATTTTTTTTTTTTTACAATCAGTTTTAAAAATCATATATTCAGGTTCTATAAAACCTTACAATACATACATGGATAAGTAAATATTTGAATGTTAGGCTTCCTGGGAGAAGTTTTAATTGTTGTAAAGATTTTTCTTTGGTTTTCACCAAATAGAGAAAGATGCGAGCTCGATCGTCTGATAGACCAGTTAAATTCACGGTTAGCACATGTCCCAAAATATCCACAGATCTTCAAAACATGAAGAGGTCCCACTTTGTACATTTTGAAATAATCACTCCTACAGCGATGGAGGTGCTACATAAATAGCCTTTGTTTCCTAATTTCAAAGAATACTTCCACCTGTGTATCATGGAGTGCAGTGCTTGTGAATAAATGAACAATGATTACATAACTTTCATGAGCACGTACGTACGTATCCAGTATTTTGTCTCTGTTGATTTCACATTAGGAACCCTCGCAAACCGTTCCTCAAGACCCGTTCCTCTGGAGCGGTCTAACTAAGACCACTTTCAAAGTGAGTGAGAACGGGGTCTAACGCTCCACGAGTCAAAGTGGTCTTGTTGCTATGGCAGCTCAGGTCAGCAGGTAATTTTTTTCGCGCGCGGAATACTAAGCGTATGTACCGTATTACATGTTTCGCACGGAACGTCACTAGCTCACTTCCGTTCAAAGTACGCTTCCGTTCACACTCGCACGTTAGAGCGCTCCAAACCGCTCTTAATAAGACCCGCTCCTCAAGACCACCTCCCGAGGTGGTCTTCTGGAGCGGTCCAGAAGTCCACTTCCTGGACCACTTTGACCGTTCTCACTCACCTAAGAACCGCTCCTGAGGAACGGGTCTTAGGAAGACCCCGTTCTCACTCACTTTGAAAGTGGTCTTAGTTAGACCGCTCCAGAGGAACGGGTCTTGAGGAACGGTTTGCGAGGGTTCACACTCCGAGCAGTTTTTTATGGCCCAAACCGCTCCACGAGTCAAAGTGGTCTTGTTGCTATGGCAGCTCAGGTCAGCGGGTAAATTTTTTCGCGCGCGGAATACTAAGCGTATGTACCGTACTACATGTTTCGCACGCAACGTCACTAGACCACTTCCGTTCAAAGTACGCTTCCGTTCACACTCGCACGTTAGAGCGCTCCAAACCGCTCTTAATAAGACCCGTTCCTCAAGACCACCTCCCGAGGTGGTCTTCTGGAGCGGTCCAGAAGTCCACTTCCTGGACCACTTTGACCGTTCTCACTCACCTAAGAACCGCTCCTGAGGAACGGGTCTTAGTTAGACCGCTCAACGAAGTGAGTGAGAACGGGGTCTTAGACCCCGTTCTCACTCACTTTGAAAGTGGCCTTAGTTAGACCGCTCCAGAGGAACGGGTCTTGAGGAACGGTTTGCGAGGGTTCACACTCCGAGCAGTTTTTTATGGCTCAAACCGCTCCACGAGTCAAAGTGGTCTTGTTGCTATGGCAGCTCAGGTCAGCGAGTACATTTTTCGCGCGCGGAATACTAAGCGTATGTACCGTACTACATGTTTCGCGTGCAACGTCACTAGACCACTTCCGTTCAAAGTACGCTTCCGTTCTCACTCGCACGTTAGAGCGCTCCAAACCGCTCTTAATAAGACCCGTTCCTCAAGACCACCTCCCGAGGTGGTCTTCTGGAGCGGTCCAGAAGTCCACTTCCTGGACCACTTTGACCGTTCTCACTCACCTAAGAACCGCTCCTGAGGAACGGGTCTTAGTTAGACCGCTCCAACGAAGTGAATGAGAACGGGGTCAAAGACCGCTCCAACGAAGTGAATGAGAAAGGGGTCTTTGACCCCGTTCTCACTCACTTTGAAAGTGGTCTTAGTTAGACCGCTCCAGAGGAACGGGTCTTGAGGAACGGTTTGCGAGGGTTCACACTCCGAGCAGTTTTTATGGCTCAAACCGCTCCACGAGTCAAAGTGGTCTTGTTGCTATGGCAGCTCAGGTCAGCGGGTAATTTTTTCGCGCGCGGAATACTAAGCGTATGTACCGTACTACATGTTTCGCGTGCAACGTCACTAGACCACTTCCGTTCAAAGTACGCTTCCGTTCTCACTCGCACGTTAGAGCGCTCCAAACCGCTCTTAATAAGACCCGTTCCTCAAGACCACCTCCCGAGGTGGTCTTCTGGAGCGGTCCAGAAGTCCACTTCCTGGACCACTTTGACCGTTCTCACTCACCTAAGAACCGCTCCTGAGGAACGGGTCTTAGTTAGACCGCTCCAACGAAGTGAATGAGAACAGGGTCTTAGATTTGCACGTCGACGTAGTGGACTGCCACGTGTGTCATTCTTTCAAGGCACTGGCCCGTGCCCGGCAAAAAAGGACGCGCCGTTTGACCAATAATTCAGATAAACACTGTTTATCGCCGATAAACAGTGTTTATCGCCGAAAAACACTGTTTATCGAGCGATAAACACTGTTTATCGAGCGATAAACAATGTTTATCGAGCGATAAACACTGTTTATCGAGAGAAACTATGTTTATCGACTGAAAAACACAGTTTCTCTCGATAAACAGTGTTTATCGCCGAAAAACACTGTTTATCGCCGATAAACACTGTTTATCGAGAGAAACTGTGTTTATCAGTCGAAAAACATAGTTTCTCTCGATATAAACACTGTTTTTCGACTGATAAACACAGTTTCTCTCGATAAACAGTGTTTATCGGCGATAAACACTGTTTTTCGGCGATAAACACTATTTTTCGGCGATAAACAGTGTTTATCGTCGATAAACAGTGTTTTTCGGCGATAAACACTGTTTATCTGATTTATTGGGCAAATGGCGCGCACTCGTACTCTAGATCATGCAGTGCCGTATCACCGTATGCACTAGCTACTCTAGATCCTCACGTGTATGGCGCGCCGTTTGACCAATAATTCAGATAAACACTGTTTATCGAGCGATAAACAATGTTTATCAAGCGATAAACACTGTTTATCGAGAGAAACTATGTTTATCGACTGAAAAACACAGTTTCTCTCGATAAACAGTGTTTATCGCCGAAACACTGTTTATCGCCGATAAACACTGTTTATCGAGAGAAACTGTGTTTTTCAGTCGATAAACATAGTTTCTCTCGATAAACAGTGTTTATCGCTTGATAAACAGTGTTTATCGCTCGATAAACAGTGTTTATCTGAATTATTGGTCAAACGGCGCGCCATAGACGTCACATTATCTACCCTACCGGTGTGGCATTTTTTCATCATATACCGAGTATTTAAAAGGATGTCACCGTGGCAGTCCACGTTCTCGTCGTGTAAAATCTAAAAGTCCCTAATAATTGGTCTGCAATGACCTTTATCTGCTCATGCTCAGACTGCAAACGTGATCTGGCTTATTGGGTGGTGGCCTGGTGGTAGAGTCGCTGCCCGGTAAGCAGTAGAAGGCAGGTTCAAATCCCGCTGGTATACCACGATTTTGTTTTCTGACTTGTTTTCAATTACAAGATCGAGCACGCGATTTTTAACTACTGGGTGCAAGCCAAAAATATCTTTACAACAATATGCAAACCTGGCATGTCACAATGGAAGAACCATCAATATATCAAATATGTTTACTGATTATTTTTGAGTACAGACTTGGAATCCTTTGAGCCAATATAGTGAATTTATAGGCCGTTGACATTGTTAAATCTGTCGGAAATATGAACATTACTGAGAGCGAATAATTAATGGAAGCGTAATTGTCACAATTTAAAACTTGTACTTATAACAATATTTATAATTTAAAACTAAAATTTGCAGCATTTTCGTTAGTCAATTGCATAATAAATTTCAAAACAAAAAAGGCTAGCAAATGGTTCACGGTATATATATATATATATATATATATATATGCAAAGTTTTCATTCGACACTGTAGAACTATCGCGTGATAAAGTTGGTAAGTGCGCGCATTTCCTTTTTATTGAATTGTGTTTTCAATGTAATTATGAAACAAACTACGACTTGATGAGACACTATTTAGGAACTTTCAAAAACAGATTGTTATCATCATGATAAACCGCTAAAAGTTACTGCACAACTAAAACTTTTTTGAAATATGACGATCTGGTGATAATTGAAGAGGACGCCCCACCTCCACCCAAACTGAGTAAAATATGAGGGGCCGGGGGTGGGGAACATGCGCACACCAAAAATTAATTGAAGAAAAAAAGAAAAGAGAAAAATCATGTCGGTTACCCCCTCCTCCGGGAAGTGCGTGGGAAGACCGTTGAGACCCGTGGGAAACAAACCACTGGGTCTACCCCTAAACTGAATTATTCATTCATCTTCAAGTTTTGGATTCTCTTATTATTATAATAATAATAATAACAATAAGAGACTCATTGTTGTTGTTGATTTTGTTGTTGTTGTCGTTGTTGTTATTATTATTAATATTATTATAATTATTATTATTATGATTATTATTATTATTATGATTATTATTTTATTTTGTAATAAAGAAAATACATAAGATATCAGAAAACAGACAATTGAGAAAGTATAGATAACAGATAAATACAACCACTGGAACGCCAGTAACAGTTGTTGTAAACATAAAGTAATTATAATAAAAAAATAAAAATTACAATCTTATGTAATTTTGAAAATTAATACAAAATCAAATTTCCTATCAATAGAACACTTTCAATTTGGGAGATAAAATAAAGAAGGGGAAACAAAGGAGAACAGGAGGAGGTACAGACAAATAGTCGTACAGTATAACAAAGATGGAAACAAAACGAGAGATAGATAAGGATAAAACATACATTAAACAAGAACAAGAAAACAAAAACTATTTCATATTCCATTATCTATATCATGCACAAAATCAATATACCGCAACTCTCCGAGAGACAAAATCATTGTGTTAATATGGTTAATGAAAAAGAATGTTAAGCTTACCTAGTGCCACATTTTAGTTCTAAAACCGAGGAAAAGGGAAGAGGGAAAGGGGAAAGGAATTCCCATCTCTCATTTTATGTATACTGGGGGACAAAGAAAGAATAATGGACAGAAGAAGAGTATAAATAGTGATATAGGCCTATGTTTATCAAAACATTAGAGAATCATTATTAAACCATATTTACAACCCAATAAGGATTTTTATAAAATTAATTATAAAAAGAAAGAATCACAACTCACGATAATGATATCTTATACAACCCTCTTCAATATCATGTGAATACGCATGCTTTTCTTTCTCTTTCATGTACACTGTAAAACATATATGTCCAGTAAAACTTGCCAAATAGGGGTTGTATCCGACCCGTTGGTGTTATAATATGCCCAACTATTCAATTTTGAAGTAAGTGACGAACGATAGGGGCAAAAAACTTTTACCAAGTTGGGTAAGAGAATGTCAAATCTGAAAAAATGTCGTAAATTTTGTAATGGAATTTTAGTTTGCAGGCACAATCCCTTGTCAGTCGCCGGGTGTATATAACAATGTCTGCTCTTTGGGACTAGGCTGACGACATATTGCATAGGCTCTGTACTTTAGCTGCTCCGGACCCAACCAGAGACTGATGGGACTAGGCTCTGATCAAGGCGTTAGGAATTTTGTGCCATTTTTAAATGATCCCGGCCGAACACGACACAGTAGTCCATACTCTCAGACGATAAATTCCCCGTCATCATACGACCGTCTCACTCTTAAACGAGCCCGACTTCGAGACATTCGACAAGGACCCGTCGACGCTGGTCTTCTCTTGCAAGTCGTTGATGCGCTCGCGCGTGACGTTCATGGGTGCGCTTACTCCGAGGTCCTTGATGTCGCCGACCGAGGCCGATACAAAGCGGTGGCCATACTCGTGCTTGACCATCCATCGCCAGTAGTAGATTTTGAAGAAGAAGTTCAGGAGAAACATCTCGAAAATGACGAGCATGTTGTAGAGGACTGCGTAGGAGGAGAGAACATGAAAGTCGTTTGAAAGTGGTTTATGAAGAGAAATATTATATAGAGAGGACTACATAATATAGAAAAGAGAGAGTATTGGAATATGATTGGAAGTGGGCTACAAAAAGAAAGAAAAAGGACGAAAAGGGGTAATTGGCAGAGGAGACAAGGTAAAACAAGAAGAAAATAATACACCTAGTAAGTCCGGCACTGTCCCCTCCCATTATTAGAATAATTCCCCGCCGCCCCCTCCCAAATCCCTTCACCATATTTTAACACGGTGACGGGGGGGTCAGGCGGGGAATTAAAACACTTCGATTGTCCTGTATATACATTGAAAGAAAGCGAATCATCTCACACTCTCCCCTGACGGCTGAGTCGAGGGGTCCGACACACGGGATGACATCTTTGGCGATGAGGATGGCAATGAGGAGGTTCTGCCCGTTGGTGATGATGAGCACGCACTTGATGGTGGCAAACTTGATGGCGATCATGAAGTGCTGGAGCTGGTTGTGCGTGGCGTTGTAGATGACAGAGAGGCCGTAGACAGCAACCAGTGACGATACGAGACCGATAATACTCAGGTAGACGAAGGCTGAGTCGGCTTCAATCTGGATGTAGAGAGAGAGGGGGAGGGGGAGAGAAATGGACAGAAATAAAGAGCGAGCGAGAAAGAGAGAGAGCGAGAAAGCGAGAAAGAGAGAGAGAGAGAGAGCGCGAGAGAGAGAGAGAGGGAGAGAGAGAGAGGGGTGAGGGGGAAAGAGAATTGGAGAGACATGGAGAAAGAGAGAGAGAGAGAGGTGCATATACAGAATTACATCTCTACCTCCATGACCTCTAGTTTATATCATCCTGTGACGTCATTTAAATGTAAAACATACCATTGTGAATGGGGGAGAGGTCTCGGACCAAATTGGCTAAAAAATCTACCGAGAAAAAAGTCCTCAGAATCTCAAATTTGCCGACAGACGTAAATTTTGATCATAAGATGTTGCTGATACATCATAATTTTGTAATTAAAGTATTTTTTTCTAGTTTTGTCGACAGCCTAAGAGTCAAAATTAGCCTGCAGAATATTATGAATGGGGTGTCACACACTCCCCTCTCTCGTGACGACCCTGTTCACCGAGCATTATTTTCTATCCCATTACACAGACTTGTTTTCAAGCGATACATCAAACAAAAATATTGGTAAGATTTAATAACAATCATATTCATTTTGCTCCAATATCTTTCAAAATGATCGCAAAAATTTCAATTAAAAAAACAATCAACATAAGGACATTTCAAAACCCTTGGGCGTCAAGAATTGAACTGAATGAACATGCTTGAAAATGACACGATCTGAACATAATGCAGTACAAGTGGGTATTGGAAATGTCCTTAAGTAGATTTCTTGAAAGTCTTCACGATCATCGTGTTTCACTTACTATGGATGGTTTGTAGATACCGTCGGCCCACAACACAGCACCAAGAAACACGCAAAGGGGTCTGATGTAAGCGGTCTGTAAGACTAGTCTTCTCATTCGATGGAAGTTCGTCCTGTATGGGATTCGAACCCCGAATTCATTCCGTATGAACTACATGGTATCACAAACATTATCACTTAAAGCCTGTCTGCACTAGTTTGGCCAGGAGGGATTAGACCTCCCAGCGTGGTCACTGACAGGTGGTTATCTCATCAACTCAGCTCTCAATTAACATAAGAAAAAGGGGATCATGGGGCCATGATGGGGGACCAATGGGCACCGCTTAGGAATTGTTTGCTACATAGAGGGAGCAAGTAGCTACAAGTGGTGCAGTGGGGCTTTAAGAATAGTAAATGGAACGAGACTGTTATTTTGATAGGAAGAATATTTGCATGAAGAATGCATACTTTTATAAACTAGATGTTCAGACTCTTCAAATATGGCAAGCCAAAAGGCCATGCAGAAAATTCTTATATGGGAATAACAAGATTTTGTTTGAAAGTACGAAAATATTAAAAGGGCTAATACCCGGTCTACCATGCGTTTGAATTAAATTTGGGATTCGAACCTTCAATATTTGGATTGAGAGTCAAGTGAATGAACCACTACACCACGACACCTCACATAGGGGATCAAGCGGGAGGTCGGGTATTCGAGGATCCAGTATTACACAGTTTTTGCTTCAGTTGAGGCTTCGAACTTTGACTGATTTTCAACAATGCTGCCAAAATCACGAAATTGCAAGTGCATGGATTATAATTATGGGACAATGTCACACTGATAGCAGGTGGTATACATTATGGAGATAGCTTCACGTGACTACAAATATTTCCAAATTCATATTTAAGGCTATGAAAGATTCGAAAGACGCTGTTTTATGCGACTTGTAGGATAAATTAAATTGATCAAATCAAAATGGCCTAAAATATCGGAAATATACCTACTACGTACTTGCTTATTCATAACGATAAAATCCAACTCCAAAAAGTACATGAAAAGTTAACTTACATAGTGAATTTGATCTTTGGCAAGCACGGGCAGCAGCATGTTAGGGGTGGGGCAGAGAGGGAGACCATGATCCCATCGAGATGGTCCTCCATAGGTTCAACACCCCATAGTAGTCGACGATCAGGAGAACGAACGTGTAAAGCGTCGCCGACAGGTACCTATCAAAAGATTGAGATTATTATTGTTATCATTATCTTAATCATCATCAGCAGTAGTTGTAGTAGTAGTAGTAGTAGTAGTAGTAGTAGTAGTAGTAGTAGTAGTAGTAGTAGTAGTAGTAGTAGTGGTGGTGGTGGTGGTGGTGGTGGTGGTGGTGGTGGTGGTGGTAGTAGTAGTAGTAGTAGTAGTAGTAGTAGTAGTAGTAGTAGTAGTAGTAGTAGTAGTAGTAGTAGTAGTAGTAGTAGTAGTAGTAGTAGTAGTAGTAGTAGTAGTAGTAGTAGTAGTAGTAGTAGTAGTAGTAGTAGTAGTAGTAGTAGTAGTAGTAGTAGTAGTAGTTGTATAGTTGCAGTTGTTGTATCATTATTATCATCATCATCATTGTTTTTTAGGGGGAGGGGTTTCATCATCTAAACATTTGCACATATTATATTAATGAATGTTGTAGAATAAGGAAATGAGGTTTAAAAAAAATACATTGGAAATCTTGCATTGCATTTTTCATGAATCATTTGAATACTCTATAGGAATACCGTTGCCAAATAAGATTAACATCAAAAGTTTGTGAAATCGAAACCATATCTTGATGTATTGAGGGTAATTAAAAGTACACTTTCGCAACGAGTGGCTGAACCAGTGTGGATTTCCATAACTTGCATTCTTGGAGGGGGGATGCGTCAAAAATATTTGAAATTAAAAAATCAGAAGCAACAATATGCAAACAGTTTTATCAAACTTCACAGGGGCACACATGTCACTAAAACAAAACAATTTTCTTTTGTTTTGCTTTTTAAAAGGTTGGGGGACGTGCCCCCGTGTGATTGGTTCTGCCACTTTTAACAACTAGTAACAGTTAATTGAAATTAAAAAGAAATTACTCAAAACCGATACTCACAAACTAGATCCCCAGTTTGCTATAAGCGATGCCCTGGGGACATAGAAGCCAGCTAAAGAAGTCACTGAAAAGACCTTCAAACAAAAAAAGTGAAAATCAAGATGAGGAACAAAATATTACTGTTTTTGAAAGAAAGGATTCTCAAATTGAATCCCGGCAATATGTATGATAGCTCAGTTTAATTGATAAATTGATTGATTGAATGGCTTATTAAAATACTGTAAATGTCAACCAATACGCTGAATTGCATTCAGTTTACAATGAAAATACGAGAAATATGACCAGCCCTTTGCAGTGGTAAATCGTTTAGCTTTAAATCGACGATGAATGTGTATACTACAGAATTTAAGGAATGAAACAACATTGACAGGCAATACAAGAACTGATCAGTGATATATATTGTGGACCATTTTCTAGTGACTCTAAAAAACTGATGCTAATGTCTTCTTTCAGACGTGATACATATCGCGCGACATACAAATAACTCACTTCCAAGGAATTTGACGACGTCCTATTACGGGAAATAGAAAAGATAACATAATCGGGGGGGGTTCAATCATACTTTGGTATGATGAAAGCCGCACTTCAAGTATCGCAATTTCTAAGGAGGTGTTGAGGAGCGACAGTGGCGTAGCCTGGGTCCAGTCACTAGGGGGGCACTATTCGTATGTGGAGGGGGGGGGGGCTGATCTTAGCAGGTACATTAAATGTTCTGCAACGGAGTGACTGAGTAGGGAGGGGGGTGTAGAGGGTTCTTTCATCTTCTTTTTACCTTCCCTTTCCCTCTCCTTTTGTTTATCGTTCTTCATCCCCTTTGGCAATCCGATTAGGGGGCACTTACTTCACCGATGGGTCCCCAATAGCTACGCCACTGCAGTCATAATCACTTCGTTCTACTAATATCTTCCACCTCTATCTATATGAATATGATATGCTCTCCTTACTTTTATGATAATCAATACAATAACATGTACAAGGGAGAAAGGGAAAGACATGGGCTTATTTATATCAAATTACCATGAACAAATTAACCTATGGCATGATTTGTTTGGTGTCAATACATTAATCAATTTTCGGTAAGATAAGAATAAATTTACGCCTTTGATAAAGTCAGTATATACAATGAATTAGGCTAATATGTTGTTATATATTTTAATCGCGATTTTCAATATTGATTAAGCTAGGACTTTGAACTTGTTAATTTGGTCAGATTGTGGCGGATTTTACGCTCTCAAGACTAAACACATTTTATTCAATAAATCATGTACTTGGAGTTGAAGTCTAATAATACAATATCATATTTGACGTGGGAAAAGCTGCACATCTAAAACAGAGCAGGACACGTGTACCAATGCTTAACAAGCATATGAAATTTAAGAAATAGGGAGATTCTTCAATTTAATCAAAGGCGTACGTGCTAGGAGAGGAGGGGCTACTGAAATTTGAAAATAACAATATGCCGACATCCGTCACCTCACATTCAGGCATCATGGTTCCAGAAAATGTGAATATTTGGCCTAATCTTTGATTTTAGTCTATAGAACGTCGTGTCTTACCGGAAAAAGCGCAAACAGACGAACGAGAAATATCCTCCGGTTTCCGTAAGGGACATTCCGCCTGATCCGAATCCACGAATGTAGGAACATGCCGATTGTAGCACAGGACAGTACAGTGAGGGTGACGAGCATGGCTATACCCCATCCTACTGATCTCAGCACTGGATAGATCGAGTAGAAAAAGATTCAAAATAATTGGTTTGATTTAATTTTGACTGATTAATTTCTATAACATGTATACGGTCAACATGGTATAACATGATTCTATATTTACACATCAAAAGCACTGGATAGATCGAGTAAAAAAAGATTCAAAATAATTGGTTTGATTTAATTTTTACTGATTTCTTTATATAACCATGTATACGGTCAACATGGTATAACATGATTATATATTTACAAATCAAATCATTATAGACAAAATAAAGACACAATAAAACAGATAATAACATGTGCACTTGATCGGTTGTTGTAAGGAAGGCTAATTGTGGGCCATGGTTATTTTAGTTGGCCTATTCCTTCCCATGCATGCATACTGCCTGGTCGGGTGCACCAGTGTCTATGAAATTATTGCCATATTTTGTTCACTCATTGTATATGTTCTTTTTTTTACATGACTGTGTTGAAAGTGCCAAATAATTAATATTAATAATAAGAATGATACTATCAGTAACAATACGAAACGTATATAATATAGATACATATTCCTAATGTGACATTGTTCACCAGATAAATATAAATAACACGATGAAATGATACAAACTATCATATAAATATATTCTCTTCAATTAAACGCGAACCATTGAGTTCTAAATTTCTCGTGCTGTTTATCCATCTAATATGGTAGATGGAAGAAGCACTCATTTTGCTTATTCCAAGTCGATATCTGAATGTCTCATGAACTATTTCACTATTTGGAAATCTTGCCATCATTTATCTTCTATAAATAACCAACTTCCATGTTTGCAGACATAGTATCATTTGGCTCACTTTATCATCAATACGTAATTAGACTAATTCCACAACGTTGGAACTTCGTGTTTATTGGGAACTAAACATTGAATTATCATAAGCAAGACTAAAAATACCTTTGCTATAACAATGAAGTGGCATCTCGTCGTAAACACCTAAGCTACTATATTTTCGTCAATCGTAATAACGAAAGACCTATTTCTCTGTAAAACACTCGAAGTTTCTTTGCTTGCAATGAAGAAAAGAAAACTTTGCAACAATAATACAAACCCCCGTCGGATTTCAAGAAAGGATTTAAGATCGGATTTAAGAGAAATCTGACCAAGAAAGGAATACCCAGTGTGTTAGGGCACCATGCGGAGCAAAAGAAAGGGAGATTGTGAAGACCAAGTAAGGGTGATTATAAAAACTGAAGCTTTTTGTTAGCTGTATACATATGGACGCCTATATAGAGTTAGAAAGGAAGATTGTTACATTCTTGAGTAGTCAGGTCGACATGATATTATTTAAGGGAGAGAAGAGTTTAATTTTATTATAAGCTAGCATTGAAACACTAGATCTAAGTTGTCGTTTTTTTTTCTTCAATTTAAAGTAAGGTGTTATATTTTTTTTTATTAATGACGTCATGTTCTCAATGTTCTTTTTGACAGAGTTTCGCTTGCTTCTACCCTATTTTCTTCCAAATTTCAATACGCTCTAGCTGAGAGCTCGGAGAGTTTGCACATGTCACATTAACTCTTCATTTACACAATTTGATCATAGTCAAATTTTAGAATTAAAGGAACAAGTCAAAATTTGCCCTAGCACTTAGCGTGAGTTGCTGAGTTAATTATTCTATGAAACAAACATTGATGTGCTACATTATACTACTTACATTGTTATGACATCATGAAAGTTAACTCTATGACACATATGACAGTACTTTATTATAATCTTCAAATGAGTACATATCACCAGTACTTGTACAGGTTACAAGTATAATCTCTAGTTTACTTTTATTATTTTTTACCTGCATCATTTTGAAACCACGTTTCATATTCATTTAGTATATAAACATTTCACTATAGCGTTACTAGACTTTTATATTCCATTTGAGTGACGACCTACATGTTACAACCTCTGATATATTGCCTCCGATAGAAGATCTTCCAGCGTAAGTATCATGAAGAGTTGTATCATAATTATAGTGGCTTTTAGCTTTCTGTAACGATATGGATTATACTGCTGAATACATACAACCGGCGAAAAAAAGGATATTTCACCCCCTGTTCATCAATTTTTGGATGGACTGAAATAAATACTTTAATGATAAATGAATTAATTGAGCACGAGGAACATAATATATCTTCCCTCTTTCTCTCTTTCTCTCCATCTTTTCTCTCTCTCTCTCTATAATGCAAGTCATTCTCTCTCTTCATTATGTTTCATATATAGGCTGTTAGTTTGGTTTATAGATTAGTTTAGTTTAGTTTCATTTAATTAATAATATTTTAGTTTAATCAAGGGCTGCAAGCATTTTAAGCTTCATGCTTACGCTGTACCCCTCCTATATCATGTTAATTGCAAAATTAGTATTGTTCTTCTATGTTCTATACAGTATGAGTATCATATATTGTACTTTGAAACGTAAATTATATCACACTGATGAATATGATATAGAAATCAATAAATCAAATAAAATCAAATATATTTAAAAACATGAGTTAACCTACACTCCATCTCTTCCCTTGCCGAGCTGACGTCGACAGAACAACTTCCCGATCCCTTCGACGAGTTGTCTCCTGTTGTCAAGTTCGTATCCACATACTCCGAGTACCCGACATCTTGTATCGACGTTTCTTCCGCCATTTTGAATGTAATCAAGCCAACAGTTTATAGGATACTTTAAAAGGTAGAATGATTACCGAACGTTGTTGTTGGACTGCTGTGGGGTCACATCAAATACGGATGCCAGAGTAACGTTTTCAATATCGATGATTTATTTATAAGTTAACAATTCACGTCGGTGTGAAGTTGACAGTCGTACTGTTTCATCCAAAGAGCATAACGTATCACTTAACTTCTTGTAATTGTTTAGTCCAAAGTCAATTATGCTACGATCGAGGGCGTGGCTGTGAGGCTGTCACAAAGGAGAGGCGTATTCTTTAAAATGAGATGAACATCATTGCAATTCTCTTGTCAAAAGCTATTGATCTTTCAGATTGCATAGAGAAATGTAATATTTCTAAGTTCCGGCAACGTTCACTTGTCGAGTGTAAGGATTTTTTCTGCTACCTTCCTGGATGCGAACATAGAAAGATAACAGTTAAATCATATTAAAGGAGTTATTTTCCAGCAGGCAAGCTATAATGCGTCTGACGGATCTTGTGATAAATCATGCCATCCAACTTAAATTGTTCGCCCTTTCGCTGTCCAATTCTACCATGTGAAGAAGGAGTGGTAATCGCTGTCTAATGATTCGTTTCATCAGCTACAAAGTTGATGTGAGAGTAGAATTCGACACTTGACGAAGCAGTGTTCACATCACAGTGTTTCTAATAATAGAGCTTCCTTATTTCACCATGCATGACTGACCAATGCAGTCATGCATTGATGTAGGTGTATAGATTCATTCACTTCTGCTGGTACTCCAATGTATTTTAGAGCCTGGAATAGAGGGAAATAAAAATAAGATATCATTTACATAAACAATACAAATAAATAATGTCGTATAGCTAGACAAGGG
The DNA here is from genome assembly GCA_037976565.1 of Mesocentrotus franciscanus. Classification (NCBI taxonomy): domain Eukaryota; kingdom Metazoa; phylum Echinodermata; class Echinoidea; order Camarodonta; family Strongylocentrotidae; genus Mesocentrotus; species Mesocentrotus franciscanus. Next base: position 20,550,457 of record CP137671.1, read on the forward strand.
AAACGGGATAGGGATCGACTGTTAATGGGATGAGATGGCTTTAGAAGCATGAATTTGTATCGTTCTCCTTGTGACAAAGCCCTGCTATGTTATCATTATTTTTATCGATTTATGGCAAGCTGTTTTAACATATCAATAAATCGAATTCTTGATATCGAGAACTACCATTGCTTTACACAGAAAATAATTTCTTGATATCAAGAAATAGGAATACATGTTAAAACGGCTTGCCATAAATACGAAGCAATACGCAAGCCAAATACGCAAAGGTGTGACTGAGGCATAAGTCTCGCACTCAGCAAACCCGTAGTCCCACCATGAAATCTCGGAGAGACTTCGGTTGAGGGAAATGTAATGGGCGATTGGAGGAAAATGCAAAGAATTACGTAAGGCCTGATTGTCATACAACTCAACTGGTGGCTAATCCTGACGACTGACAACAGATGTTAGTGAACGGTGTTGAATTCCCCATGAGTGCCCACTTCTATATAATTATTATGCCGATATAGCTTCGATAGAGCACTGACCACGTTGAGCAATTACATGTACTGTTTTATACATACATGATACATGTATACATAATGTAGCTATAACCGCAAGTGCACTGTTGCCCATTAGCTTGCAATCATTTTCCATACCTCTTTCAATTAAATAATCATAACAATATTGTTTTTTTTTTAGATACTAGATAAAGTTATGAGAAGATATAAACTTTATCTGTCAAGAATGAATCATATTCTCACAATTGATCATGCGCTTCATTGAAAGGTCACAGAGGTAACAGAGGTAAGAAAGAAAAAAAAATCCAAACTTTATGGGCGATCGCTATATAGTGCACATTGTGCATCCACTTTTCACATGGCAACGTCGGGGAAGCATTTTACTCCATGGTGTACGTCAGCTCGCATTCGTCAATGATCTGGGCCTCGTCTTATAAAGAGTTGATAGTAATCGCAACTTATTTGTGATTGATATCAATCGCAACTATGTACATAAGAGATAGGAGACTGCAAACTTGCGATTGATTTGGATCAATCGCATCTCTAATTTATAAGACGGTGCCCTGGACTATCCTTCTTTATTAACACAAAAAACAAACATCTACTGTATGTCTAAAATTAATGCTTTCCAATACCAGGACTTACCGAAACCACAAAAATAATAATATTTTCAAAAAAATGCAGCAATATATTGGTACAGCTGACGCGTGCAAGAAGAACATGACAGGGCTAAAGTCTTGTTAGCGGATAATTATTATGCTGTGTAGAAGCATAGGTCCATGGAAGAAGCATGGACCTACTAGGTCCATGGTAGAAGCAATAGGTTTACATTGGTAAACAACTTGAGGAGAACCATAACCGTCAGGGAAGCATTTTACTCCATGGTGTACGCCAGCTCGCATTCGTCAATGATCTGGGCCTCGTCTTATAAAGAGTTGATAGTAATCGCAACTTATTTGCGATTGATATCAATCGCAACTATGTACATAAGAGATAGGAGACTGCAAACTTGCGATTGATTTGGATCAATCGCAACTCTAATTTATAAGACGGTGCCCTGGACTATCCTTCTTTATTAACACAAAAAACAAACATCTACTGTATGTCTAAAATGCTTTCCATTACCAGGACTTACCGAAACCACAAAAATAATAATATTTTCAAAAAAATGCAGCAATATATTGGTACAGCTGACGCGTGCAAGAAGAACATGACAGGGCTAAAGTCTTGTTAGCGGATAATTATTATGCTGTGTAGACACATAGGTCCATGGAAGAAGCATGGACCTACTAGGTCCATGGTAGAAGCAATAGGTTCACATTGGTAAACAACTTGAGGAGAACCTCAATGAAAAACTTAATACGTTCAGAATACTTTTGTTACATGCAGTGGCGGAGCCAGGATCCTCTGGAAGGGGGAAGGGGGCTGAAATAGGTGACGGGGCGCTAAATAGGGACACTTGAGAAATACCATATTGGGTATATAGCCCGCGGGGGAGGTGGGGCCGGGTGCCCCCTCTGAAACCCCCTGGATCCGCCACTGTCGATTGTATGTCACTGGAGTTGCTGGGCTCACCTACAACAATAATGATATACATAATCGGCAAATCTTTGACATTTCAGTGCCCTACCAGCTGATGTTATAAGGAGGACTAATGGTTTAGAGGCTTCTGTTGCACTTTCGTAATGTCCGAAAGCATTAGTGAAGTATATTATTTTGGTAAACCAAAATCAAAGAAGTATTGAAACCAGTTGAACTGTGCCATTTATCGTCAGCAGGGTTAAAGTTTGAAAGGCTATTTCACAAAGATTAGTTATTAATAAGACTTTAGTTTGGACTTGGTTTGGATAAGTTTGGATTATGATTAGAAAGCGTCGTGCTTTGCTCTCAACAATCGTTAGGGGTTGAGAATGCAAGACGATTATCTGTCAAGTCTTTGACATTAAAGGTACTGTATCCCTTTTGCAGCCAACATCAAATTCTGTTGAACTTTGCAGGAATTATGAATGTCACGTATGTCCTATCTGTGATATTTAGACATTAGCAGTGTCTTAGTATTTAAATTATGCAAGGAAACCTTTTCATTTTTTTGGTCTGCAAATGGGACATATTAAAGTGACATCACAAAAGACGATTTTACTGCATTGATGACTGATCTACGGTCGCTGATTTCCGCCAACAATTTTTTCTTCTTTTTATTATACGGCGTAATAACGTCGCAAATTACGCAGTAATAACGCCCTATTATACGGCGCTATAACGCCCTAAATTATTATCATTATTATACACTTATTTTTCTTTTTCTTTTTCTCCTCCCTTATTTTCCTTTCTTCTTCTCTTCTTCTTTTTATTCTTCTTCTTATCTCCTTCTTCTCTTACTTCTTCTTTGAGTATTGTGATGTTGAATTAGTCCATTTCTGCCGACCTCCCACGCGACGAAAGACGGAGCATAAAATAATATTGACTATTCTTCTATGTAGATGATGCATGTTATCTTATAAAAATCAAATTGTCAACTAAAAAAGCACGACTTTATGTTGTCGGGTATAAACTGACTTGGGCTTACCATACCTCAAGGCTCAACGTCCAGTCAAAACTGCGTGTCGATGAAAGCCGTGATACTTCAGAAATAGAAAACCTTCCAGTGACATCATTTGTACAAGGTTTAGAAACCTAATCAACATTCCGTTAATCCCCAATATATCCTTTCCAATCGAAATCTAGGCCGACAACGAAAAACTATTCACTTACTGTAAGCTCAATGCCTTAGTCAATTATCTCAAATTGAACATGGTGCCGAGACAAAAAAGGGAGACATTCATCAAAACGTACAAATTGATGCATGAATGCATGCAATGGGCAGAATTCAAAGTTCAAAGTCCACTATCATCGAAAATGAAATTAGTCATCAATCATTCACCATTTGTTAGCTTTCTTGTGTAATGTAGCTGTCATGTATAATAAGTGTTAGCAATGACGTCGTTAGTCAGTTTTGAAAGGGGGTGCACACAACGTAGCAGTCCCTTCTGAAATGCCAGGGTAAGGAGGGTTAGGCGAAATGTGTCAAAGATGGGTACAAAGAAAAGCTTCAGATATATTCGGACTAATTTTTGTGGTGATAAGCAACTCCTATAGCTTGAGAGGGGCTTCTTATACAAAATATAACGGCAAACAGAGGGAGAGAGAGAAGGGGGAGAAGAGAGAGGGAGAAAGAGAGAGAGAGAGAGAGAGAGAGAGATGTATGGTCCAGCGGGTGATGGTAAATACGTAAACGTATTTAAACGTATTTAGAGAGAAAAAAGGTTAGGTGGGATGTACGTAGCTCCCACACCCCCTTGCCCCGCGCCGTCCGTGTTTGTGAGTTTGTGTAAAAAATAATAATAAATAAATAAACAAAAGGACATTTGCATGCATGGTACGAAATATGGAAGCTCCTTGGTTTGATCTGTGATTTGAGAAATGCGAAATCCCAGATCTTAAAGACAAACTCGGTCAGTATGCGTAGTCATAATTTATAAATTCGAATTACTGTGATTCATGTAGGTGCCCATATCCATTATTTAACTTTTTTCATCCCATCCCACCCCCCCCCCCAAAAAAAAAGAGAGAGAGAGAAAAAAAAAAGAAAAACTAAAACAGTATCTCCGCAGATGAGTAAGAGGGGTTTCATTTCAACGGCATCTCCTCGTGCACGGGTCAGACACCACATATCGGCAAAGCGATTAATCTTTAACCTTCACCATGTACTTTTTAAATACAAATCATACACATTTGACGATTACATACATGTATAGGGTAGATGTTTTAAGCTGTCAAGTTGACGTAAAGAGCAACCCTCCCCCAAAAAAAAAACCCTAAAAGTTAACATTCCATGGTTGTTCAGTAGCCGACAAAAACTACAGATAACAATATAATTTAAACACAATTTGCTTTGACTGCGGCCGAAGTTCGAGTACCTCTAATCTGTGTACATTGCACGTACATGTATAATTTGTAATAACGATTGTCGGTATGATACCCTCAAACCCAGTTATCATACATAGATAATGTGATTAATTAGAAAGATAGAAGGGAGACAGAGGGGTGGTAGACAGAGGGGTGGTAGACAGGGGAGGGGAACGAAACGCCTCAGGTTGACATAGATAGACATGTCTTTGTATTATAATTTTGCATCAATTAATTATTTGATCTATGATCATATACCATCATAAATCAAACCTACCACACGATGAAAAACCCCACTATAATAAAGGAAATGATTGCCGCCTTGCCAAAGATTAATAGAGGACCGACTTTCAGCACTTTCTGCTTTCTGATATCCAAAAGGTATTTCCCGAATTTGTAAATTGTTCGGTTTATCTTTCACCACATCCTGAACCTATCTACATAATCTCCCTTATTAAGTTATGTCACAACGAAGGTTCACCATAGAGTGGAAGTTGTGAATGAATCAGGTCATTATTGTGATCTACGCACAATAATAGTTTCTAAGAGCGCTGAATAATTAATTATACAATGAGTCATTACTGCTAAAAAGAATTGTCGTACACTGATCCCGTTTGAATTGTGGTCTTAATTGCGGTCATTTCTCAATACATAACACCCCACACACACACACACACGATTAGGGGGAGGGGAGCTGAAAGCAACAGCGCACTTTAGTAACCAACAAATATGGAAAAAGACAAAATTCAGGATTTGGTTTCTATTCACGTGTATTTTATGTACACATTACCGAAAAGCATGTATTTCTATATACAGACCCGTGGCACACATAGCAGTAGAATATATTTGTATAGTTTCTGCGCTTTATAAATGTATATTATTATTTTGTTTTTTATTTCATCTGCTTTTATCTGAAAGGTAGAATTAATAATGGGGTGGGTTTAATCCAGTGGCCGCTGCACTCGACACATTGAAAATGGTATCGAAAACAATTTAATACCACCTGTTAGTGACAAGTAAGGCCAAATAACAAAAATGAAGTGTTTCTCGTCCCCGCGCGCGCCGCCTCCTTTTTTAAAACTATTTACTATTCAGAAGAAAAAAGCCCCCAAAAAAAAAAAAAAATAAATTAAAAAAAATAAAAAATAAATAAATAAATAAATAAATAAATAAATAAATAAAAAAATATCTGTGAATAAATAGGCTTGGCCAGGTATAATTAAGCCATGTTGGAAAAAATTTGCAAAATAGTAAATAGTAATGCCCTGCCTCCTCCTTTATTTTTAAAATTCCGGACGAGAAACACGTTTTTTGTTTGTTATTTGGCCGAAGTATAATCATAATTGTTCTCTTTTTCAATTAGGCTGTTTCTATCTTGGTTGCTGTATATTGATAACGTTTATATTTTTTTTCTTCACTCGTCATGTTAAAGGCGATTTCCCTTTGTGCAAGGTGTATTTTGAGAGGCATGCTTCATTTCCTTGTCACGCGAGTCATAGCCAAAGGTCAAGTATATTACATGACCGTGGAGAATAAATGGGGGCTCACAGGGGCGGAACCAGAATATATATGTCAGGGGGCACGGGTTTCAAAAGATGTTTACAAACAAAAAAGACATATCAATTGTTTTAAAATCACAATTCTTCAAAATTCCATGGTCTGACACCTTTCCGAAGCGTTATAGATTGCAACTCTTAAATCTCTGAAATGTAAAAAGAAATGTTTCTCAATTTGTGTGGTGTATGATCCCCTCCCCCCTCCCCACCATAATAGGGGCAATATCCCTCGCCCTTACCACTGCCCCTGGCCAAGGCTCAGGTGGCTCGAGCACCAATTTTGTCCCCTCAACCGCTAGGGACTAACGCCCATGTATATAGACACCCCCCCCTCCCCCATTAAACACTCCCATTTTCAATGAAGAATCTTTAGACATGTACATGTACATGTACAGCAGTATTGGATAATCGATGCCCGGCTTAACTTTATTAGTACATGTACTATCAGTCCAGTCATAACACGAGATTTTAATTCATGGATGAAATATATTGATATTCAAAATGAAAAATGTCATATCGTACGAGACACATTGTACGGAATCGCACGGTAAGTCTTATCCAGCTACTCATCTCATGCACGATAAGCAAAAAGCCGTTTATCAGAATCTTAGAAAAACGTATACCACTTACAATATAAAATATATACACTCAAACACAGCCAGGCGATCAAAACATGCAACTTCCTCTTTTATTTGCTGTTAAAAATAAACAGCATGTTTGTTTGTACTTTTAATTGGGCGTATTATGCCTCGTGAATTCACGAGTAAAAACGTTATACAGGGTGGCCCTCCAAAACGGACTAGCATACATCCAATAATGCGGGCAAATTTCTTTATTTCCAGTAGGCTTCTTGGGGAATCTTTTGAGAAAATTAAATGATACAAAATTTGCCAAAGTTAGTCGAGTATTTATTTTCCTTAGCGCATTTTTTGTGAAACAATGTTGAATTTGACATCCACTGGTAGTTCTCCTTGCAGATTTTGTGTATTATCACAAATGGTATTATGCCTAAGATTTGGACAAGCTGTAATAAACGTCAGGTGGAACAAAAACATAACATTTCATACATTCCACACATTTTTTTCTTCTAGACTTGTTAAACCCAGACATGAAATTATACAAATTGTTTCAAACGCAATTTCATTGATAAAAAAAAGGAACGCGCCTGATTACTCACCTGTATTTGAAATGGAACAGACGGTGCTACATCTTATTTTTGCCACGATAAATCACAAACTATGGTAACAATTTCAAATGCCCATACCTTCCTATATAATACCTGGCACGCGTTTGCTTTGACATTCCAAAAGAACTTCACGTTAACTTGTTACCCTCTCCTCAAAATGCAACATCAAAGTTCAACTTTTTCAGGACGAACGAAACGTCTTCGGTATGAAGTATGACAGTCATCAATGTCATTCCATACTTAAGTGTCCACGTGAGAACAGTTACATCCAGTATAATGTATAGTGCAACAAAAAGCACGCACTATAGAATTGGTGCAGAGAACACAGATCAACTAACTGTTAATTCTTATCTTCGCGACTTCCTCTGCCTTTGATAAGACCGGTTCGCTTTTATCGGTTTTTAGTTCCATTCACAGGGAGCGGACTTTTGTCAATATTTGCTGAAGGGAGTAAAATAATGGTCGTTTAAAACCCTAGACAAAGTATGACAGTCAAAGTCTTTATCCAAACACGACTCGCGAAGATACTGATCGAGTGGAAAGAGTATCACTGACTACTTGTCGCTGCAAGTCTGTTTACGCAAACAAGAACCCTATCCCTGATTGTTACTTCCTTCGAGTCTGCAGTCAGCGGGTTTCGATGTTTTTGGTTTGTGAAATATTATTGTTGGAGACTGAATGCTTATCTAAACGAGCCCAAATATTGTCGCATCATCTTCAGCAAGTTGACATGGTTTATGGAAGGGTGAAAGGGTCTCGGCAAACGTATACAAGAAAATAAAGTTGATTCTAAATTAAATCATATCTCTGCTCCTTGGTTGCTGAGTGATAATAGGTAAAAATATGACAGAAAGAATTAGGCGGGACCGGCTATTATTGCCGGAGACGGGATATTATCAATAAGGGATGTGTACTATATAATGATATGCTATGCGATTCGGACTCCTGTATGCATCCGTGATTATCCCTCCCTTCCTCCTTCATCCCCCCTCTCTCTCTCTCTCCCCTCTCTCTCTCTCTCTCTCCTCTCTCTCTCTTTCTCGCTCGCTTTTCTATCTCTCATCATCTCTTCCCCCCTCGATTTCCCTTTTCCTCTCTCACATACAACAAACCCCCTCCCCTTCCTCTCTCCTTCTCCTCCATCTTTCTTTCACTCTCTCCTTCTCTCTCTCTCTCTCTTTCTCTCTCTCTCTCTCTTTCTCTCCCTATTTCTCTCTCTCCCTCTCTCTCTCTCTCTCCCTCTCTCTTCCCCACTCCATCCCTCCCCCCTCTCTCTCTCTCTCTCTCTTTCTCTCTATTGGTGTTCTCTCTTCTGTTTTCCCACAGTCTTCCTCTCTCCCTATCTACTTGTACATTTGTTCCATTTCTATTTATTTTACATTTAGCAGAGGTAACGGAGACATAAGTATTAACATAAACATTATATATTGAGTGGCGTAGCGTTTTCCCATATATTGAGGGGCTCACTGGTGTTGAGGTGGGGGAGGGGCACGGTCTCAATAAGACAAATACATTCGACATGATTGTGTGAGGGAACAATTTATCGAAGAAATAAAGTTGGAATCAAATACAGACGCAAAGATGAGGAAAATGAGGAAAATGAGAAGGAACACCCTCATCGAACGTAAAGGGAGCTATTCTTCTTTTTCTTTTTCTTTATATATTATTTGCCAGTCGGTTTCTGTTTCTTTTTTTCTTTTTTGAGGGGGATGCACCCAAAGCCACGTCACTTAAAAACTATTTTAAAAAGGATCCAATTTGAAGGGGCTTTGCTAAATGGGGCAATTTCAGTGGATACATCGGTACTCATTCGGTGAAGACGGTAGGGATTGGGAATTTTATCTGTCTTTATTTATTTTATGACCTACTTGGGGCCTTGATTACGTTAATATTGTATGGAAATAATTGATCTCACCGTGGTCTAACTCTAAAACATCTCCTCTCTCTCTCTCTCTCTCTCTCTCTGGGTGCGTTTATCCGACTTTATCAGGTCTTGATAACTATTAGAAATGTACATATCGAACCCCACTATACGAACGTGATTTTCGGGATGTCGCGTTTATCGTCTCTTCACGATTCAAAATAAAGGCCTTGTCTCTGCGCAGCTGCTTTGCGCCGTTTGACCCGGGAAGCAGATTAGTCTGGGAAGGTCCATAGAGATATATGGGAAGGTCCGATTTGTATGTGGGGTTCAAAACAGCTTTGAGTTTATCGTGTTTCAGAAACGTGATTCTGGCTGTATGCCACATTTAAAACGCACTTTTTTCGGCGTTCCAATATGCCCATATCTAAAGACGTTTGAAAAAGGCTTTGCGTTAATCGCCTTAAAAATTTGCCTGAAAGACGTTTAAAAACGCTGATTCTAGGCAAAAATTTGGTCGATAAACGCAACCTCTTTCACACTGAAATCTGTCCCGCAAAGCAGAGCTAAGGGTAACGTCAAGAAATAGGGGATTTCCCTCAATCTCAATTAAGGCACTGAACCTCCGTGAATGTGTGATATCCTTCCGCCTCGATAACTTCCCGACCACACCCTTGTCCTCAAGTTTAGCCTGACTACGCAATGAAAACTAGTCCATATTCATTGCTCGAGCTATAAGCAAGATAAGAAAATACTTGTTGCCTGCCATTACATTCTCTTAAAGGTAAAGACCAGTTTTGGAAACGCCCCTCTCTCAAAAAAATGAAATGGACGCTCTCATTACCAATCATGTGAAAGAATATGTTTTGACTAATACGTGATGATACAAATTTTAGCCGGGAAAGTCGGGAAACCACCTACTAATTGATATTATGGTAAATTATTATATCTATTGGGACCAAATAGATATCGCGTAGTCCCATATACATCTTTCTGTGTACAGTGCTTGTAACTTTACCAAGACTGGGCCAAATTTCTTATCATTTTGATGATTCCAGAACCTTGCAGTACATACCAATACTTATATGCTAGATGATCAACCTTTTCTGATCGATTCCACAACGTTTCTTTCACAATGCAATCGCATGACCAGAACTGGTCTTTCTCTTTAAAGGTAATAGATAAATCTGATCGGGATCTTGGTGAAAGTAACCGACATAATTAGTTATGGCAATTGAAACTCTTATATTGTCTAACATCTCGGTCAGTAGATTATGCCGACTAATAAATCAATTTCATAATTTGAAGTAGATTGAATTCATTCTTATACTGTAATAAGAGGAGGGTGATATCCATCACTGCTCATAAGATCAATATTCTAACGATTTGAAATCTCTTGTAACACGTACTAAAAATCAAAGAACTCAAAATATCTTAGGCTTGACAAATGTTACTTTCAGTTTCAGAAATTCAACTTGTGAAGCGCAAAGCACATCGGGAACTTTCTCAGTATGTAACACAATTTATTCTTTGGCTCCGGCATTATACATTTTAAGTTATCCGGTGATTATATCAAATTCAATTCCAAGAAACATTACACAATATACAGTATAAATACAAGAATGGAAGAGATTGACAGACGAAGAGAGGAAGAGAACGGGATAGGCAGGAAGATCTTCCTGGGATAGGAGACTTTGAGCGTTCGTGGCTTCAATGACGTAGTGCCAAAGCTAGAAAGCGCCCTCTGAAGTCAAAGTAAAACACGGTCTGACAGCACCAACATTGGTCGTGAAAATTAATGTGAAAAGAAAAGAATAATTATACTACCAGCTTTTGAGAATGATGGGCATACGAATGAATTGACAAACCATGGACCCTAGCAGGGGCGGATCCAGCCGGCGGCAAGGGAGGGGGCCGAAAAAGGGGCCCACTTCGTGCGAAAATTTGAAGACCGTGCCGGCCGATTTTCCGCTCAGTGGGGGTAGTGAGCAATCCGAAAATTGAAAATTTAAAAATAGTGCCGGTAGATTTTTCGCTCAGTGGGGAGGGGGTAGTGAGCACAATTTTTTTTGCCTTCGAAAATTGAAAAAATATTTTCACCACCACCCCCTTGAGCGCCGGCCCATCTTCTTTTTTTCCCCAAAAAGGGTGTTTTTACATGTTTTTTTTCTAGGGGAGGGGGCCCCCTCCCTGGATCCGCCACTGGACCCTAGTCACCCTACCACAAACAAACCAGCCATGAATGAGTATCTACATGATCTAACAAAATGCCAACTATTCCGCCAAACTCTGTCATAATCACTGGCGGATCAATGATTCTCTGGCAGCGGGGAGGAGGAACAAGCAAAAGGAAAACAAAATCATCAGGTATTTTTTGGTGACATACACATGTATATTTAGGGAAGGGTACAACATGTAATTGCCTCCCTGTCCAATTTTGGCACATGTGAATTAGTAAGAAACAGCAAGTTGATAACGGCCATCAATATCCTCCACGGTGTCTTATAGTGCATCGGTCCGGGGTGGGGTTAATAATAATAATAATACTACAGCATTTGTTATGCGCCATCGATCTAGTAAACTATTCTGAGGTGCAGAGGGATCCCGATTATTACCCTGGCTTTCGCACGGCTGCCATTACGGCGCTCTAGCATTTCAAGGAATTAATTCCTGCCAGGTACCCATTTATATCACCTGGGTTGAGTGTGGCAAATGTAGATCAATGTCTTGCCAAAGGACATTAGTGCCGCGGCGGGACTCGAACCGCGGACATTGTGATCGACAGTCCGGCGACGTATCCACTCGACCACGACACCTCTACGGGGTAGAAAATTGTAGCCGTCAAGTTTAGAAATAATGGTGTATCTAGTAGGATGACAGTTTGCAAATCTTGTGCGTGAACCTGACCATATATATCATGTGTGTACATACACGGTGTTGATGAGTCACTGTGTGTTGACCAATAATTAGTCACATGGTGGTGTGCATATTGTTAATTGTTATCAAAAGCAAGTGGTAAGTGATGTTCCCTTAAAGCCCCACTGCACTACATGTAGCTACTTGCTCCCTCTATATAGAAAACAACGCCTAAGCGATGCCCGTTGGTCCCCCATGATCCTCTTTTTCTTATGTTAATTGAGAGCTGATGAGATAACCACCTGTCAGTGACCACGCTGGGAGGTCTAATCCCGCCTAGCCAAACTAGCGCAGACAGGCTTTAATACTTACTAATCCTTTCAGCGCAATTCCTGCATGAAGTTGGATTAGCTGTTTTTCTTCACATCAAGTCCAAGTTGGACAATTACATTTCGCATCGACTGAATTCGATGTCGAAAGAAGTAAATTCAGAAGAAAAAGAAGAACTATATATTTTTGTTTATTTCAAGGAGAGGCGGAATACTGTTTGTTATAATTTCTTATACTCGGCAGGGCAGATTTTTTTGAGAAAATGGCGATGACTTAAAATGTTTTAACAGCAATTTGATGATCATTCATTTGTTATACTTTACAATAATTTTCTCGCATATAAATTTTAATACCTGAAAACTCAGGAATATTACTTGAGTGTGGCTGTGTGTGGGGGGCGAAGTGAGCAGTTTGTTTCAAACACTCTAGCGTAAGCCTTTTGCTTACTTGTAAAAGAAAAGGGGATTCGACATTCTAGCTCATGTCTACCTTTTAAGAGTAACATATAATTATTTATTTCAAAGGAAACAAACCGGTGCTAGTTCGGACGTTCTTTTTCGCCCAGCGCGCGTTTGCCGTGACACGTTACATTTCCGCGTGCGCCCGCCACCAATCATTCTTCAATCGCTGGTTAGATATTGATTGGAATTTGAACTGAATCAACTTGTTCGTGATACTGACAAGTGACAGCAAGGTACAAAATAATTATCCGTGTTCATCACCAAGGCTCTGTAGTTTTCGGGCAGCATATAGAGATAGCATATAAAGATAACCATCTTCAATCATCATTACCATGATTACGGTTTATCTTGTCGATGCTCGAGAAAGGACAAAGTCCAAGTAACCAACCTTGCTTGTGGACATTTACTACTCCCAGTTTACATATTTTGCTTTGTAAACTTTGCCTAATTACAGCATGACGTATGTACGTGGACGCAGTTAAGATATGTATACGTTTACTTGTATGTTGTGATGGTAGCTATATAGGATATAGATGTTAACTTCATATGACGGGAGACAACGAATTTGGTGAGTAGAACTGAAAATCGACTTTATAATTTCCATTCGTTTTACACACTAATGCAACATCATTTGGAAATATATATTTATTTATGTTAAAGCGCTTTATATTAGATCATACCTGTGTGTTATAGGTTCAGTATAAATGTTCTAGTTCTTATACTGTGCTGAATACAATAATCAAGCCATATTTTCTTCTAATAATTGATTTAAAATAAACATGTATAATTATATCTGTTTTGATGTACGTGTATCTATACATGGGTTTTATGGTGTACGGAAATAAAGCTAAACCAAACCAAATCTCTCTATTTTCTTTAACCCATAAAAGACTATCACACACTTGACAAAATAAAAGCAATTCATTCATTGGAATGGCAATGTAGGCCTACAGTTTGTGGGTATGAAAATTACCTGTATTGGTCTTTACATAACGTATGAAACTTCAAGTGACATGATGGAAATATACGTCTAAATTCGTTGTATATAAATTATGTAGACATATAGCCTCTTCCACTGAATCATATTATACATAGACCCGTTTACATACTCGTGGGATTACATGTAGGTATTGTATACATGCATAATATGAACTTTGAAGCGTAAATAGAAAGAATATTATGCCAACAAGAAAAGCGCTTTTACAGAATAAACTGATATTGTATACCGAATGTATGTTCAAAGGCAAATGAGGCTGAAAAAGATGTAATGCGACTTTTATATTAAAAGAACAGATTTGAAAATCAAAAATTTATGAAAATAATTATTAATTGAACATACATATATATTGTTGGTTAACATGTGCATAATTTCAAGCATAACTCAATACTTTCTTATATATATATATATATATATATATATATATATATATATATATATATATATGTTATATAAGAATGTATAAGAAAGTATTGAGTTATGCTCGGAATTCTAAACAAAAATACAAAAGAACAAAATAAATAATGACCCTTCGTACAAGAAGAAATTCCTTTACAAATTTTTCGTCCTCTTCGTTGTGTCAAGTAATGATTTTATATACATGTATATATATATATATATAATCATTAATTAATATATTATATATTACATACAAATAATTCAATTTGAAAATCCCCCGTCATGGTAATATACAAATAATAAACAGTTGAAATAAAATCTTGAGAGTTCAATTCTTCAATATTGCCGGTTTTTAATATATATAATGTATATATCAAGGGCATTGTATCTTTCAATATATGGATTGGTATTTGTGCGTGCTTTCGTACCACACAAACACGATTTTAAAAATGGTGTTTGGGGCATTTTGAAATGGACAAAATGGTCGTGAGAAAAAATCAAAATAAAGAAAGGAATACTAAAGACGGTAGGATAAAACAGAAAAGAAAGAGTTATCAAGCTAACATTTTTTTTCTTCCTGTCTCCAATTATCATTTACTGAATTTTTATTTGTTTTCATAATTGATGGATAGTTGAACATTGAAAACTGACACAATAAATTGTCACGAAAAATATCAGTCATAAATCAATTAAAATGTGGCTATATTGATCATGTTGTTGAAGGAAATATTGCCAGATGAAAATTAGAATAGGAATAAAATAGGAATGACATTAATAATATATATAGAGAAAGACACGTAGTCGGGCTCTGGGATGAGAAAACAGCATAATAATGAAATTGTGCCGACATCGAAAATTCAATTACGCGCTTCTATACAATAATGGGACGGCTATAAGCGAATGCAAAAGCGATAATGACATTAAAGGTAGGATGATTGATTGCTAACGTTTCTTGATTGCATTTACATATCTCGCGCATGTCACAAGATTTTACTACAGGACAGAGATATATTAGCAATTTCAGCTTTTCTTTAAACAAAAGGCTTTTTTAAATATGAAAATCGAACGATTTGCAACATAAATACGAAACAAGGACTTTCAATTGATTTTAGGAGTAATTTCAAAATTCAACTTCTTGCCATGCCATGACAATGTTGAAGAATGAAGAATCTTATAACAGTAGTAGTAGAAGTAGTAGTAGTAGTAGTAGTAGTAGTAGTAGTAGTAGTAGTAGTAGTAGTAGTAGTAGTAGTAGTAATAGTAGTAGTAGTAGTAGTAATAACAATATGAAAATAATTATTTTTAATGATTTCTTGTCATCATTTCGATTGAGAGTTTACACCAACCCGCAATTATGATCACTTGAAAGAAAATTCACCCCCCCCCCAAAAAAAAAAAAAATTGTCTCCGAGTTCATCAAAGTAGGATTGTAATACATGCTAATGATTATGACCAAGCAACAAAGAAGTTTTCAAACTACAATTATAAGACTTTTATGTTATAATGGCCTCGATCATTACATGCTGTGAACAAAACGACCTGATTATCCTCAAATGTCATGTTACTCGAATTGTCTCGAAATATGGTTGAATTTTCAAAAGAAGGATTAAGGATATAAATATGCTACTGCTGACTTCCCATCATACCCATTATAATGGTGATTTTTCTCCCCGACTCTTTTCAATTAAAATATATTATGGATGAAACTGCACCTTTAAGGTCCTGTTTACATAATTTTCATATGGTCATGAATTTATGTCATGATGAGATGAGATGAGGTATTGAATACCTAATATCCACTGCATTACCGTGGGTGCCTAAAATATACCAGTCGCCAACAAGCGTGCATTAGGGGCTGCAAATATTTACCCGAGATGAGCCGGTGAAATGTGTACCCATATTCTTCTGTCTGCATGGTAGTCATACTATAGCTTATAGGCCATAACGTCTACTGGATATAGGAAGATATCTTCGTCATTTCTTCTTCTTCTTCTTCTTCTTCTTCTTCTTCTTCTTCTTCTTCTTCTTCATATTCTCTATTCTTCTTCATCATTTTCTTTATCTCCTTCTTCTTCATCTTCTCCATTTTCTTCTTCTTCTTCTCTTCTTTTCCCCTTAGTCTTTTTCTTCATAATCATCATCTCCTATTTCTCTTCCTTCTTATTCTTCTTCTCCTTTTCTCCTTCTTCTTCATCTTCTCCATTTTCCTCTTCTTCTTCTCTTCTTTTCCCCTTTGTCTTTTTCTTCATAATCATAATCTCCTATTTCTCTTCCTTCTTATTCTTCTTCTTCTTTTCCTTCTTCTTTATCTTCTCTTTTTCTACTTCTTCATTTTCTCCTTCTTCTTCTTCTTCTTCTTCTTCTTCTTCTTCTTCTTCTTCTTCTTCTTCTTCTCCTGTCTGGGATTCTGTTTATGTTTTAGCATGGTTAGGATAAACGATTTTCAAGACTATTTTCATTTTGAATGATCGCTGTTCCTCACCCCCTCCCCTGAAAAAAGGAAAGAAGAAAGGAAAAGAAAAATAAGAAAATATGTAGCTTTAACTACTATGAAGGTCAGGTATTTATAAGGCTTATCAATTTGAAAACGCAAACTACAACGTAACGACTCGTCCTTACCACCCCCAAGAAAATGATAATAATAAGATTCATTAAAATCTATAATCGCATCTTACCCTAGCTAATAACTTCCTTATGATTTTATTGATTGCGAACCTCAATTCATTTTCGGATGACAAATCTATGAAATATTGAACCCTATCCTTTTCAAGAATATCGCATCTTTAGATAAAATAAACAAAGTTAGGATTAACGAAAATGAATACATCATAATAATATTCCGACAAACAAAATTTATTGCTTTTGTGAATATTGAACTCCCTCCCTGATACGTAAATCGTGTTCATTATTCTATTCTCTGTTTATTACGAACCTTCGGTGTAAATGAATCATCGAAATAATGAACCTTCAGAATAGCGAACCTTCGGATTAATGAAATCCCTCTTCCATGTTTTCTATTGCTAACCTATAGAACAGTTATTTCAATCAGCAGTCCTAAATAAATTGAATTTCTTTGGCTGATATCCAATTCAGATGCATACACAGGGGCGGATCCAGCCGGCGGCAAGGGAGGGGGCCGAAAAAGGGGCCCACTTCGTGCGAAAATTTGAAAACTGTGCCGGCCGATTTGCCGCTCAGCTCAGTGGGGGGTGAGCAAATTTATTTTTTTTGCCTCCGAATTTTTTTTTTTTTTTTTTTTTGTAACCACCCCCTTGAGCGCCAGGGGAGGGGGCCCATCTTCTTTTTTTTTTACAAAACAGGGTGTTTTTACCTGTGTTTTTTTTAGAGTAGGGGCCCGGGCCCCCCCCCCTGGATCCGCCACTGTGTATACATATCCTACATCCATAAAGACTGAACGTCAGGCATATTTTTTTAATAGTGGGTCGCCGGTACAAATTTGTACATAATGGTAATACATGTAGTATAATAATTTAATGCGCTATGAAAATAAGAACTTCTAAATTTATGTTAAAATTTCCGAAAGAGATTAAACATTTCGCATAGCATTTCAGAACAAATATATGAAAATAGTCTATAAACTATAAATATGGCTATAAACAACAATTTGAGCTGATAATTTTAAGGCACAGCCCAGAAACCTATTCAAAAATCAAACAATTGAATTAAACAACGATTAAATATTTCTATAATTTTATTAGAAATGAGGCTTCGTTTAAAATCAGCATCATCAGCTGAATATAGCAGAAATGCTTTTCATAGAGGCACTTCGAGTGCAGTACTAATGTCGCTTAATTTTATTTACAGGATTGATCCTCTTCCCCTCGAAAGTCGATGATTCTTCAGCTACAAATGAATAGGTGACATTGTCTTCTGAAAATGGACATAGTCTAGGATAACGGATAACTTTCGGTATGTCTACTAGGAAAATGTGTATTGGTGATAGATCGCTACGACCAATGCAATAAAATCTGAAGAGCATATTTCACCAATCTAATGGCCTTCCTCGAAGTATCTTCACCCCGATCTCTTCATGATCTTGACAGAGATTATTTTTCTTCAGAATAGCTGCGCTATCTAAAGGAAATTCTGCTTCCCTCAGTGGCTATATTCTAATAGCTTGGTCCGACGTGGCACCATTCAAGAAAACACTTCTTATTTTTGTAGGAACTATTGTTTGTAGAGCGTCAAATAATCTAGAAAATAATGTAATATGGCAGCGACAAATATGCCAATTAGAACATGTTTAATTTGTATCGTTCTGGCGGCTTTGACAAAAGGAGATGGTCCTCAACCCGAGGTCGTATACCAACGCGACGGCGACGTTGTCTTAGGCGGTCTGTTCGGGCTTCACTACAGCATTACAAACTCCGGGGCATGCCTCCTTCTCAGGGAATTTCAGTCTGTGAAACGCGTCGAGGGTTTCGTGTACGCAGTCGACTACATCAACAATGACAGTTTTATCCTACCCGGCATCACCCTTGGGTTCCAGATCTACGATACGTGTTTCTACGACATCGTCGCGCTCGGGAGAGCAATGAATTTTGTCCCCGACAGGAGCGGAATCATTTGTGATTGTGTGAATGATACATACAGTGTGGCAACAGCTACGTCGCCACCGGGTAGTTGTTCGGGGACGGGTAAGTATTCCAGGGCTCAAACTGGTGGCAGCGGTGGGATGTGCTGTGGAGGGACGCCGTTGATAGGTCTCGTAGGTGCGGAACGCAGTGAATCCAGCATGCAGGCGGCGACGCTCATGGGTCTACAGGCCACACCAGAGATCAGCTACCTCTCGACCAGTGACTCACTGAGCAACAAACAAGACTATCCCTATTTCCTAAGAACAGTCCCACCTGATCGCTATCAGGTTAGTGTCATTGTGGACATTCTGACATACTTTGAATGGACTTATGTGTCTTTCCTGTACTCCGCTGATGAGTACGGACAAAATGCATACGCAGAGTTCCTGGTACAGTCAGCAGAGGCCGGAATATGCATCGCGTATCATCAGGTAAGTTCAGTCTTATATCATCAATTCTGCCTTTTGACACACAATATTTAATAACGAAACTTTACGCCTTTATAATCTCTGATCTTATACATGACTGTCACGCACTCTACTCACACTATCTATCCTTGTAGAAGCAGAGCTCAAAACATTCAAATTATGGTCAACAGTGGTGTATTCAGCCGGCGTATGCCCCCACCACCACACCCCACCCCCTTCGTTTTCCAAATAATAAAAGAAAATCCTCAAATGGATCGATCGAAGCATGATTCAAGACCCCCGAAGTAGATCTATTTCTGACTTCCTTGACCCAGGTAGCCTACATGTCTGCATATGCCTTTCCAACTCCCTCCCCCCCCCCCTCTCTCTCTCTCTCTCTCTCTGTGCATGATGAAGGCCTCTCTGTATTCGAGGTGCGACAAAAAAAATTCCCTGAAAACATTCTGTTTCTTTTTTCGATATATTTTTTTCTCTTCTCTTCTCTGTGGTACATCACTATCCCTTGGACTAAATTGCAGACCAAGAAGAGTACGTAAGGTGTGACAAAAAAATTGTCCAATAAAACATTCTGTTTATTTTGTCAATGTTCTCTCTCTCTCTCTTCTCTGGGATACTTCACTATAGTCCTTGGACGAAACTGCGGACCAGGAGGAGTACGATATGATCTTCGCCAAGATGATGACGTACCCTTACGACAAGGCCAGGGCCGTGGTCCTCTTCACCCATCCGCAAAGTGCCGTCAAGATCCTCCAATCGTCCATCAACGGTACGGCCCCGGGACACTTTACCTGGATTGCGAGTGACGGCGTAGGAAACATCGGCGCCAATGCCTTTGAGTTTGCGGGTTTGAAGTCCGCAACACTAGGTAAGATATTATAAAAGCATTAAAACACATTCTTTCATTCTGACGTGACAGTTTGGGTCGGGCGAAAATCGCTCTGAATATATGGTCTAATGAAAGTGCTCCAGTGATACCTTTAAAAGAAACGGATGCCACTTTGTGTATCTGAATGAATGACTTACGTACATCAGGGATGCGATTAATGAAAGCTAGAATAAAAGCACAAAACATAGAGCCAATTACCAAAATGAAATAATAACAAATTTCATGACTATGTTTCCTCAAAATATATGTAAAAGGAAAACTATTTGTCCCTTAAGCACAGCTCATCATTCTGAAAGTTTTATATTTAAAGATTCATTATCCCTATTTCCGTTATTTCGAAAATTCGTGATAAATAAATCAAAGGGTTGTGTAGGGTTTAGCAAACTTTACGTCTTTTCACGGTCCGATAAGCCACATTGTATACTATGTTGAACGTCGATGTGTTCAATTTGAATGACCTTCCGAGTAATGTAAGTTCGCAATAATAATAACTGACCCTGGGAATGCGACGAACATCCCTGTACCACACCACAATCGTATCATTCTGTTAGGTTAGAGAGAGAACACCAACCCTCAAATTTCCTTTTTGACATGTTAAAGACTGCGGGTGTAAAGACGAGTTGGGGAAACCGAACATTACAGTTCGGTCCTTCTCATCATGACAAACATGCTAAAAGGTGCGCAAACATGAAGTGACATCATTAATCTGGGCTTCGATCGTGTCTTTTTGGTTTCCTCGAGTGTCCGTCCGAACTATGCTCTTATAGTTCCTCTTTTAATACGAAGACCAACGTACTGACTACACGTATGGGATTTTGTGTGTATGGTCAGTGGCGTAGTTTTTTTTTTGGGGGGCGGGGGTGCAGCAACAAAAAAAGGAAAAGGAACAAAGGAAAGGAGACTAGCAAGAACGGTGGCAGGCGATGTGAAGATAAGAAGGTATGAACCCTCCCACATTCACCTTATTTGATGACATCGTTGTGTCACATTTCATCCATTGGTGCCACCCCCATATAACACCAGTGCCCCGTTAATGGCTACACCACTGTTAATGGTACTAACTTGATTAAACAAGTCCGTGCAAACAGAATTTGACCGAACGTGGTTTAAAGTAATATTATATCAATTTTGCTTTGGCGTAAAAGTTTTCAAGGAGGGCTGTTGTCTTTGCAGTTCTTAATTTTGCGAGCTCGCTTCGCGCTCTCACAAAATTTTTGACACAAAATACATATACATGTAAATTACAAAAAGACCACCTCACTGACGGAATATTAATTGGAAGATATAAGCTGACGATTGAAAACATTTTTTTTGGGGGGGGCTGTAATCTTTGCCTGTAGTAAGCTTCAATGAAAAGCGTTCTCCCACCCGTCATCTTTGAATCACTGCCGCTGAATTCAACTAAAGAAAAAAAAATCATACCTCTTATCTGCAAAGCACCACAAAGAAGTCAAATTTGAATTAAGTTTGCAAATAACCGCGCATGGCATACATTACCATGACACCGAAGATTTCAGTAGCCTGCGAAAAGGGCAGATTAACAACTGATGTCAATCTTAATTATGCTCCTTAGATTAATGCAGTTTGATAATCATATGCCACAGAAGCACGACCAAAGAGAATCGTATAAATTGTTATTGGTCCCTTTAGTGGGCACTTTTTAGTTGGCCTTTTTAATAAATCAGTAAGCAATTATTTCCCTCTTCCATTCATGACCTACCAAATGAATAACAACAACACCGTGCCCTTTTATATGCGATTGAAAAGTGCACGAACATCAGATAGATTGCATGAATTATTGATTACATGTTTTGCCGAGCACGGCTTGTTTGCATAGCGCGAATATCAGATCGCTTTCATTCGGCAGGATATGGGCGCGATTGCGAAACGATGTGCGATGTCACGATTTGCTGTGGTTTTCAATTAAAGTAGTAGACTTGAACGGCAAACATATCAACGGTGTTTGAATAGTGATGGGCATCCTGAAAATATCACATGCAGTATGTCGGAGGGGACATCATTATTAAATTGCTGTTTTTCTTTAGATGTATAGATAATTATGCGTATAACCACATTCTTAATGATTTCCGTCACAGTTACAATCAGTCACAAAAAACCCATTATTATCGTCGTCATCACCATTATCGTTTTCATCATTATCGTTATTATACTCATTATCATCATCATTATCATCATTACTATATCACCACCATCATCACTATCATTATGATCATCATTATTATCATCATCCTTATCATCATTATTATCATCATTACTATATCACCACCATGATCACTATCATTATGATCATCATTATTATCATCATCCTTATCATCATTACTATATCACCACCATCATCACTATCATTATGATCATCATTATTATCATCATCCTTATCATCATTACTATATCACCACCATCATCACTATCATTATGATCATCATTATTATCATCATCCTTATCATCATTACTATATCACCACCATCATCACTATCATTATGATCATCATTATTATCATCATCCTTATCATCATTACTATATCACCACCATCATCACTATCATTATGATCATCATTATTATCATCATCCTTATCATCATTACTATATCACCACCATCATCACTATCATTATGATCATCATTATTATCATCATCCTTATCATCATTACTATATCACCACCATCATCACTATCATTATGATCATCATTATTATCATCATCCTTATCATCATTACTATATCACCACCATCATCACTATCATTATGATCATCATTATTATCATCATCCTTATCATCATTACTATATCACCACCATCATCACTATCATTATGATCATCATTATTATCATCATCCTTATCATCATTACTATATCACCACCATCATCACTATCATTATGATCATCATTATTATCATCATCCTTATCATCATTACTATATCACCACCATCATCACTATCATTATGATCATCATTATTATCATCATCCTTATCATCATTACTATATCACCACCATCATCACTATCATTATGATCATCATTATTATCATCATCCTTATCATCATTACTATATCACCACCATCATCACTATCATTATGATCATCATTATTATCATCATCCTTATCATCATTATCATCACCATCGTCGTCATAATAAAAATCATAATTATCATTGCCATTAGTAGACCTTTTCATCAGAAACAGTATCTACCTTCAGCTGACGATATAGCTAATGTTTATTTTTTTCATTGACAAAAACTGATTTATCCTTTATAATTCCATGACCATTAAAAATTCTCTTAGGATTACATTTTACAGATTAAATAATCATCCTTTGCTGCAAAGAAAAAACATACAGAAATATAATTCACAACCTAGGAATACATGTCGTTTCAAATAATGTGTAACAATGAACCGTTACAAATATAGCACGACGATGATTTTTCCTTACAGCTCGTTCATTTAGCATCAATAAACGAATTGATGAAATGAAGTTATGGCATCCTTGCCATTTGGTAATGAATAAATCATGATTTTTTTTTTTGTGCTTCATATATCACGAGCTTATATGAAATTCACTTTACGTTTGCGGTGTATTGATAGGCGGTAAATTTAGCTGTAGCGGAAAGATAATCGAAATCTAATTGAAATAGTAATTGCGAAAGGTGGTATTCATTTCGATGCAAGGTTGCTTATCAAAGTCAATGTATATTTATTTGAAACTATTTGTTTTGCCCTTTTTCATTTAAAATCAATTTGTCTTGTTCGTTCACTCTTTGAAACCCATCCTCTCTCTCTTTCTTTCCCATTTCCACACAATATCTGTCCTGCATGCGATCATTCATCATTTTATTTAATCTCTCACTGTTGTGCTTTTCTCTACACCCTTTTCCCTCTTTCGTCTACATCCCCTCCCCCTCCCTCTTTGCCTTTCTCCCCCGTTTTCTTCCGCTCTTCCTCTCCCATTCTTGTTTGCTGCTTCCCTATGTTGATATTGAACCAATGGAAGTTTCTTTCCTTGTCCTAAGAATATTACAAACGTTCCTGACTTAGTCCATGGCTCTATTCGTTTCTTGTTAAATAATAATGCATGCTCCACTAATGGAGGGGGAGGAGGGGCCTAAATTGTTTTAATAATTTTCCACGTGATTGAAAAGAAAATCGTATTAAATGCTTCGCATGTTGTATATGTTTCTGAGTTTTCTAATTTAAAAAAAAATGTATTTGACATTAGTTACCTCACTGGTAAAAAAAAAAAAACACACTAAACAAGTCTTAAGGATGAACATCAAAATGTACCCTGGCAAAATGAATTTTCTTATGTAAAACATGATACCACGAGTACGAGAGAACGATTTCCACATTAAGCAGAAATAATTGTTTGCTCCGTAGCTGTGTAGCAAAGTGATTGTAGTATGTGCAGGGATGCTTTATGGCCGGTTGCTTCCCCGTATTTGCAGCACTTAAAAATAATAATCATGGTGGTAGCATATTCATTATTGATCATGTGAGAGAATATGTTTTATTGATAATCCGTCATCCTGTGTCGCAGGCAAAGAGCAAGCAGCTACACAATCAGGTAAAAAGCCACATTCAAGGCTATTCGGCAAAATAATTTTCCAATTAATGAAAAAGGGAAAAGATTAAGCATAACGAGCGTCACATTTCGCAGGAAATTTTCGTTTTGCTTTTGGCTGTATTGAGGTGTGTAAATATGAGTTATGGCGATGGGACGTTACAAGGACCTACTATGTCAGTACGAAATCCCATTTTGTTTATTAGATTATTAAAAGTTAGCGACGATCAGGAATACATCTTACTTCAAACTGCATTCAATAATGGAGAACAGCAGGAAGTATTCTACCATTCGCTTGTAATAACCTGTTATTATAATCACCATAATTCAATATTATGATAATTATTATACAAACAATTCATGTTTAAGCACACATAAGTGAATATGCACTGCACGCTGGTTAAGTCACAATCGCATAATGAACGAGACTTTTCGAGTTCATTATCCGGCTTATTGTGACCTAACCGAGTGCAGTGCATATCACTATAAAACTTGAGCTTCAAAGCACGAATTTAATAGGCTGTTATAAATTCAATAAGCTATTTGTGCTCGTAGGGATGCTTCCTGCTGCTGTAGAAGCAAGCATAATCTAAGCCATAGTATTTATATTCATACGTAAATCAGTTGAAAATAATATTGTCTTCAAATCTACATCTTAGATATTGACTTTTTCATGGTAGAATTCAAGGTAGGCCTACAATCAGCAAAAGAATCTTTAAAAAACACACAAAAGAAAAATCAAACAATTTAAACTGGCAAATAAAATGAACTAAAAAGCGAATTGTAGATTACTGTCTAACCAAATGCCATGTCGGAGCTCCAACCAACGACTAAAGTCAAGTGTTTAAAAGGCTCGATTTTGAATTTAATGAAATATAATCAACATTACTGTTATATCATGTTACATCCTTGTTATTTTGAATCAATTGAATTATTTCAATGTTTATAGTTAAGAATAAGGACATGTCTTGGATAAATAACACATCATGTTTTAATAATGCATTCCACACGAAAAAACACCACCACAATCGATTTGCTATATCGGGGGAATAGTATCACTGCTATATATTCATGATTAAAGCGCATGAATGTGGATGTTACAAAAGATGATATAGAAATCAATAAAAAGAAATCAAATCAAATCCAAAGAGTTTATGAATTATGAATTATGAGTGTAAATATTTCAGGAATCATTTTCATGAGAGTATAATCATCTTTTTCTTGTCTCCTACAGGAATGATGTCCACTGCTCCTTTCTCAAAGAGCTTAGAAGCTTTCGACGACATGTTCGCCCAGATCGACCCGAAGACGAGCGATAACCCATGGCTGGGGGAGTTCTTCAAGAGATACGTGGACTGTCCACAGGGTGAAGATGAAGCCACTCAGTTCCCTTGCCGCGAGCGGGTACTGAACAGTCGTCTTCCAAGCTTCGAGACGCTTGTCATGGATGCGGTCTTTGCCTACGCCTACGCCCTGGACACCTTGATGGAGGAGGAGTGTATGGATGATGCAGACGTGACAGCGTGCGTCGTTCGGCTTGGTACCAATGGAACACATCTTGCTCCGTACCTGTTTACAACGACCTTTGAGAGCTTAGCCAATGGGAATTTCAGTTTTAACCCGGACGGCGATGGGGAGGGAAGGTATGCCATCGAGAACTATCGCTTGGGTCCGGATGGTGTTATCTTGGAAGCAGAGCGTGTAGGTTTCTGGAAGGATGGTCGTCTGGAGTTAAACGGTTTTGATATACGGTTCTATACAGATGCTGGCTGGAACACCACCACGCCACCTAAGTCTATCTGCAGCGAAGAGTGCGCAAGTCGGCAGGTCAAGGATCGTATCCGTGATACTGCCACATGTTGCTGGAATTGTCGGCAATGTGAGCTGAATGAGATCGTCGCCACTGAGACCGAATGCGTACCGTGCCCAGCAGACGCCCTCCCCGATCCGTCCACTGACTATACCACCTGTAAAACCGTAGATTCGGTCCCGTTGGTGTTCCACAGCTGGCTGGGACCGTTCCTGGTAGGTCTTTCTGGTATTGGGCTCCTAACCGCCCTCATTGTGTTTGTTCTGTATGTCTACAACATCAAGGACACCCTGCTCAAGGGTTCTGATCCCGTACTCCATCTCTTGGTCCTGTTTGGCACGGTGACCGGTTTCGTTGTCGGACTTATGGCTGTGCTTCCTCCTTCAGAAATCCTCTGTACCTTCACCAGAGTAGCCGGATCAGTCACCTACACCATCATCTACGTGCCACTTGCTATCAAATGCGTACGGCTCTACCGAATCTTCAAGAAGGCAAAGGCCACTGACTCACAAGAAAACGCCAATCTCCTGAGTATTTGTGGTCAGCTTGCACTCATTGCCCTAGCGGTCTTGCTGCAGGTGAGCCGGATTAAGTTGCTTAAAAAATTTAAATGTGAAAGCGGAGGTTATTCGACCAAATTTTCCCACAAATAAAAAATGTGCCCGGAGAAATGCAAAATTTGCCATCTATAATTTTCTTCTTATTTGTTCAAATTTGCAAATTACGCATTGTTACAGGGATGTCCCTAGTTATAACCTCACACAATCTTTATATATGTTATAGCATTAATACTCTTGTCTTCCCATACCAGATAAGGCAAATGATATCAGTGGCCTTTGAACTGATGGTATCAAAGGTTCAATAAAATGTTAGGCTTTGATAATTCAAACCCGTCCTACTTTTTCTATTTAAATGCAGGTGGGTATAGAGACAACATGGCTCCTACTGAATCCTAGCAAAGTTATTCCGTTTTCCTACCTACAAAACGGCGAACTAAAGATTCAGATGTGCTGCGATGTCTGGTGGCCCGAGCCCCTCTCCACCATTATCTTTAACTTCCCATTCCTCATCATCTGCTGTATCTTCACCATCCTTGGTCGCCATCTCCCTGACAATTACCACGAAGCTCGTTTCATCGCCTTCTCGTCGTTCGGAAGCTGTATCCTCATCGGCGCATTCAGCGTCCCCTACGTCACGGCAAACCTCGAGTTCGAAAGCAGCTTGTATTCCAATATCCTGACGAGTCTGAACGCCATTCTGGTCCTCGTCTGTCTCTTCGTCATCAAGCTTTATGCTGTCATCTTCATCACGCCGGAAGTTCCTACAATGGTCACGAGTGCGCTCGCGCCTGGCCCGATGGGGATATACAAGGACCGTGCGCGAACGCGTACTACGAGCAGCAGTGCAGCGAGTAACGTGAGCACGACAAACCTGGTGCAGAGGCCGAAAGCGAAATCGAGTGACCCGAAAGAGGTTACCTTCAGTGATATCAGACCGACGAATGGGGGCACCAATGAAGAAACGGAAAATACACAACTATAGATCATGTTGGGTACTTATATTAAATTTTAAGTATTTAAATAGTTTTATGTTGGCCGCAATATTACGTAAAAGCTATTGTTTTCGACGAATATCCGCAGACCCGACTTTCTTTCATCGGTTTCAACTCGACTTACAACGAATTGATTGTTCTTTTAGAAAAGGGATATCTTGTGCGCTGTACCTGCATGGTGTTGCCGATCATCATAGAGGTGTCGTGGTCTAGTAGATACGTCGTTGGATGAAGGATAACATGGTTCGCGGTTCGAGTCCCGTCGCGGCATTAGTGTTCTTTAATGGCATCACAAAAATCTACATATTAAAAATATCAAATATTCTTCTTATGGGATGGAGGTTTTTGTCATCAGCCTAAGCCCAACATTAGGTAGAATAAGGACCAGACATGCAGATATAAACGTCTGGTATGGGTAATTCTTTAAAGGGTACCAGTCACCGAAAATTATTTGCTCTGAATTCTAGGGTTCCATGTCATGAAACTATATCCAAAACATGAACTTCAAATAGTTTAGATACACATCATTCACTAATGATCAACATAAAAACGACTATCAAGAAACTTGTGTTCCGTGCATGGGTTTTTATTTCATCCTTTATTTTCTTCATACTCCACACGCGTTAAGCCATAGAATGCCACGTAAAAGGTTTTGAGAGTGGTTGTATACATTCTAGCTGTACATATATTATTTTAGGCGATTGGTACACCTAAATAAAATTACATTTGTCAACCTATCCTATGTAGACACGGTCATTGGAGCCAAACATAATTTCAGTGGAGAAACTGTCTACATTAGAGACATCAAGCTTTCGATCTAAGCAAACTTGGACATTGTATACTGGATGTGTGACCAGATAATGCAAACGGTTTACAAGTTCGAAACTCCGTTTAAGAAATTAAGAGTGGGTCAACTTGTCAAAGGTCTAACTTTTGTCATGAGAATAAAATGATATGAACGAGCTAATGCATGCTACTACAGCAGTGCTAACGGAGTTACATATCCTTGAACTACACACTAAGAAATAAAGGTACAATTCTGCCACAAAAACAGCACCCTCTGCCAAATACGCGTAGGTGGATGCAAATCTGCACCCCATTGCACCCCATTGCACCCTTATTTCTTAGTGTGCATGTACACATTTACATGTATAGAAAACCATCAATCAGCCTTAAGTGCAGTTAGGCCTGAGTTCCAAATTGGGTGTTTATTATGTTACAGGTAGAAGTAGAGGTGTCGTGGTCTATATAGCGGATAGATCACCCGACTGTGGATCACATGGTATGCGGTTTGAGTCCCATCGCGGCACTAATGTCCTTTGCATGGGCAAAACAATAATCTACATTTGCCACTCTCCACCTAAGTGTAATTGGGTAACTGGTAGGAATTTATTCCTTGAATGCTTTTAGCGCATTGGGCTAAAGCCTAATTTGTAGGCACTTTTGAGCATCCCCTGAGATGAATACGTGCCCAATATAAATGTAACTATTATTATTATTATTATTATTAAAGAGAAGGTTCATTGATTTTAAGAACTAACTTTATTGTCATTATTGCAAAGGTGAAACTTTGATTGGACAAGGTTATCAAAATTCAATGCTTGAAACATTCGAAGTAATGATTATTATCAATTACAAAACGCTTAAATACAGCCCCGGCATAGCACCTGAAAAGCTCTCCGATCGCTGCTGAGATGTGTGACGTCACATGTTGAACATGATTTGCACAAGCAGACGATGTCCCATGACATCTCACACATTTTCAGTGCCTGTTTTGTCATCTTCTCTTCAGTTATTTCTCTTACTTCACTACCCTCAGGCTAAATGTTTAATCTATTGCCTCACTCTAAACCCCGCGCATGGTATTATTTTGATGAAAAATGCAAGGATAAAAAATAAAGGAATCCGTCGCTTGTAAACAAAATAAGACGCCATTGTATTTTCAGCTGCATACACCGCGGTATGTTCGGCGTTTCAAGAGGGAACAAATGCCGTCCATGCTATCATTCCGGGGTTTTTAATTTGAAAGTGTGGTTTCTTTGATTGTTCATTAACCCATATCCTGTGTATTTACAAACAAAAGAATTTAGTTATCAGAATCGGTTTCATATCCCTTTTTGAATGGTGTAAAATTCCATCACATTTATATACACTAAACTCATTATAATTTGAGAAATAATAGCATTGCAATTATGTTCATTCTTTATGGGATGTCGTCTGCTTGGGCAGGATTACAAACAAAAGAATTTAGTTATCAGAATCAGTTTCATATCCCATTTTGAATGGTGTAAAATTCCATCACATTTATATACACTAAACCCATTATAATTTGAGAAATAATAGCATTGCAATTATGTTCATTCTTTATGGGAATTCGCCTGCTTGGGCAGGATTGGTTCATATTGTGACGGCATTAAAACATCGTTATTTTTCTGGCGAATCTCTCGCATATATCAGATGCTATGGAGGTGGTTTTATATGTATTTTGATAAATCACCCGATATGTAGTTGACCTAAAACTTGTACGATGGCTATCTGTTAACTTACCAGTTTCTAGTGATACGTTATTTTCCATATTTGTGATTTTCGTTGAACAGGCACTTTAAAGATAGTTACAAATGAATTAGCTTATTACAATATCAGATCATTACGTCGAATTCGATTTTACACATAATGTTAATTTTTAAAGGAACCTTTCACTGATCTTGGAAATGTAAATGTTGTCGTGCAATATTATGTAATTATTATGTTTTAATCACTACATGCAAACACATAACTTATGGTTCAAGTGCATAGATTAGTTTGAATATGCTTTAATTTTATTCAAAAAATTTTGTTTTTCGCTGTGGTCACTTATATGGACTTTAACGATCTGTCACCGCAACAGCCTATTCAAGCGATAGTTTACATCTGTTATTTGTTGCTAGGTCAGATGAGGTTAAACAATCATTGACATATAACTACGCAAACAGAAAAACAATAGCCGTGCTCACACCAGTCACACGGTTGCAATTTTGGTCGGCGTAAAGGTCGTGTTTAGAGCTAGTCGGCGTAAATATGGTAAGGTCGGCGTAGTGACCGTCTGAACGATAGTCGTGTTAGCTACGCCGACCTTTACGCCGACTGATTTACTCCTGGATTTTCCAGGAGTAACGCGCTAACACGACTAGAGGGTAGAGTAAGTTGACCGTGTGGCTGCTCTCATTTGGCTCTCGGAGTATCTGTGACCCTTTACAAGGGTTGTTTGTTTACAAAATTAGATTTCGCGCGGTTTAGATGCGGAAGCTGGAACGAGGTCGAGTAGTGCGGGCGCCACCACTTCCAAAAGTTACGTTAAGTTATGCCTCAATCACACCTTTGCGTATTGCTGAGTATTTATGGCAAGCCGTTTGAACATTTATTCCTATTTTTTTATATCAAGAACTGAATTCTCGATATCAGGAAATCGAATTCTCGATATCAAGAATTGCCATTGCTTAGCAACAGAAAATCATTTCTTGATATCAAGAAATAGGAATAAATGTTAAAACGGCTTGCCATAAAAACGCAGCAATATGCAAGCCAAATACGCAAAGGTGTGACTGAGGCATAAGAGTGGGTCGGCGGAAGGTCGCGTTAATTTCATCGTGGCAAGTTGGTCCGAGAAAGAGCGTATGGACTATGGACAACTAATGGTTTAAGTCCAATATTTATGGAATATTTATTGGTGCAGGGATTAACTTACGCCGACTAGGAAGCCCCATCTGAACATGGCTAATGTCCGACTACCAGTATATTACATAAAGTGCCGTGTACATGGATAACAATGTCGTTCGGTGCCACATGTTCCGCCTCAATGATCGTTAAGAACGTGCTGATTTATTTGAATAGTCGTTTAGGACACAGGTCATAAAAGAGAATAAATGTATATATCTAAATATATATTGATCCTGAAGAACTAAAAATAGAAACTCAGTGTGATTATTTTTTACTAAGGTTAATGCTTAAAAGTTTCTCGGGTTCTCAAATTCTCAAAAACTCCATTTAAAATGTTTAAACAATAAAGGTTGTCCATTTTTCTTGCCATACAAAGTATCAACCTCCTAATTCACGCCTTAAAACGGTTTGATTTGGATTGCTTCAAACTAGACTTGCGATTAGTATGGGGGTCACACTTACCATTAAAAGAAAATTTTGCAAAATTTTAATTTGTTTAGCCCACTTAATAAAACACTTTGTATCTAAAGGCCCCTTTTAACTTTGTTCTGAATTTGAAGTTTTAAGGATTTAAAAAAATCTTTTTTTGGGGGGGGGGGGGAAGGGCCCCGTTAGATAATATTCGGCAAACTTTTATGAAAATTTGTTTCGACGTATTGAAAGTTAATTTTCCTCATTTTGGACCCGTCTCAATTCTATCATCTGTATCTGTGTATTACATAGATAGAGTCAGCCATTTTGTACAGACCATAAACAAAAATGTAAAAAATACAAATATGTATATGTATTTTTTAACGATCAAAAGTACTAGGTAGATTATGAGAAATATCGTAAAACCTCTACTACAGTAAGCTCCCCTAGCCACAACACGTGGATAGGTTAATAAATTAAATTCCACTTATTCACTGCAATTTGTGCTTTTTTAAATATCACTCTTGAAAGTTACTTCTGTGAAGGTTTTTAAATCCCAATTTATTGAAGCAACGTTTCATTGTTTTTCCTTTGTTTTTTTATTTCTGTTTCTCTCTCTCTCTCTCTCTGTTTCTCTCTCTGTTTCTTATTTCCCTTGTGAGTTATTATGACAAGCAATGAATGCAAATAAACTTTCTTTATATTGAATGACCCTATATTGCTCTATGCTTGTTAAGACTGTGTAATTTAGTGTGTTACGTTAAAAAAAAATATGTACGATTTATCCATGTTGTTTGGTATTTTAAATGCAAAAAGAACAATCTGGAACACACTATTTGGCATATAAAGACTTAGTGAATGATACTGCAGTAATACTGAGTCAAGTGAGCTATATTTCGCATATTTAAGAGAATAAACGATAACGATTCCATAAAAATCACATTACAAGAACACATACATTTGCAAATAGTACTGTAAATAACATACGAAATCTTTTACTAGAATATACATAAGTACATTAAAATATTAAACAATAATGGAACAAAGGGAAGTTATAAAAACCCAAATAAATGAGTTTGTCGAGATATCTCCCCCAAAAAGTAATTAAACAAAACAAAATATGATGAACATAATAAAGATTTGAAATTACATAAACTTATTTTGCCCCAAAGAAAACTCGAAAACAGAAACAAACAAAAAACCATACAAGCCCTACAGATACACACATTTATATAAAGTGGAAAATTTCTATACAAAATCACATGTGATGCTGCTTAACACTTCTTTTAATTTCTTTTTATTTTCCTGCATTCGCAATGACACTTTGTTTGGAGTAAATCATATATTTGAGTTGTGATTTTATTAGATTCATCTAATAACACCTATAAACGTGAAGTGAGTATTGGTGTGTATATCATTTACGCCCATGACGTGCAGGGGTTTCGTCATATTTC
This sequence comes from Mesocentrotus franciscanus, assembly GCA_037976565.1. Lineage (NCBI taxonomy): Eukaryota > Metazoa > Echinodermata > Echinoidea > Camarodonta > Strongylocentrotidae > Mesocentrotus > Mesocentrotus franciscanus. Next base: position 20,583,946 of record CP137671.1, read on the forward strand.
ATATGGAATGAATATAAAAATTACCATATCAATGAGCTATATCAATAAAATCGGTAAACAAAATGGTGGTCCCCCGAATCAGTGTTATTTAGAGTACACGTATGCATGTTCCCTCCCTTTGAAAGCACCCCTTAACTGGCCTAAGTCCGGTGTTTGAAGTCAATACGGGCCGATTTTTTTTTTTTTTGTTTTGTGTGTGTATTACGAGCAGGACTTTGTTGCGTGAAAAGTACCCCTTTACCGGAGATTTTGGGAACATGAATGCGGTCCCTCCGTTCCCGGAGTGGGGGGCCGACAACCCACCTTCTTCATAATAGCAGTCATGACTGGCCGTCCTGTAGGCTGTCGGCCTCATGAGCTCAACTTGAATACAACATATAGATGGGAAACATAATAATATACCGACTATTTCTTTGCTCACTTGATAAAAGTTAGAAGAATATTGAACCCCAATATAATTGTAGACAAACAATTTGTCACAATATTGCCCACATTTTTAGGATAGCTCTTTACATTTACCAGACCAGGGGGGTGTTTCACAAAGATCCTAAGTCGAACTTAACTCTAAGTTGGACTTAAATATTATGGAGAGCCATTTGTAGCCTTAAAATAAAATATATTCAAAAGCAAAAAAATCAAGTATTTTAGACTTTTCATAAATTCCACATCAAGAACATGAAATCTCCCTGATAATAGAAAATATGAATGATTTGAATCAACATTTTATGCCTTTAAACAAAAACTTTTACAAAATATTTTCAAAGATGCTAACGGCTTCCCATAACATTTAAGTCCAAGTTAGAGATAAGTTCAACTTAGGATCTTTGTGAAACACCCCCCTGGGTACTGAATACATTAACTCCAGAGTCATGAATTCATTAAGGTTAACAATGGCTGTGTCTGAATTCATTACTGTGTGTGGCAGTGCAGCTTGCCTTTCTTTTCTTTAGAGCAGCCTTTGCATAAATTATGTTTTAGTGCCATGCATGCAGTGCAGTTCAGCCATGTTTAGGCAGATTGCAGCTAGCTTCCAAAGAGCAGAGACAGGTTTTACCTATAGCTCGTGCATCTCCGGGTATGAAGCAGCCGCGCCCGTTATTTTTGGCTATGTCATAGCCAGTTCCTTTACACAGAAGGTTTCCATCTTCAGACCAGATAGTAAGTTTGTTATTTGATATTTTGATAGTAAACCTGGTTATTTCAGTTTCTTATTGTGTATTTTGAAGATGATATTTGACCTTCAACTGAAGTAAAATTGCTTTCTAATAGCTGATTATAAAATGAGAGAAAGGAATTTTTGCTTATAACTATAAACAGTCAATGTGATAATTATTAATTATTTCAGTTTCTTATTGTGTATTTTGAAGATGATATTTGACCTTCAACTGAAGTGAAATTGCTTTCTAATAGTTGATTATACAACGAGAGAAAGGAATTTTTGCTTATAACTATGAACAGTCAATGTGATAATTATTACAGATTGTAAGCACCATCTCCTTGTCATCGGATTTAAGTCAGTGATGTAAATTCGTATTAATATTCCTATATATTGTGAAGACTTGTCTAATGAAAGAGAATTGTCATGCTTCTCTTATAGTTGATGATAAATGCAAAGTTTTGAGGAAGGTAATTATTCCTGTGAGAAATGATTGTGCCATGATATTATACTTATATAAATATTCATAGACAGTTATTGTTTATATGTTTTGGATATTTAAATTTCCTCCTAGCCGACCGTTTTCCAATCGGTTTTCCAATGGTTTCCAGACAGTTTCCCGACTTGTATCCAAGCGGGTCTACCGACTTTTAATATTATTATGGGGCTCTCCCCAGATATACTACCGGCTTTCACAAGCAACTATTAGACCATATCCGGACTTGAGATAACGGTGTTCCAGCAGACTACGGAAAAGACTACACGTTTGTCCGAAGACAGCGAGCGAGGACCCTGCAGCAATACTCATCTTCAGTGAGAGTTTTCTCCATTCGACGCCATTCGCATACCAACTTTCGCGACCAGACCAGGAAGCGATGAGTTTTAGAAAATAAACGTTTACAAATTCAATAGTAAGGGGGCAAATTACTTGAAGGGAATTTCGATAATTTATTTTACTTGCTACAGCTATATGTTTTATGCTATTTAATCCAAACGTTTTGAAGAAAGAATGTATTTTAATTACTGTTGTGATATTCTTTTTATTATATTAAAATACAAAAGCAATTTCAATCTATCTTGTTTATTTTATTCTGTAAGGTCGTCAATCAGCCCTGATACCATTAGGTTTTAACCATAGCGTGACACACTTCAAGCAATATGCATTTGTTCAACATAAATCATTGCATATAAAGGTCCTAGAGAAACAAATCCAGACTTCAATGGAAATTTTATACCCAAAATACCCCGCAACCCCCCCCCCAAAAAAAAAAAAATAAATAAATAAATAAAAATAAAGCAAGTAACATGCAGACAAAAGCACATGGACCATTTGGAGCTTTTGACCATGTATTATCGCGATACAGATCGACAAAAATTTCGGAAAAAAATAATGATGCAATCAATGTTTGACTTTGACATGATTGAGAGGTTTGGCTGATAATGGTGGTATAATTGTAGATGTGTCGTGGTCTGGGAGAAATGTCACCGGACTGTGGACCACATGGTTTGCGGTTCGAGTCCCACCGTGGCACTAATGTCCTGTGGCAAGACATTAGTCTACATTTGCCACTATCCACCCAGGTGTTAAATTGGTGCCCGGTAGGACGCGAACGTTAGACGTGGTGTTGCATTCACCATTGGCATGTGTGCGCTTGTAAAATTGCGCCGTTGGCCGGAATACTCCATATCCAGGGAGCGGAGCATGTGTACTATCATGTGCGGATTAGCAATTGAATCCATTGACCGGGTAATATTAATAACAATGTACAGCGCTTAGAAACGTAGTATTAAGCGCTATATAAATGTGATTATTATCATTATCATTATTATTATCATTACTATTACTATTAATGTTTTATTATTTTTATTATTTCAATTTTTATTATTTTTATCATTATTATTATTTTCATTATTATAATTATCATTATTATAGTTCTAAAAGACATAATACCGACGAAAGTAATACTACGAGTCCAGAAAATAAATTAAAAAGATTGTAGGAAGGGGGTCACCTTAAATTTTTATTATTTATATTACTCTTTCGGTTTCTAAAATTAATCATGACTTTCCCTTTCTTCCTTTGCAATCTCTCGATTAATCGCCATAATCTTCCCATATAGTGCTTCTTATATTACCATAAGGGCATGAGCATAGGGCAATTCATTCAATGTTCACTGACAGATCCAGGATCTCTGACGGGGGGGGGGCACAGGTCCGATAAGGTCACCCGGTATTAGCACCCAAAAAAAGCAGGAAAAGGGTCACAGGCCGATGCTTCATCCTTTCCCCCTCCCTTCCCCCTCTTTTTTCGGGGGGGGTGGGGTTGGAGGGTGAGTAGCCTGGCGACACGAGTCCCCACCCCCTTGATCCGCCACTGATAGACTGATTGGCTTATATAGATTATATTTTTTTCTACTAGCTGTTGAAGGTCCTTTTATTCTGTGCACACGACATTCATCTTTTCTCGCGATGTATACAATTTTTCTGTAGATGGCGCTCCACATAACATGTCGTCGAACAATATCAACAATACATTACCACCGTACACCTTCCTATTTCAATTTCACCGACGATGGAAACTATACGAATTATTTCTCCACCCTATAAAAACAAATTAAGCGTAAATATTCGAAATTGACGGACAAGAGCCGTAACTCCCACCTCCCTGTCTAAACTCTCTCTCCCTATCTCTCTCTCTCTCCCCCTCTCTCTCTCTCTCTCTCTTTATCGGTATGAAGATATGGATCGGTCAAGAATGATCAAAATTAAAATCAGACTTTCAAACAGTCCTATATGCACGTGAAAACAAAAATATGTATCGTAGCAATAACTGATAATGAGAACAATTATCATTGGTCTTTAGGCCTAGTGTTGAAGATTATATAAAATCGGTCTCATGAAGTAGCTTTCATCCCCGCCCCCCACTCAGTGTTATTTAGGGTACGCGTATGCTTGTTCCCTCACTTTGAAAGCACCCCCCATCTCAGGACTGCCAACATTTCTGAACCCCCCTTTCGCGGGCATTTCCTGCCTTGGAGACCCCCCTAAATCCGGAACATTACTCAATGTACCCCCTATGTATTGTACCCCCTATCTATGATATACAAGATATTTTATAACCCCCTTTTTAAATTTCTCAGGAGTCCAAAGAGAGAGAGAGAGAGAGAGAGAAAAAAAAACCTTTTAAATTTTGTATAACCCCTGTTTTTAATTTCTCAGGAATCCAAAGAGAGAGAGAGAAAAAAGCACCCCCTTTTAAAATAAATCTCCGGGTGAATAGTCAAATACACCCCCTTTTTTCGGGCCGGACTTTGTTACTCGAAAAGTACCCCTTTACCGGAGATTTAGGGAACACGAATGCGGTCCCTTCGACCCCGGAGTGGGGGGCTTTCATCTCTGTACTGAATATTCGCAATTCAAATGAATTGTTCAGAATGTCCACTTCTGCTTTACATTTTAATTAGCTCACTCTGAAAATTATCCTGGCTATCGAATTCAGAGGTGGTATTCGATCTAGTATAGGCCAATTCTTAAAATCACACGGCATAATAGTTCCATCATACCGGTCCATATACATGACTGTAATTATATATATATAGGCAGGTCACTATTCTGTCTTTTTTCTCTTTCTATTTCTCTTTAATATAATTTTTCAAAAAAGGAAGGGGGGAGCTCGAGACCCGCCGTTCCGCGGGCCCTGACATGTAGGCCTCTAAATAAGCATATTTCTTGCCTGACTGTAAATTTGGGAATTTGTCATTTTCCAACAAACGCATAAAAAGTATAATTTACTAAAAAGTGAGGAAAAATCCCGGAAAATTATATTATTTTAAGCAAACTTTGTAAATCACTAGTATCGAATTAGAAATAAACCATGCTTAAATTCTATTTGGGGGCCACTGCAGTAAAATAATTGCACCTGAAATTGCATCATGCGCATTTTAAGTTTCAAACTCTTTCTTTCATACAAACACACACAAAAAGGTTCCGAAAGCTTGAATGCATACTATTTCACAAGATGTAATAAAACAATATGAATAATACACTTACATGCAAATGCATGATCATTTTTGCGTTTCTTTCTGCCTGCAAAATAGTTTTCTTCTGCATTTTGTTTTGTTGCTGTTATGAGTTTATATTTATATTATTGTTATCAAACAGGAATAAATAAATAAATACATTTGTACGATGATAGTAATGGTGTTGTACAATAATGACAGACGAAGCGATAAAATCGCAACTGATCTTTCCTTATTTTCCCCTTTTTCTTTTCTTCTTCCTCTAGTAATTCTTTCCCTTTCTCTCCTCTTTCACTTTCCCTTCCTTCTCTCTCTCTCTCTCTCTCTCTTTTTTTTTTTTACCGGGGGAGAGAGGCAGGGCCTTTCGCCCCCGCCGATCCACACCTTGTTGGCTGGGAAAATCGCAACTGATCTCCCCCACCTTTCTTCTTCCTCTTGTTTTCCTTTCCCTTTCACTCCTCTTTCCTTTCCCTTCCCTTCCTTCTCTCTCTTTTAAGTTTGCTTGGGGGAGCAAGGGCCTTTCGGTCCCCCGATCCACACGTTGTTGGCCGAATTAATCGCAACTGATCTCCCCTTCTTTTCATCCTTTTCTTTTCTTCTTCCTCTTTTTTTTCCCTTTTAGCTCTCCTCTTTCCCATCCTCCTTTTTTTTTGGGGGAGAGGCAAGGGCCTTTGGCCCCCGGTTCCACATCTTGTTGGCGGGAAAAAAAATGATATCCCCTTTTCTTTTCTTCTTCCTCTTTATTTCCTTCCCTTTATCTCCTCTTTTCCTTTTTTCTTTCCCTTTCCTCCCTTCTCTTTTTTTTGCTGGGGGGGGGAGGCAACGCCCTTTCGGCCCCCCGATCTCCTTCTTTCCCCCTTTTCTTTCCTGCTTCCTCTTCTTTCTTTCCTTTTCTCTCCTCTTTCCCTTTCTTTCCTTTTTCCCTTTCCCTTCTTTTCCTTCTCTCTCTCTCATTTTTTTGGCGGGGCAAGGCCTTGTCCCCCTGGATCCGCGCCTGCAGTACATTACAAGGTGTTTAACTTAAAGATACTATGTCCCTTTTGCAGCCAACATCAAATTCTGTAGAACTTTGCAGGAATTATGAATATGTCATGTATGTCCTATCTGTGAAATTTAAACGTTAGCAGTGTCCTAATATTCAAATTATGCAAGGAAATCCGTTTACTTGCTAGACTTCACTGTCAGACACTATTGAGTGACTGACTGGCTTTTTTCATCTTTGGTAATAACATACATAAAATGAGCTGTAAAGGGTACATGAGCATTTGTCTACATCAATAACCCACTTCTTGTAATGGCCAAAATTAAACTGATTGAATCTTTGCGCAGCATAAAACGTACGACCATTCGGTACAATGGTCTGAAAAATCAGACTATTACTTACTGGCTCTATAGCTCCTAAGTCGATTCGACAACTAATAGTCGTTATTTTCCCACTTAAAGACATTTTCAAGCCCCCTTTTTTTTAGGGAAGTTCTAAATTAGTATTGTCTTTCAAATGCCGTTGGAATTTAACCTTTTCATTTTTGGGCCTGCAAATGGGACATAGTACCTTTAAAAGTGAAGGTACTCAAACTTTTAAATCTATTTAATAGTTATTAACAACCCCTACCCCCTCTTCCTTGCCACCGTCATGAAGCTGAGGGAGGTGAGACTATAATACACAAACGCAACATGGACAATACTGCAATGGCGAGAGAGAGAGAGAGAGAGAGAGAGAGAGAGAGAGGGGGGTATTCTTGACGTTTTGACCCCAACTTTACTGTTGAATGCATGACTAATGCCTCCGCACATTGCGAGTAACTTCGGTATCCGCGGCAGAGTGCTGCACACACACCCCACACTCTCCCTGCTTTTTGGGCCTGGGACTGTGCTATTATTCGCACACAGTGTCAATATACATGCACTGCATGCAAGTACCGACGGTATTCATACATTCCACCTCAGCCGATTCTCACAGGCTGACAAACAAAAGACCGCAAGAAGTCAACGTTTCTGCATGACAAGTCGGTACAAACGTGTCTTTTCCCCGTGAAACCATGGTCAAATAACCAGACTATGTAAAATACTAAGTCTAAGGACATACCTGGTTGAAACGCTGGTTGATTTTCTCCGCCGAGATCGCCGTCAAAACTCACAAAATCAAACAAGATCTTGAGTCGAATCTTCCGCAGACGGACGGTACGCCGCGACAATCACGATACCGTTCGATCGTGCATGTAAATTATACGGTGACCCTGTACTGCGCTTACATGCAACGTTATCTGCTCTAGCTCTGTGAACATTTCCTGCGCTGCTACCCTGCAGCTGGAGACTGTACAAAGAATGTCTGCTTTATGGTTGTATTGTAATTAGTGATTCCTGACGAGGATGACAACAGTAGCGACCAAACAACCAGACGAGATTTATCTACAAGGCGAACATCTCATGAAACGGTGAGTCCAAAATATTTTGTATAGATTATGATCATTTGACATGGGTTGTTAAATAGACTGGGATTCTGCACATGCACAGTGACTCTCTTTTACACCATAATCTCCATCATAATTATACACATGCATTATATTTACTGGTAGTGCTTGATGTAGCTTCTTGTTTATTCACAATTCAGAAGACCGAATGAGTTGGGGAGGAAACAAAATATGAGTGTGCTGTGGGAATGGACGTCAAAGACAAAGGTTCTAGTGAATGAATAGTTTGCGATTGGTTTGGAGTGACTGTTTTTGACCTTGTGTGCGGTATAAGCGACAGTGGATCTCACCTGGCCTGACCCCTAATTCACCTGCTAATACAATGTCAATGATATCTCACGATGACCATAGGTCCATGCGATGACTAACCGAGAGTCACCTTATTGTATTGGCACTTATTAACTTATAAATCAAATACCAATAATTGGAATACTACAATGTATATCCAAGCAGGTTTGAAATGAATGAAACGGATCTGATAAAGAGACAAGAAATGTGGTATTTCAGGAGATTTTGTTCACTGTAATTCAACATACTGTATAACTGTAGTGTAGCCTATTGTGTAGTTTCAAACTGTAGGCCTACTCCCTAAATTGAGGATACAATTCGTCACAATGTTGTAAGAAGATTCAAAGAAGAATAAGAAGAATATGAATAGTAATTTTAGTAATAATCAGATAGTGATAATTGAAATAATAATGATGATGATAATAATAATGATAATAATAACAATAAAAAAATGATGATGATAATGATGTTCATAATAGTAATGATCAGATTGTAAAGAGCAATGTAATACTAAAATGATGACAATCGTAATGAATAATGTTTCTAATTAACAGGCCTGATAATTACCCGATTTAAATCGGTTTCCCGATTTTTTCCCGATTTTTTCTCGATTTTTTTTTCTTCCGATTTAAAAAAAAAAAAAAAAATCAGATTTTTTTTTTTTTTTTCTGATATTTTTTTCTTCCGATTTTTTCTTCTGAATTGTCCCGATTTTACCCCTATTTTCTCGATTGTTCCCCTATTTTCTCGATTGTTCCTGATTTTTCACAATTTTCCCCAATTTTCTTACTAAAAAAGGGGGGAATGTTGTTAGATGCCATTTTTTCCCCGAATGCTTTTTTTTTTTTTAGTCAAGAGGGTGGGTGGTTGGGAAAAAACAAAAACCTATTTTTTTTTCAGTGCTCACTATCACCCCTGAATTAAAATGATTAGGGATGTATTAAAATGACTTCATGGATTCATACTTAATTTTATTTAGGGCTAGTATGCAAAATTTACCCTGGCCTTGTATTGACATGTAGCCTACATTCAAACTCAAATCACTTTTGAATTATTACTACCCACTTACTCACCTGGGTGGAGGGAAGCACTAGTAGATAAAATGCCTTACTCAAGGACATATTATAACATAATTATGTGCTGTGCCGGGGATTGAATCCAGATTGACCGACGCATCTCCATGCAGTCAAAGAATGTAAACCACTGATTCAACAACGTCGCTTCTGTTACTGCTACATTGAATGTCTACAGCACCGGAAGAAAACCATTCAAGAAATACATGTAGCCTACGTGAATTAGGTTGTAAATGTAATTAGGACTTTATTATATAGATCAAGTACCTGCATATCACTATTGTTCTATAGTTCTTTTGTCGATCATAGTTCTTTTGTCGATCATACCATCTTACGTGGAGGAAACGTAGTGTAAACAAAATGTGAGTTTGTATTACATGTACATGTATCGGCATATTTCACAAAGGGGGTATTGGTGATACATGTTCAAGGATTTAATCAATCCCAAAAATTCCCAACTGCCTGGTTAAAGTGGTTATTATAGTATACATTACATTTTTGTTGGGTGTGGGGGGGGGGTCAGCACTGGCGTACTGGTGGGGGGGCTTGGGGGGGCTAGCCCCAAATAAAATTAAACCATGACTTATTTTCAATTCCATACAAGTGATTTATAAATGTTCGTGATATATCACATGATTTTCAACAAAATGCGCGGTTCTCCATTTCTGTTGCAAACTGACACATTCCCAAATAGCCAGGAAGAGCAAAATGTTCTTTTTTATATGGGCCTTGGTGTCCACTAACAGTAATACTAGTACTAGTAGATAACCGTATATCCAGTTTAGCGAAAAGTCTGGATACCCGTATGTCCGGCCTAGAGTAGAGCTTATATCGCGGCAGCTCTAGGCGGTACGCGGGGGAATGCGCAGTCGCCTGCGCTCAGGGTTTGTTTTGATGCGGCGAGGAGGGTCATTTCCGGAGGGAATGTTCCACAGGTGCGGATCCAGGGGGCGAGCGGCCTTGCCCCGCAAAGAAAAAGAAAAAAAGAGAGAGAGAGAGAAGGAAAAAGGGAAAAGAGGAGATAAAGGGAAGGAAAAAAGAGAAAGAAGAAAAGAAAAGGGGGATATCAGTTGCAATTTTCCCGCCAACAAGTTGTGGATCGGCGGGGAGGGGGGCCAAAAGGCCCCACGCCGCCGCCAAAAAAAGAGAGAAGGGAAAAGGAAAGAGGAGAGCTAAAAGTGAACAAAAAAGAGGAAGAAGAAAAGAAAGGGTGAAAAGAAGGGAGATCAGTTGCGTTTAATCCCGCCAACAACATGTGGATCGGGGCGAAAGGCCCTTGCCTCCCTAGCAAACCTAAAAGAGAGAGAAGGAAGGGAAGGGAAAGGGAAGGGGAGGAAAAGGTAAGGAAAGAAAGAGAGAAAGAAGATAGGTAGGGAGGTCATTTGCGATTTTCCCGCCAACAAGGTGTAGTTTGGGGCCACAGGCGTACTGATGGGGGCAATTAGTGTCCTGCCAGTGTCACAATAAAATTCAAACGTGGATCATTTCTAATTCGATACCGGTGATTTACAAATGTTGCTGAAATGACATAATAATCCGAGATTTTTCCTCACTTTTTATTAAATTATACTTTTTATGCGTTTGTTGGAAAATTACAAATTCCTAAATTTACAGTCAGGCAAGAAATATGCTTATTTAGAGGCTTACATAGCAGGGCCGCAGAACGACGGGCTCCCCCCACTTTTTGGAAAACAGTATACTAAACAGGCGCGGATCTACGGGGGTTTAGGGTTTAACCCCTTGGGCCGCCCAAAAAAGGGGAAAAAGAAAGAAAGAACGCACACTGGAGAGAAACCTTTCAAGTGCAAATATTGTGAGAAGATATTCAACTCATCTGGTAACTTAACCAAACACATGATAACTCTGGATATAACTGTGTATTAAACTGTTACTTGATTTAACAAGACGTTATCATGCACTGCTTTTATGGTCTCCAATGTGTTAGTAGATGCCAGGAAAACATCACTTACGGGCCAGGGGTTCAAAATAGCCCCCAAATCGCCTCGCCGCTACGCGGCTTGTGGACGATGCTCCGCATCACTTACGGTAGTTCAAAATAGCCCCAAAATCGCCTCGCCGCTGGGCGGCTCGTAGACGATGCTCTGCATCGTCATTGGGTCAAACTGTTTAAACTGTTACTTGATTTTCAAAGACGTTATCGTGCACTGCTTTATGGTCTCCATTGTGTTAGTAGATGCCAGGAAAACATCACTTACGAGGGTTCAAAATAGCCCCCAAATCGCCTCGCCGCTACGCGGCTCGCGGATGATGCTCCGCATCACTTATGGTGTTCGAAATAGCCCCCCAAAATCGCCTCGCCGCTACGCGGCTGGTGGACGATGCTCCGCATCGTCATTGGGTCAAATTGTTTTAGCTGTTACTTGATTTAAAAGACGTTATCAAGCACTGCTTTTGTGGTCTCCATTGTGTTAGTAGATGCCAGGAAAACATCACTTACGAGGGTTCAAAATAGCCCCCAAATCGCCTCGCCGCTACGCGGCTCGTGGACGATGCTCCGCATCACTTATGGTGTTCGAAATAGCCCCCCAAAATCGCCTCGCCGCTACGCGGCTGGTGGACGATGCTCCGCATCGTCATTGGGTCAAATTGTTTTAGCTGTTACTTGATTTAAAAGACGTTATCAAGCACTGCTTTTTGTGGTCTCCATTGTGTTAGTAGATGCCAGGAAAACATCACTTACGGGAGGGGTTCAAAATAGCCCCAAATCGCCTCACCGCTACGCGGCTTGTGGACGATGCTCCGCATCACATACGGTAGTTCAAAATAGCCCCCAAAAATCGCCTCGCCGCTGGGCGGCTCGTAGACGATGCTCTGCATCGTCATTGGGTCAAACTGTTTAAACTGTTACTTGATTTTCAAAGACGTTATCGTGCACTGCTTTATGGTCTCCATTGTGTTAGTAGATGCCAGGAAAACATCACTTACGAGGGTTCAAAATAGCCCCAAATCGCCTCGCCGCTACGCGGCTCGCGGATGATGCTCCGCATCACTTATGGTGTTCGAAATAGCCCCCCAAAATCGCCTCGCCGCTACGCGGCTGGTGGACGATGCCCCGCATCGTCATTGGGTCAAATTGTTTTAGCTGTTACTTGATTTAAAAGACGTTATCAAGCACTGCTTTTGTGGTCTCCATTGTGTTAGTAGATGCCAGGAAAACATCACTTACGAGGGTTCAAAATAGCCCCCAAATCGCCTCGCCGCTACGCGGCTCGTGGACGATGCTCCGCATCACTTATGGTGTTCGAAATAGCCCCAAAATCGCCTCGCCGCTACGCGGCTGGTGGACGATGCTCCGCATCGTCATTGGGTCAAATTGTTTTAGCTGTTACTTGATTTAAAAGACGTTATCAAGCACTGCTTTTTGTGGTCTCCATTGTGTTAGTAGATGCCAGGAAAACATCGCTTACGGGCCGGGGTTCAAAATAGCCCCCAAAATCGCCTCGCCGCTACGCGGCTCGTGGACGATGCTCCGCATTGTCATTTGGTCAAACCGCCCCCCTCCCTTAGCAAAAAGCTAGATCCGCCCCTGCTAAAGAGAAATAGAAAGAAAGAGAGAAAGAAAGAAAGCATAGTAACCTGCCAGTGACACAAAATAATGAGGTATCAAAATATGCTCATCTGACCGTAATTAAACGCCTAAAACCCCAGAACTTCCCGTGACTCAGCCCCCTCGAACCCACCAGGGGCCTTAAGGCAGGCCCCTGGATGCTCATCTAACGGTAATTTAATGCCTAAAACCCCCGAGCTTCTGGGGGCTCCGCAACTGGACCCCACGCCAATTAGTGTCCTGCCAGTGTCACAAATAAGGTATTAAAAATGCTAATCTGACCGTAATTAAATGCCTAACACCCCTGAACTTCCGAAGGCTCTACCCCCTCGAACCCACCAGGGGCCTTAAGGCGGGCCCCTGAATGAATGCTTATCTGACCGTTATAAAATGCATGAAACCCTGAGCTTCTAGGGGCTCCGCCCCCTGGACCCCACGCCAATTAGTGTCCTGCCATGTGTCCCAAATAAGATAATGCTCATCTGACCGTAATTGAACGTCTAAAACCCCTGAGCCTCCAGGGGCTCTGCCCTCTGGACCCCACCTAGGGCCCTAAGGCGGGCCCCTGAATGCTTATCTGACCGTTATAAAATGCCTTAAACCCTGAGCTTCTGGGGCTCCGCCCTGGACCCCGCCCCTGGACCCACGCCAATTAGTGTCCTGCCAGTGTCACAAATAAGGTATCAAAATATGATCATCTGACCGTAATTAAACGCCTAAAACCCTGAGCTTCCAGGGGCTCTGTCCCTGGACCCAACCAATGGCCCTAAGTCAGGTCCCTGGATACTCATCTGACAGTAATTTATTGCCTAAAACCCTGAGCTTCGGGGCTCCGCCCCTGGACCCCACGCCAATTAGTGACCTGCCAGTGTCACAAATAGGTATCAAAATATGCTCATCTGACCGTAATTAAATGCCTAAAACCCTGAGCTTCCGGGCTCCGCCCCTCGACCCCACCAGGGGCCTAAGCCCCTAAACCCTGAGCTTCCGGGGCTCCGCCCCCTGGACCCCACGCCAATTAGTGACCTGCCAGTGTCACAAATAGGGTATCAAAATATGCTCATCTGACCGTTATAAAATGCCTCAAATCCCTGAGTTTCAGGGGGCTCAGCCCCCTGGACCCCACGCCAATTAGTGACCTGCCAGTGTCATGAAAAGGTATCAAAATATGCTCATCTGGACCGTAACTAAATGCCCCTAGACCCCACGCCAATTTACACTACGCTCTACCTGATCGTAAATACTTTACCCCCCATCCCCTTTGAAAAACGTTCAGCGGGGCCTGCATGTAAGAGTGGGTGATGCAGATTTTTTGTCTGCCAGCCCCCCCAAACTTTTTTGTTCATTACGCCACTGGGGGTCAGTATGATCTTGACTGCATGTCTAGTAAGAAACTAAGATCCTTCCCAAGTTGCTAAATGGGTGAGAAAATTAAAATTAAAATCTAAACGATGCGCATTCACTAGTTATGCATGAATTGTGAGAAAAAACAAGAATTTATTTTATACCTAATAATTATACTGTATTTGATGAAGAGAAGAAGGCTACATCCGCCGTGGATTTGGACGGGGACCCAACCGGCCCACCCCCCCCCTGAAATCATTGGTATCATTATGCAACAAAAGAAATAACCTCCTTATTCCTTAAAAGTGTTATTTGTGCCCCCCCCCCCTCTTTTTCATTAAAAATCCTTCATCCGCCCCTAGGCTATAATGCTTTGGCAATGTCAACACTCGGCGTCCGTACCTGAATAACATTCAGCTTAAACTTCAAGCAACATGTAAGGCTGTTTACATTCCCTTTGTCCTAGACCTAACATGCATGGTACATTTAATACTCCCCGCATAATAATATTATCAAATGAAAACAGAATATTTTCTTGAAATCTAGTCCCTTTATTTCCCTACGAGTATAGGCCTAGCAGTTTTCAAGATTAATATCCCTAAGTTATTCATAAGTCCTGATACAAATCTAGATAATATAAATTATGCAGGCGGTGCAGCTGGATTAAATGTGATGATAAGAAACCGGCTTGATTCAAGACAGATGAGGCCGTCATGAAGTACAAGACAAGTAATTATTTTATCGGGTGGAAATACACAGCTGTGCCTACAGTTGTACTTTCAATAAAGTATAAAAATGGACTACCCCCCTTCAATCCAGTAAAGAGGTACGAGGAATGAAAAACGAGCAGTAGGCAAACATGGTACAGAATTACGTATGTGACTAGGTTCTCTATTATGTTAAAGTATAAAGGGAACACCCCCCCCCCCTCCCCGATTTAAAAAAAAATGAAGGGAAAAAAACATGAGAAGGACATGAAGGTGAATGCTTTGAAGGCCAGCAAGTGATTTTTTCATTTATTAGTAAGGTCTATAAGGAGTTGCAATGGGACGTGGCTAATGTCTGTTCTTTGTTGTACAATTAAGATATGAGAAAAATCGAGTAATTAATGCTATTGAGACGTAGATAGACAGTTTTTTTTTTGTTTCGCCTTATTTTTTCGTAGTGTCATCTTTGTTGATTCCCCTAGGCTCTAGACAAGCTCTCCAAAAAACAAAACGAAAGGGAAGGAAGATTGACAGAGTAAGCCACTTGACTTGGTGATGCATGCAGTTGGTTTCTACAGCACAGAACTGCTTGGAAGATACAAGAACGGGAAGGCTAATGGTAGAATAATGGTTTCAATGCTTTTCCACAGCCTGAAATAAGAGATTCTGTTCAATGTCACGAAGGGGATAGATCTCGGAGTGCGACACGAGAACAAAAGCGTGCACTAGAGTTCAAAGGGCACCCGAGAGAAAACAAATTTCTGTTTGTTTTGTGGAACACTTAACGCTTGCCATTCACCCGATTTCAGACAGGTTTGACAGACGGTTGACCTTAAACGTCGAGAGGTCGAGGGAAAAGCCTTTGTTTATTTCACACTTTCACCTAGTCTCGGTTCCAGTTGGGGGTACGTCATTATCGTCAATTAATGAAGTTTAGGGCGGAGTTTAGCAAAACTGTTACATCAAAGAACAAGTTATAATGATGGGGAGAAGCTACTGAAATCGTTGCATTTGGTTGCTTATGAGCAAAATTGACATAGATCTGATGCACTCATTGTTCTTGAAAATGAGTTTTATGAAACAAGAGTTCAGATCTTGTTCGAACCATGGAGCTACTAGGTTGCTATATAGATCAAACGGGGCACTGTTTCGTATTGACTATTTCTCATTCACACGGTCAAACCGACCCCCCACCGACCCACTCTTTGTCATTCGGGTAATGCAAATGTTTAGTTCGGTCTGTTGTCGGTACGAATGTCGGTATCTTCAGTCAAACAATTGATATATCATATCCATTGTTTGACTGGGGTATTAGACCGATTTTGTTCATGATAATTTTGAAAGCAGAATGGTGGTTCGGCATCCGGTGTTTGAAAATAATTGAATGGCAGGATGTCTATGAAAACGGAAATTGGTACTCGAAAACATTTTTCATTTTACAGTACATGTAGGTGTTAATAGGCCAATAGGCCTACTCTACATACACATCTCCCTTTTTCGAAGTGATTACAAATATTTTTGAAAGGACACTTTCTTCCGACCGCACTGAGATACGCATTCAGGGGGTAGCGACAAAAAGTTCTAGAGGTATAGACCAACTAACTTGATCAAAATCGATTAAAATTCAAGTATGAAAGAGAGGCCAAATCTTGTGCATGTTAAAATCCCATACGCTTGGGATCAGTTCTTATACCCACAGGGTACATGGTGGCCCTAGAAGTTCTCGACATATGCCATGAAAACATCTTGACAGTTCAAGCACCCTTATATAGTCTGCTTGGCGTAGATAGAGCCGTATGATGCGAAAAAATGAAAACAAAAATATCAAGGAGTAAACCTATAACTCCTTGACAATACATGTATATTATTCTTACACTAGACCTGACGGCCTCAGAGTGTTCCCGTCCATTTTAACACTTTTTCTTTAAATTTCAAACATTTTCCATTCAATTTTGTCCCAAAACTTCTTGATCTTGCAAATCTCATAGTAAGTTTCGTCTTTGGTCATTCTTTTTCGAACTTTGACCAATCAATTCCATAATTTTGCATCCAATATCGTCAAAGTCAAATCAAGTTCTTAAACCCCGGGTGCCAACGTACAATTGCCTGATTGAATTTCGTCATTTTGCAATAGATTTCGTCAAAGCGTCATTCAAATTTCGTCAGTAGCATAGTTCGTTTGTTAAAGGGATTTTGTTACGCTTTGTCTTTTCATTTCTTCCTGAAACTTGCTTTGTGTATTTATCTTGTTTAAACAACGTAGGTCTATAAATTTCCATTTTCATCATCATCAGAATCATTCAATCGAGTTCTTTATCCCTTTCTTTCACATTTTGTTATGTTTATTGTATTTATTTATTACGATTATTATTATCATTTTTTTTAAATTGTTTTTAAACTAAATGCATGAAGACTGGGTTGTATCGAGTCAACCAATAGACATCTGAATATGTTTCTAATTAAGCAGATTTGTTTATTTGTGTTTGATTAATAACAAATGCTCAGGGTCACGTACAGTGTATAAACTGATGAAGACTATGCTATAATGTTGAACAATGGAGAAAGATATAACTACACTGCATGAGAGAAGGAGAGAGGGGGGATGACGGAGAGAGATGGTAGAAGAGCAATTAAAGGGGTGAAAGAGAATGAAAAACAGAGAACTGAGGGGAAGAGTAGGAGGAAAGAGAGAGAGAGAGAGAGGGGGGGTCAGAGGAAGAGAAATTTCGAATGGGGTGAAACTGAAAGAGATCAGATCACTGTCAAGACTCAAGGGATGTCGTCTCATCGAGATTCCGCAAGTATGGGGATTTGACATCAGTTAAAAAAAGAGGAATGTATAATAGTGAATTCGAAATATACACGTAAGGCGTAGGCCTTTTCTCACGAACATAGAATCCATATCCTGGATTGAAGTGATTTTCTTCAATCGACAAATCACGTTCAGTCTTTTACTATGGTACTGGTAGGCATATTCCACTTAAGCTACACGTAGTGCATCAAGCGTGGTCTTCATTGTTTCCACATCATGTATTGAAACGGTCCCAATCTATGTTGCATACAGCACTTATAAATAATTCAATCGCGAGGACCTTCTTAAAGCCTAAGTCCACTCCAAAAATAACTTACTTTCAATAGAACCAGAAAAATCAGACAAACCAATCAAAAAAGGTTTGAGCAAAATCGGATAACTAATAAGAAAGTTATGAATTTTTAATGACATGAAAAACTTTGAAAATCACTACACAAATTGGCAACTCACTCATGAGTCTGTGACGTAACTATGGTCCTCACTATCCACTAATTATTTTCTTTATATTGATAATATAAATTTCCTATTATTTTCTTATTTCTTCACACCAGCATCCAAGTTAGATTGTTAGTAATATTTTTTTGTGTGGATGCACAAATAAAGAGTAATTTTGTCCAGTTAAATCATGAAAAATTGAATTTTGATAAACTATTTATATAAAAATCAATAATTATGAAATACAATATTCAGAAAATAGTATCAATTCTTCAAAATTCATAAAAATTTGGGAAATGTCATGCACGCAATATGATACAAATCATATAACCTGGGCAAAGGCATGGGAAATCAAGTTTTGGGGATAAAAGGAAATTAATGGGATTAAACTATATAAAGCAATTGATAAGTTGTGAGGACATGACGTCACAAACTGATAACCATCTTGGCAATTTGTGTTGTGATTCTCATTGTTCCATAGTTTTACATACTTTTTCAAAAATTCATAACTTTCTTATTAGTTATCCGATTTTGCTCAAACTTTTTTTGATTGGTTTGTCTGATTTTTCTGCTTTTATTAAAAGTAAGTTTTTTTGGAGTGGACTTGCCCTTTAATGCTTTAGATGCAGGGTGTTCATACTTCAACATGACGTATGGGGAAATCTTGAAACATTATTTAGAGCATGAATATGATAATGAAATTCCCACCCTCCTCTTCAGGACTGTCAATAATAGGGGCCGAGAGGCAGCCCCGCCTCGACGTATTTGATGCAGTGTATTTAGTCTTATATTCCTAACTCTAAAGTTTGAAATCTAAATCGACAGCCCTGCCCCTCTCCTCGCTTTCATTCATTCACGCTGAGACCTGAGTGTGACCGCGAACAAGTAATACCCGGAGTCATCCCCCCTCCCCCTCCCCCTCTTTGAAGAAAAAAACACCTTGAACTTTCTACCCTCTCATCTATATTTCCTCACACAGCTGTATTAAATTTTTCCTCCTCGAACACACGACTTCGCACTGTTCGTTTATTGGTCCCCATCTGCACGCCTCACGTACGTGATTTATTATTACCTGCCGATCGCAAACTGCCGTTATTGTATGAATGGAGGGAGAAAAGTCGTTAAAAAAGTTATTCGCTTTAATATCGAGTTTAAAATTAGATTGGTAAAGGTCAGAGTTCCTCATAACCAGTGAGGCGTCATTATAAACAGCCAAGAAATTTACTAGATTCGGCCAGGCGCTACATTTTTGCTCAATCGTGTGCCACATTCGTTAAGCCACATAAAGTGGAGCTCTGGTCATAATATACTGTCTGGTCTTCTGGAGGTGAGATTCCATTTTCAGAATTATAGAATAATTAGTCTTGTATCCGAGTATGAAGAGCGAACATTAGTACTGTAAGAACAAATCCTGTTGGTAGACCGCAAGCATTCTCTGTACTTACAGGAGCCGACGAATAAATCAGTATTGGCAAGTGATTGATAAACGGTAAAAGAAAAAAAATATAATTATCATTCTTATCACGATCAACTTTTGTAGAAGTATCGAGTGGCGCACATTATTTTGTTCCTTTTGGCAAAAACACGCATTTTCCCGTCATCTAGGCCTATGATGATACATCCGTATTTCCAAATTGGGGATTGGGGGAATATATTATTTGGAGCTATACTCTGCATCATTCAATTCAATTCAATTCAAAATGTATTGATTATATTTTATAATTCAAACAAATAAGATCATATATATTTTTAATAAAAGGTAGCAAAAATGAAAATCATAGTGTAACAAAGATAAATGAGTACAAATGTCAAAATTACAATAAACACTTCTTAAACAGAAATAGCAGATATTTTACTAACCTCTTCGGAAATTAAATATAATACAGAGATGATAACAAATTCTCGTACTATTATTTACAATCAGCGAGGAAAAGACAAAAAATATATGATGATAATTGTAAATTGCATTCGTTTTTTATTTTAGGGGAACTGCACCTCTCCCCATTTTTATATCCAGGATTTATGCCCCCCGCCTGACACGGCTTGTAAATCAAAACAGTGTCGTCATCCACACGTCTCACAAATTGCAGTTTCTCGTGGTGAGCTCAGTGTAAAGAACAAAAATCGTGCTTTGATTTGCCACGACTCGATCGGCAATCAAGCAAGTTGGAACGAAATGTAGCACTCATAATTAGGGACTGCGAGTAGCGTGTTTCCTGGCACATGCCTTGACAGCTAGAGAGTTCATTGTACCTTCACAGATGTTCCCGGTGAAATATTAGTCTGCAAAACAAGCCAAAAAGACACGATTATAATCTACACTTTACCGTAGTTCCTAAAGCATTCAGCAGAGCCTAGCTCTGTAAGTCTCTCTTTCTGGCTGTGTCAAATAAGAGCTCATACAGCGCCTATATAGTCAAGGAGATGGTATCTCCTTGATATAGTGTAGGGCCTATACAGTATCTCCTTGGTCAATGAAGTCTCACAATGGGGACACCGTTACTCACGACTGACAAAGGTATATGACTATATGTGCCTGCAAACTGGTAAAATATTGAGCCACCTCATGATGGGATAAGATTAAAAGAAGTGCCATGAAAAATTTAAATTTATATTATTTTCCATTTTCCTCTACCCCATTGTATAGGCCTACCTTTAAGCATCGTCTCTCATTAATCTTACCTACCTCCTTCTTTGGTGATATTGTATTTCTATACCTGCCCCTTGAAAATGATCGTCGGTTTTTTTTTTCTGCCTCTCCCACAATTAGCAATATTAGATTTTGATTTTGCTTCCTCATTTTGGCTTAAATGAAGTTTAAATTGATACCCTCCCGCCCCCTCCAGCCTCCTCATCCCAACATGTGGGACAAAGATGTAATTTGGGCCTTCATTTTGTCGACTAAAATCTTATGGCAATGAGGGACCATACCCTCGCCTTGTTATTTGATATTTATGGCGTGTCTTTAAATAAACAAGAATCTCACTAAGAATATCTAGGTGATGAGGTTACAAACATCATTATTCGGACGATCATTATTTCTTGCGTTGTTGTTTTTTTTTTAACTCCGATCAGAACTCAATAGTTTCTTATATAAATATAGTTTCGTATGTATAAGTGAAGTGCATGTACAAATAAAATTAACTTAAGAAAGTTTGTGGTGAAATGGAAATCGACCCAATAACATTGTTATGTACATGAAAAAAATCAAATATAAATAACGTCGAACGCCCCTCCTCAATTTTGAAAAAGATTGGACGAGAAACTAGAAGTCACATTTAACTGGCCTTATAATACAGGGCACCCTAGAAGAGTGACATAGAGCATGAAGGAGTGGTTTGTCGCGTTTTTTCTTCTTCTCGCATCAAAGGTTATAGCACACGCGGGACACTGAAACATTTATTTGCATTTCAAATTCAGAAGTGCTAGAAAAACACTTACTTTCTTTAAAAAGAAGAGAAAATAAAACCAATTCATGCGACCACGGAGCAAGAAGAAGCTGGCAGAATGGCTGATTATGTGCATGTATAAACTGCAAAATGCTGTAGATGTTTGTATTTTTTGTTGTGGAATAGTAAATACAGCGATGCTTGAGTCTTCGAGACCTTGTTTGCTTAGAGAAATTTGCCTGCCAAGACGAAAGTGTTTTTAGTCTATCTTTCATTCACATTTGCTGCTCTAGATGTATATTTTTAAGGTAAAGATAATTGTTGATGCATGCTGGGATCTAAGTCGTACATAACGATTACCCCCATTTCAAAAAAATATATATATAAATAAATAAATAAATAATAATGATACTACTAATAATAATAATAATCTGAAAGCGTGGAGAATACGATGCCGGGATGGGCAGATGGGGGAAATGGGATTTTAAAAGGGGCTATCCATTTTGTTTTATCTTCCTTGCTACTTATATATCATCAATTTTTCTAAACTATATAATTGTTTTAACCCAACTTTCCAGGGAAAAAATTAATATTTATTTTTCGGGGGCTACTTTTCAAGCTTGCCTGCATAAAAATAACACTCTAAAATTTGTTTTGCATTGAACTCTATGCAAATTTACGGGGGCTCTTTTGGGCATTTCAGGGGCAAATTCGCCCTGAGCCCCCGTGTATTTTTTTCACTGCAACTTTCTTGTTGTCTATTGCATATTTGTATAATATATTACCTCTTTTTCAATTGGGGGTTAAAGGAGATTGTGCACATAAAGAGAAAGAAGGAAAGAAAGAAATTAAACACCGCAGAGCTGATCTAATAGAATTAAAAACATAGCTAATAATTCTATAAGATTTGCAAAGCGTCCAAGCTACTAGATATCAGATGCTCCATGCGCATTATTACAAGAGATGAACATCAAATAAAAGCACTATATACGGAAGTTCAAATGAGTAGCATAGAACATAACAAAAAAAACAATTATTTATAGATAAGATTTTGTCTGTATTGGTTTCAGTTACAAGATCGAGCACGTGATGTTTATTTACTGGGTGCACGCCAAAACTGTGTTTACAACAATTGAAACTTCCACCAGGAAGCCTGATATTTAAAGCTATTGTCCTAATGGCGGACTAATGAATATTGATAAGTCAGGATGAATCAGGAGAGCTTGGTATTATTTTGTTTCCAGTTCATCTTGACTGTGCCATGGACCAGTGATGGCCTGGTGGTAGAGTCGCTACCCGGCAAGCAGTAGATGGCAGGTTCAAATACAACTGGTTCCAAGATTTGTCTGACTTGTTTCCATTTACAAGATCTTTATTTATACTGGGTGCAAGCCAAAAATGTCTTTACAACAATTATTTATAGACCAAATCAAACATAATTATACGGTTTTAGATTATTTTTTCTAAGCACTAAAACTGATATGCTATTTCCAATCTCACGAGGGAGAGCATTCCACTGTTTCCACAGCGAAGACCATGCATTAGCAAAGGCCCCCCCCCCACACACACACACCCCAACTGTGTATTCTGATTCAAATTATGTTTCTTCGTTCTCTCTTTTATTCATCCATTCTTTCTTTCTTTTTTTCTTTTTTTTTTTTTTTTTAAGATTGCGGGTTAACGAACCATTTCCTACCGACGTTGTACCGCACCCTTACCATCGCATCATTGCATTCGAATGCATAAGCAATCTGGCAAATGTCATTCAAAGGGCCTTGGATGTTAGAAAAAAATACAAAAAGACAGTCCGTCTCTTCTTCTATACTGTCGACTCCGTATTGAAGATGTGTCGTTAAGTGCGGTACTATTGCTAAATGTCAGTTAGTGAAAAATTACTTTCTAGTTCTCTGGAACTCTTTTTGCGGGTGTGTTTTTTGAAAGTCTTTGTTGATCTTTAGAATATGTGGCAATACAAGATTGAAATCAAAACAAAATCATAAGTGTCTCTTCGTTCAGAGTTCAGACCATTTTGAAACTGTATTTCAGGGTGTTCTCCCCCTCTCCACCCCTCCCCTTTCTCCCCTCCCCTTTCTCCCTCTCTCTCTCTCTCTCTCTCTCTTTCTCAATTTTAATTCAGTATCTTTTACAAGTATGGCATTTTTTTGTCAGAAATTGTGAGCAAAGTTTTGTGATCAGGAATTAAGAGCGATGGGGTCACCCGCCCCCCCCTCTCCTTTCTGCATTGACCTTGGTCATAATACTAGGTAGGCTAAGTGTATTGTAATTCCGTATCTTCTTCTTTAATAAAATAACGAGCTTATGTCTCATTCTTCTACTATAATTATGATGAAAATGAATAGTTATCTCATTTACAGAAGAGAAGAGTGTGTATCCCCCATTAATATGGTTTGATGGATTCTGCTGGTAAAAATTAAAAATAATTTTGTGAGCTTTCTCATTCTTTGTATATCCGCTTGGAAAATATCGCAGTTCAAAATGAAAATGTCCCCTGAAGAGAATTGATCTTAAACTGCCCTCTGCATATTCGAATTATGACAAGGAATAGCCGAAGTTTGTACCAAGCAGTAGTGTGTAGTCCCACCATGTACCCGTTTCTTTGTGCAGTACATGTGATCTTCAACGAGATTGAGTCAATTTATTTTCATTTTATTCATTCCAGACAATCCCCATATGGTAAATTCATTATCTCACGTTTCCGTCACCCGAAGAATCCCAGAGAGACTAGTGGGTATTTCTTGATAGGACTACGGGTTTGCTGTGTCCAATTATCAATGGTATTTCCACCAAATCTGGTATCAGCGAATTATGGCCTTCTTCACATGGAAACTGACGACCCTCTCCCTTTAAATGGTGTTCTTAATGAGGTAGCATTGAAATGGGGTAGCATTGTAATCACGCCCCTGCTTCCTTCCTTTCTCTCAACTTCCATTTCCAGTGGGTTTATATGGGTAGAATAATAATGTTTTATGTCCAGACCAGGCATTGCTTGCTTTACGTACATTGTATAGACCGAGAGTTTAGTTTAATAATAATAATAATAATAATAATAGGCATTTCTATCTATAGCGCCGTCTATCTAGATAATTCTATTCCGAGGCGCATTTATTATTACCCCGGCTTTAGCCTAGCTGCCGTTTATATAGCGCTCCAGCATTTCAAGGAATTAATTCCTGCCATGTACCCATTTAAATCACCTGGGTTGAGTGTGGCAAATGTAGATCAATGTCTTGCCAAAGGACAGTAGTGCCGCGGTGGGACTCGAACCGCGGACCTTGTGATCGACAGTCCGGCGACGTATCCACTCGACCACGACACCTCTACATGTAAAGTCTTTTTTTTACATTCATTCGTTGAACTTTTTGTCCGGACAATCCGGATGTACAACTGCGTACATTGAAAATTTGAAATTATCCGAATAGTAACGCCTTCATGAGTACAATATATAACCAGAGGGATAAATCGGAAGGATTCCTAACTTGCACCTTTTAAAAAGGGTTTAACAAAGTTCAACTATTTATATAATGTTTAATGCACAGACTAATTTGTTAACAGCAATATGAAGATAGTAAGTGTTTTGGGAAGTTGTTGTTTGTTTTTGTTCTGTTTTCTGTATTTTTTTGTTTTCTCGTTGTTATTTTTATGTTTTGTTCTGTTCTGTTTTATTTTGTTTTTGTTTTCTTGTTATATATCTTTTTATTTCTTACCAACACGGCGATACCCATATATTTTTTACAGGAAGAACGGCGCAGAATAATTATGAACACGTGGTTTAAGTCTGAGACAATATACCGCAAAAAAGCAGGCGTGAGCTAGGGTAGACATTTCCGTTTTAGATGACAATAATAAGCACAATGATGAGGAAACGATGAGATTTCCGATCGGGGCTTCTATGACCATCATTTTATGCTGAACAATATTGACCACATAACCTTTTTAGTTTTTACCTTTTTGTGTTCGGTTTTTGTCTTTTTGTGTTCGGTTTTTGTGGCCTGACGTCTATTCTGTACTGGCACTATTAAATTGAGGAAAAATCTGCCATTCTGTAACGTGCTCCGTCCCTCCCCTCCTCCCCTCCCCACCCATTTCGACAGGAAAGGGGTTTTCTAAGGAGAAAATACTTCGGACTGGCGAACCTATTAAAATCATATCTCTGGATACTCCTCCCGACTTTGCGAGTCTGGGATGAATCCCGGAAGAAAAAAAAATCATATGGCATATAATTATATAAACACCCCCGTTGCTCCCTTCTCATCGATCGAGTCTGGTCCCCCCGCATTTCAAAGTACAGACGGTCTCATTCTGGGAAATCTGAACTCATGCATGTTTGTTACTGGTTTCTCTGCGGGTAACCCCAGCAAGCGAACTGCATTGGTTCAGTGACATGTCACGAACTTTTAAAGATAAAGTTGAGTTCTGATCATGCGATTGCATTGTGAAAGAAACGGTGTGGAATTGATCACAAAATGTTAGCATATACATGTAGATATTGGTGAGTACTGCAAGGTTCTGGAGTCATCAAAATGATCAGAAATTTGGCCCAGACTTGGTAAAGTAACAAGCACTGTACACAGACAGATGTATATGGGACTACACAAACATGTGGCATAAAAATCGGGCCTCATTTTTAAGCTGTTACTTGTCATATATTTATAATATGACGGCATTTGAAGATCCATGCTTTCCAGAGAACATTTTTTCTCTGATGTTCTTCCACACTTGCATAATAACAATGATAACGCTCACAAATTATTTGTCACCTCTCCCCAGAACTCAACATTCTCTTTAAGTCTTGATAACATACAAGCAGTCGTCCTGCTGAGGGATAAATCATGCTTCATGACTTTCGTCATCGAGCCGTTTAGTTGGGCCATTATTTTGGAATAAATTATGATATCCTGTATTCCTGTATTGTATAAGGGGCGGTAAATCTGAAGAATGATCAAATGTTAGTCGCCTTTTGTCCGTCCCATTCACAATCTCACGTTTTGCGTGTATAAGGTGAATTTATTACAATTTTCATTCCTTTCTCTTTCTGTCTTTCTTCTTGCTTTCTTTCTTTCCTTGAGAACTGTCACTGTTACCCATATGCCAGTTGCGGAGATGATTTAGCCACGTATTATTAACGATTTTGAGATGATATTTGTTTTTAATCTATCTAGTTTCGTTTTGATGATGGTGATGTTCTTTTCTTTGATTTGATTTTATATCAGTTACTCCTGAGCTTAAAATGTGCTCCTCGTCGTAGAAAAGGAATTGCTGTACCGTAACGCGAGATTGGCGGGCGTGCATGGGTGGGTGGATAGAGGAGAAGATGAGAAGGGATGGATGATGGGATGGAAAGAGCGATGTTTCTTTTTGAAAATGTAAGAAACAAACACCGAAGATCGAGGTCAACCTGTTTCATTCTGTGCAATTTGTTAGCGCGCTTTGGTGATCGACTAGCTAGGTCAAATTCACCATACCATGGAATATTCTGCTCGACTAGGTCCGAGTCGCCCCAGAGTCGTGAGGAGACATGATGTCTTCCCTCTTTTCTCCCCCACCCCCTCGTTGCTTCATTTGTAACTTGTCATGTCAGTTACCAGATCGATCGGTCGGTCGGATTGAAACATGACGAGATATGCAGGTGATACCCAGTACCGGTTCACTGAGCTCAGCTCATGCAGGGCTGTTTGGAAAAGGAAAAGAGATATAATGACGATGTGGATAGGAAGAGAGAGATAGAGGGGGCAGGCAGACAGATACAATAAAGGAAAAATAGGGAGACATGTATTTTTAGAAAGAGAAAAATATTAATTCAAGAACACGGTATTGAGAATGCACACTTTGTAGGACTACTGGCCTAGATACATATATTATTATTATGATGGTAATGATCATGATAATAATGATGACGACGATGATGATGATGATGATGATGATGATAAGGATAACGGTAAGGAGGAGAGGAATGGGAATATTGTCAGCGGTGATAATGATGAATTGATGATGGTGATAATGATGATAATGACGATGATGATGATGATGATAAGAATAACGGTGAGGAGGAGAGGAATGGGAATATTGTCAGCGGTGATAATGATGAATTGATGATGGTGATAATGATGATAATGACGATGATGATGATGATGATGATAAGGATAACGGTAAGGAGGAGAGGAATGGGAATGTTGTCAGCGGTGATAATGATGAATTGGTGATGGTGATAATGATGATAATGACGATGATGATGATGATAAGGATAACGGTAAGGAGGAGAGGAATGGGAATATTGTCAGCGGTGATAATGATGAATTGATGATGGTGATAATGATGATGATGATAAGGATAACGGTAAGGAGGAGAGGAATGGGAATATTGTCAGCGGTGATAATGATGAATTGATGATGGTGATAATGATGATAATTATGACGATGATGATGACGATGAGGAGGAGAAGTGGACGAGGATAATGGCAACAACGGTGATGTTGATGATGATAAAGATGATGATAGTGATGTCATGTCGTCCTGAACACACTAGAGGATACATTCATAAAGCTCAGCCTTAACCTTTTCGCTGTAAAACAACCAGTCATTTGACAGAATTGATTGATCTTTTCTTGCCATATGTTGATATTTTTCTTGCTTTCCCAATTTACTGGAAATAGATAATACTTCCTTTATTGCCTTCAAACGTTATTAATTAAGAAATATTGCGGATAGGTTAAGATTTGATATACTTTACTAATAATGATCATAATAACACACGTATTTTGATTTTAACTTGTTTGTAAACGTATGATATTGGTATATATATATACATGCATATACTGCAGTCGCTACTCTCTAGACATACACTGTATGAATTGCACATGGGGAAAATTATGTAGAAAATAGTTTAAATGCTTTTCAGTCTTCTGTTTTCCAATTCTCGAAACAATATCAGTCTACGAACCCAAATTTTCCTGGTCTGACGCAAAGATTATCTCATTGATACACGAGTTCGTGTAGACTTCATTCAGCGTTGTTTACATTATGCTCATGAGCCTCATATTATAATAAATGCCTGATGTTAACAAGAAAAAGCCCCCCCCCCAAAAAGAAAAAAACAAATCATTAATACATGTACCATAGCTGTTGTTTGTTATGTTAGTTCCCTGCGCAGTTTCAACAATTGGGCGCGAAGAACTTGATACAAATTCACTCTTTATATGAGAGATACTAACTTTTGGTATTGTGCTCGAACAAAATCGTCTGAGGCGGGCTAAGTCGTTTGTTCTTGATTGTCTGCTGATGTGGAAGGTAGACCATTGTTAAACTCGTAAGAATAGGTGTTTATTTGCCTTTCGTCTGCATACCTATTCTGAGATTCAAGGGGAATGGTGGGCAACGTGCAGAATGCCATTTCCAGCCTGGGCAGCGTTTCACGAAACCGTGAAAGTACAAGTTCGCCGACAACCGATTGAAATGCGTGTATTAAATTTAACACATGCGTCAATGGGATTGTCGGTGAACTTGTACTTGTGACGGTTTCGTGAAACAATGCCCTGGACTGCGGAGGACCTTTGAAGTCCTTACAGTAACGGTGACAATCTTGGAGCAAGTCGATGGTAGTTGATCTTTCCGTGAACCATAGGTAACCTGAATATATATGCCTATTATTGAATTAAGAACATGGTTCGTCCGCTGCGAGCCAAAAGGGCATTATCGAACAGCATTTTACATAATAGTGGTAATGACCTTCTATCTCTCAATTGAACACTCCATGTTATCTTCAGGGGGGTGTTTCACAAAGACTAAGATCGACTGTAAGTTGGACTTAACTATGGCAGGCCATTCATGCCACCGGTTGCTCTCACCATTGGTCTCTCAATTATGATCTTTAGATAATATTTTTTCCTTCAATAATGAACTATCAAAAAAGGTAAATTCTGTAGATTTGTGACCACGATTTGTACGTCCCTTGAGAGACCAATGCCAGTAAAATGGTGAGAGAAAACAGTGGCATGAACGGCCTGCCATAGTTAAGTCCAACTTAAAGTCGATCTTAGTCTTTGTGAAACACTCCCCTGTATACTAAAATCACTGATCGGTAACGTTTATAGGACAAAGTACTCTTGGAAGACGTCGGATTATGTCAGTTAAACCCGTCCCTCGGTCTAAACTCACGTTCAACAATTGGAAAACTTATATCCCAGACTACATGTAACTTCATATTTTGTTGAACCAGCTTTTGAGCATAAGCCTAAACCCAGCAGAATACGTTCCAATGTGCACATGGACAAAAAGAATGTGGTTGTAGAAAAAATAGAGAAAGAGAGAGGGGGTACAGAGACGGAGAGACAGAGACAGAGGGAGAGATGGGGTCGAAGGGGCTGAGAGTAGTCGTGTATACATGTATAGTGAGCTCGGGCAGAGATCAAGACTAATTCAAAAGTGTATGGAGGACATTAAAGTGTATGTTGTGCTTTTTTAATACCTGTTCGCTGGTTTTAGTTTCTCTTCTCAATTTCTTATGTATTTCTTTTTAGAGAGAAAACACTTTCTGCAGCTTAGACATTTTAGTATCTTGCTATTTATACCTAAGATGATGAAGTTTCTGACGATTTTCTCTTTGGGTGCTTAGTAAAACTGTTTAAATGAGCTTTTAAAAACAGCGATCGTGCAATGCATAATATGTATTTGCTTTTCATGCTGTCATTGATTTCTGCCCCTCTTAAAGTGTTAGTACAGTGCATGACGAAGATATTCACGGCATGATCTGAAGTATGATAATAGAACAATTATTGTTTGCATATTTTGTGCGTCAGAATCAATGGAAAGATTTCCCCATGAAACATGTATGATATTGGTGGAACAGATGTTTTATGTAGATATGACTGATGCCTCGTTTTTATATTATGACTTATTAATTTTATATTTGAGAACAGACTGGTAATCTAACCAGGATGTCAGATGGCCATTTTGAAATTAGCCAGCGATCATTTTACAGTGTTATCACGTGACACTTTTGTTTACCTTCATGATGACGTATTCATTTAAAGAAATCCCGAAATGTAAAGTTTGAGAATATAGTCTTGAAGTAAAACCAAAGAAATCATGCCAGGCGGCCATTTTGAATTTAGCCCGCGATTTTATTTTTTTCCCAGAACAATCACGTTACACTTGTTTACATGCATGGTGACGTTTTCATTTAAAATAGACCCCGAAAACCTGGAAAGTGTGTTAAATAAGATGGATTTTTTTAGATGACGATGATGTTGACACCCTCTTCTCTTGCCCACACTATTCCCCCAACACCCCCTCTTTCTTCTCTCTCTCTCTCTCTCTCTCAACTTCTCTGTCGTAGGTGCTTTGGGTCACGTGAACTCTTTAGCCCCCATCCAAAATGGCGCGTAGACGTCTGATGTGGGCCGTTCTCTCCCTCCTCGTCTTTTCCGTCCTCTTTTGGGTCTCCTCCGTCATCATCAGCGACAAAAAGGAGTCCATTACCAGACACAGATCCATTCTCGAGCATCTCGGGCAAGCGGCAAGGTAAACAAAAACAACAACAACAAAACTTTGAGAAAACATGGTAATCGTTATGTCCAGGCGTTTACAGCATTTGTTTTGTTTTTATGTACATGCAGTGGTTCACCGCATGCAGTACCGTATTCTTGCTTGCAATTATTCACGTATGCTTTCTTTATTATTTTACTCTTTGCTATGCAGTTTGTGGGTGTACTATCAAGATATTTTTTCTGCTGATTCGTTTGGGGATGAAAAAAAATTCTATAGATAATCATGTGGGTACCGGAATTAATCCAAGATATCTGTGAATCATGATAGATTATAAATACAGAGATTGAATAAGTAGAAGAAAATAGCGAATGGCTTGGGCGTCGGGTTAAGACACATTATTAACGAAAACAGCACGAAATTTATTTTGTTTTCTTAAGTTCATTTGATCTTGTGGACTCCTTGGAAGTGAAAAAAAATATGATGCTTTTTTACGAGACAAATATTCGAATAAATACGCCTGGACATCAACATACCAGTATCACTAAAAGTTTTTGACTTAAAATTTGCCTGCCCAAAATTTTACTCTAAACTCTCTTGGTTCGAGAATAAAAGAAATAATGCAATAAAAAAAATCATATTGTACGATGGCTCAAACTTTATATTTCTAAATTATATTTCATGGCAAACTCAATACATCAGCTTAAAAGAATAAAATAGATCGTTATGGTCTTTCAATTCAAGAATTTGTAGGGGTGCTAGAGAGGAGAATAAAAATGCCAGTAGTAAGGAAACCGAATATGTTACTATGATTTCTATGGGTTTTTACCTGGGGGAATGTGTATTTGCAGATTTCTTGAAAACGTTTGTTTTTTCTGGTTACATTTAACGCCCTGCAATATTTATTAATCATGGAGGAAATTTTGTAACCCAATTTGAACACACGAAAGCAGTTATGAACCACACCCATGAACTGATAGGTATCATTTCAGCAACTAATGCCCAGAAACCTATAAGAGATCAAGAGAAATGGCTGGAAACGTTCAATAGAAGGATGCAGATAGCTGCTATCAAATGATGTATTACTTAGTTTGCTATGTGTCGGGCTGAAAACAAGATCGATCCGTCAAGTATTATTTCTGTCTAAAAATGGAGCGTGTTCAATTCGAGTATTTTTACGCCCTATTTATTTCCTTTTTCGGATCGTTGGAAATAAAATTTGGCACAGAGCGGGGGAAGTCTTTTAAAATAGAATTTCCCCGCATTTATTTCCGGACGCTCTGGCATTTCAATTCTCTTTTATTTTTGGCAGTTACCCTAATTCATGTGTTTTCACCTGCGACCAATTGAATTGACATGAGAAAAGATCTAGGTTAAAGGAAATTTTTCTCCCAAGCATAATATGACTTTCTCTTCTTAACCTTGTTCGTTGTATCTTGCCCCCTCCCCCTTATTATTTTCTCTTCTTTTTTGCTGTTGCTTTTCTTGCCTAATATTTGCATTTTATCTGCAGCTTCTATTTTCTAGACCATCGTTCATTCGCTCCGCTTTACATGTTGTCAGGGACGTCGTCCTACCTTTTTTTAAAGGAGGGTTGAGCACATTCGCCCAGCCGACAATATTTATTTAAGGCCCCCCCCCCCTTAACAAGAGTAAGATTTTGCCATGTGTCGAAGGGCGTTTCTTCACATTATACCGATAAGGCTGAAACATTCCAAAGTTGCCACCAGCGCATTTTAAAGGGGGGGGGTGTCACATATCACGTTCCTACTGTATTGACGCCCCTGTAAGTTGTACTTTTTGTCCTTCCCATTTTTCTCCTTTTCTCCTTTTCTCTCCATCGTTTTCTTCCTGCTGCCCATCTCGCATTCCTGTGTATTACCAATAAGCAATATAATGCTTCCATTTCGTGCTTATATAGATACTAGAGCATGCAGGTCCATGCTCTGATCACTCTTTTTTTCCCTATGACATCAGATGTGACGAGCGACAGCATAATTGGCTCTCTGACCCGTGCTCGAAGATCAAAACAAAAACATGAAATTGAGCAACGATGTCATGCATTGCAGTATACCGTTTCCATCACATAGGGAGGGACAGTGCATGTTACTCTCTTGTTAAGTAGCAGTGATAAAACCACACCATTCCTCTACTTCCTCAGATGTTTAAAAAAAAATGTATATTTAAAAAGATAACCCCCATCCCTGTAGTTGTACTGTGCTGAGGCACATTTCAGACCCCATAGATGTATTATACAGAGGTACATTTCACCCCCTCCCTGTAGATGTACTGTACCGAGGTACATTTCACCCCCTCCCTGTAGCTGTACTGTGCCGAAGTACATTTCACCCCCTCCCTGTAGCTGTACTGTGCCGAGGTACATTTCACCCCCTGTAGATGTATTATACCGAGGTACATTTCACCCCCTCCCTGTAGATGTACTGTACCGAGGTACATTTCACCCCCTCCCTGTAGCTGTACTGTGCCGAGGTACATTTTACCCCCCTGTAGATGTATTATACCGAGGTACATTTCACCCCCTCCCTGTAGCTGTACTGTGCCGAGGTACATTTTACCCCCCTGTAGATGTATTATACCGAGGTACATTTCACCCCCTCCCTGTAGCTGTACTGTGCCGAGGTACATTTTACCCCCCTGTAGATGTGTTATACCGAGGTACATTTCACCCCCTCCCTGTAGATGTACTGTACCGAGGTACATTTCACCCCCACCCTGTAGCTGTACTGTGCCGAAGTACATTTCACCCCCTCCCTGTAGCTGTACTGTGCCGAGGTACATTTCATACCCCTTTCATTGCATCAGCCACCCCCCATAGGAATAAATACGCACTGAGCTTTACGTGTTTTTTTTTTTTTAACCTTTTCGTAAAGTTGGGAGGAATAATTACTTAGATAATCACAATAGCTGAAAACGACTGCGTCCAACACATTAAAAACAAGTGCAGCTGCCGATACAAGCCAGGCAGCATCGCTAGATGTCCAAGTATTGTTATTGTAGAATGATCGATGTTCATCACTTGAGGAAGGTGTTAGCACTACTAAATTATTGAAGCAATAGATAATGCATGAATCTCCTCACCAGCCGCAGTGGGAGAGGGGATTACAAATAAGGAAAGGCATGGGGGAAAATCCCACAGCAACAACAACTTCAGGTTCAACTATAAATCAATATCTTGGGTGTTACCTCTAAAACGCGGTTTCCCTTACGAACCTCAACTTATAAAACATTTCAGCTGGAAAAAAAGAAGGTTTGAATATTAACTCGCCAACATAAAGGAGAGATTTAAAAAAAAGAGAGAGAGACGTGGTACCGGCTCCCCCTTTTTCCTCGCGTGATATGTAGGTTAGCGCTTCATAACGAGCTCGGGCTCGGGCTCGGGCTGCAGCAGTAGAGTTGAAAACCACTTGGGCTCGGGTTAATGTTTATTCACAATAAGTTTCTCGCTCCAAGTAGCTTCGAAGACCGTGTCCCTAGTCGAATCTTGTCTTTCCAATAGGGGCCAATTTGTCATGCATGCTCGAGAGCAGAGTGCGGCTAATTTTGACGTGAAATGTTGAATTAAAGATAAGCATCTATCTTTTGAGAAGTGGCCTGGGAAATGCTATATGGGGCTGCCTGTAAGGTTGTTCTACTTCGCCGTCTAGATTGTGCCGTTATTATGCGCGCGCTCCATGTTTTTCTCTTTTGTTGCCCCTTTACTCTTTACATTTCCCTGATTTCTTGAACCTTGTGCTTTCACCGGTTTGTTTCTCATGTCAATTTTCTCTTGTCATGCACAATGACACCTAATTCCTCTTTCTCGCTTTTCAGTGTTTTGACACTCTCAAATGCCTCTACATGCATGGGATTTTCTTTAGTAATCGGAACAACTTGGATTTGCTAGTAAATAAAAAGATACAAGCATCAAGAAGAAATTTTGTGATTCTTGAGGAATCTTGTTGGTGTGATGACGACTGTTTTTCTCTCTACCATTTTGTATCATTCGTACATACTTTAGCCGGAATTACATAGCGTCGCAGCTTTGGACGAAAGGCGAGGGGACTGACCCAATTCGGAAG
The DNA here is from genome assembly GCA_037976565.1 of Mesocentrotus franciscanus. Lineage (NCBI taxonomy): Eukaryota > Metazoa > Echinodermata > Echinoidea > Camarodonta > Strongylocentrotidae > Mesocentrotus > Mesocentrotus franciscanus. The sequence continues at coordinate 20,618,787 of CP137671.1, forward strand.
CCCGACTGCACTCCTGAAACCAACGTCGTCTTCATCAAGACTCACAAGACAGCCAGTAGCACAACTTCTGGCATCTTTGACCATTACGCCTACAGAAACAACCTGACGGTGGCTGTGCCACCCGATGGCGCCCCCTTCATGGACCGAAAGCTACTCTTCCAAAGGGACATGGTGGCTGACACCAAAGACGTCGGCATCGGCTGGAAAAAAGAGGACGGGTTCAACATGCTGACAGCTCACGCACGGTACAACCGACCAGAAATGGACGCTGTGGTGCACAAAGCCAAATTCATCACAATTCTCAGAGATCCGAGAGCACAGTTCGTTTCTTCGTTTGTCTTCTTCAACTTTGTGGACCGCTTTGAGCGTATCTTTCAGTCACGCGGCGAGAAGTACTCGACGGTCATCGAAGGGTTCATCAAGAACCCCATGGAGAATTACCAGTTAATGAGCCACCGTGTCTACTCGCAGGTATTGTGGAACCAGCAGATGTTCGATCTTGGTCTAGACACCGCCTACTTCTCCAACCCGGAAATCATTGAGGAGACATTATCACGGCTGGATTCTGAGCTGGATCTTGTGATGATCACCGAGTATTACGATGAATCCCTTCTAGTTCTGAAAGACATCTTATGCTGGGAAATGGATGATGTCCTCTATACGCAAAGACTCGTGAGGAACTCTTCCAGTGAGGTATCTCTTGACAGCGTTACAAAGGACGCCATCAGTGAATGGAACGCAGCTGACACCCGGTTGTATGATTATTTCAATAAGACATTATGGCGGCGCATAGCGTCGTATGGACCGAATTTTCAAGACGATCTGAAAACATTTCGTCAGAGACTCGCGCAAACGACCCCAAGAAAAACGGGGAAGCATTCACGTGACACCAAGAAGATAATAAAACGAATGAAAGACAGGGGTATACTGGTTAGATAGTACAAATAGATTATTTCTAATGATGTATAGAGGGCAGTGGTCTGCTATTGATTTGGTATAATTCCGCACTTGCATGATAATGTCTCCAATCGTCAACACCAATTTACATTAAAAGTGTCATTTTCATTGAAGTTTAGTCTGATCCACAGTCTAGGAGGGATGTCGACTGGATACAATAAGCCACTCCGGAGATAAGATCTGCGCATGAGCAGAAAAATGTCAATTTTGTACAAAATTGTACAAACCCATCGAAACATAATTATGCTAGATACATGTTCATGAAAGTTATGTAATCATTGTTCATTTATGCACCGATGGTACATTCTGTCAATTTCTGTGATACACAGGTGGACGTATTCTTTTCATGAGGGAAATCAATAGATATTCATGGAGCACCTCCATCATGTTGATTATTCTAAAATACACAGAAGTGGAACTTAAGCCTCGGTCACAAATGCCATTACGAACGCCGTACGAACGCCGTACGAACGATTTTCAGACAATGGAAATTCGGGAAGACAATGGAAAAACAGGGAGATTCGTACGAAATTATCGTTCGTACGGACCTCTGTGACCGTAGCATTAGCCAAGTTTAAAAGATCTGTTGATATTTTAGGGGTCATTTTAAACCTGTGCTATCTCCGAAGTGGTCTATTTATAATAGAATCGTAGCATTTGACACAAAATACACTAGGCTTGCCCATGTACTATACACAATATATGTTAGGAAAAGTTGGAAATTAGTTGTTCTTTGAATGAACAGACTAAACAGAGCATTGCAATCGATGGGCGTGGGAAAGAAAAACATTTCGTTTGCAGCTATTTCCATATCATATCCAACTCACCCTTAACATTTTTTTGCACTGTCAACTTTGTAAAGACTTCTCAGATATAATGTTCTAGAGACAACCATGATGATGTTGCATCGCACGCCTTTGAAATAGATATTTGCCAAAAAAAACAAAAGTATATCATGTCACGCACCCAATTGGAATTCTACTGCAATCAAACTTTCTTTTGTAAGATGTTCGCTCTATATTTGTAAATTTCTGCGCGTTTGGTGAGTATTTTCATGATGCTAATTTTGTTCCATTGGAAGTGGAAAAAAAGTACCATCATGTATTACTGAAATAAAATCAATAAGTTGTCTATATCGTAAATTTGTCCTTGGTGTTATCACATATCATGATATATATATGTGACTAATTATAGTTTTATGGGCTGTAGAGATGCAGGTAGTCGTAGCACGCAAATATATTTATCTTTCTGTTAGAAAGAAAATGCAACTCTTCTGAAATTACTATTCATTAATAGACGAATAGCTTATCTCATGAGTCATTTCATCCGAATTTGACCATTTCTTTTATATTATTTTTTATTTGTCTTTAGTAGACCCGTACACACTCTGGTTCATCCATCGGCAGTTTACAAACCGGTACATTACATCATGATGTTGCGGTAATGAACTATTTTACCGTAACATCGCAATGTTTTTAAAATCCTGATGTTTTGGCCTATACCGTAAATGGGCAAAATGTCGTAATTTATCAATCTTCACAAACTTGGTAACAAAAATATGTTGATGGATTCAAGGAAAATATTTTGGATGAAAGAAACTACGATAAAAAAGATTTTTCTTAGGAATTGTATTTACACCTTAGCTGTATGACATGGCTAATGGGTGTGTATATTTTTTACGGTTTACAGAGTATGCTGATTATTTTTTAGAAACTTTTATCTTATTTGTTTTCAAGAAATGTATGCGAATCTGAAACACTAGCACGCGGACGTTGGTGATACAGCAGTATACAGAATTAATTATAATTGTGTGAGCTGTCGTTTCTGCATGTCGGCTCACACAACTCGCTTTTTTAAGACTGTAATTTAGAACGACGAGCAGGTTTTTATGTGGTTTTCTCTTTTAGCAGTGCTATTCGTTTGATTTTTCTTTTTGTTTCGTACTTGAATTCGGCATTATACATCTTATTATGCATTACACTTTCAAAGTGCAGCACCCTTGTCCTGTGCTTAAATGTGTACTCTTAGGTGTTAATAATATTTAAAGCAGTGTGTCTCTATCTCTTTGTTATGTTTGGGACTTGGGCTATCGTAAATGCGTTTTTTTTTTAAATCTGGGCCCTGTTTTATAAAACTCTTTTTTTTATAAATAAATAACAACTTCCAAAGGTGCATGATAAATCTGCTCATAGACAATCAAATGTAAAGATATCAGTAGCTTGTAACAGTTATCGTGCGATTATCGTGCGATTGATAACGAGTCTTATGAAACAGGGTCCTGCGTCTGCTTCCTGCGTGTTACGCGTCATGTGCCAACAGTATCAATATATATTTTTATGCTTCCTATTTTCTGTATGAAGAAAAAGTTTTGTTTTTATTGATGTTTGTAGACATTCCTAAGAAAGAAAGGTTGCCAGATGTAGAGAACTGACAATTATTCAAATCGGATCAAAATTCTCGCAGCATTAATAATGTTTTGAGCAGTCCAGTTTGCATTTTTCTTTTTTTCTTTTTTTCTTTTTGCTATTTAATTACATTTTTTTAAAAATTTATTTTGGATAATTTACTCTTCATTACTGTGTTTGAAATTTGCCTTTGCTAATTGGCGGCTTACGAAGTTCCTTGTAGCATCGCGTAAATTCGCTGCTGGTTTGCGACTCCTCTATATATTCACATTACGATTGTAGCTCTATGACTGGAACACACCTACTCGTTGCTATGTCGGGTACAACTGTGAGCAAACTTTAATTATGCAGTATGCATAATATTTTGAATACATTACGTAAGATGGTCTGGTGGTCCAGGAATGGATGGGGGTATTCGTTTAGTCGGAAACCCCTTCTTCTACGCAGCATTAATATGTATATGAATCTTACGATTTTGAATTACCAAAGCATAAAACGTCTCTCTCACACCGCCGAAGTATTGTCAGTAAATCATCCATCATGTTAAGTGCAAAATAACGTAGTTGACAAGTCACAATTCATCTTTTTAACCTTGTAGATTACTAATCTAATATTATGACCTTGAATCGTGAAATTGTCAAATGAAAAAGGTATACTGTAACAGTGTATATTTAATATAAAAGTTTTTTTTTATACATGTATCTGTTGTTGATAGAAAAAGATTTTTATTAAGATTTTTAGTAAAGACAATCAAATCTAATCCTAAATCCTAAAGACCAGCAATTTTTAATTTTTCGTACAGACAATCAATCATTATTGTAAATGGAAATATGCAATTGCGCAATAAAGCTTGATCAGTCACACGCTAATTGTCATGTGTTTGTTATCCTTATTTATTCTCTTGAGCTGATATTCTACTAACATTTTACACCACGGTCACACCGATGACGAGACCGACGCTAGACCGATAACAAGACTGTACCAAAAAAAGGTCGGTCGGTTTTGGAATCGTTTTGGCGGTGTGACTAAGGTATAAACTCGACGCTGGGTTTAGGTCTTTGTCCAAAATCGAGTGTAACAAAGGAGGTCAGTCTGAGGTCGAAAATATTTCATTTTGTTACATGTGATTTTAGACCCTGATATCGGGTTTAACTGAATCAGTAGAATACTCGGTAATGTCTTTTTTGTGACCATGAGCCGTGCGTTCGACGTGGAGTTTTGACTGTTTAAACAATGCAGAAGGTTTTCGTTGCAAATCAAACAAGGTTTTCCATCACAATTTTGGAACTATAATTTTGTAAAAATTGGCTGTCTACTTCAGAAAGTTAACTGGTCATTTTCTATCGACAAAGTGTGAAGTGTGTCTATTTTCTCGCTGATGTATGGACCTTCATATTGGAATTGAAACTGGATGAGTAAAACCCAAGGGAAGCAGGGACGATCGACAATTTAGGCAGGACTTTAATTCTAACACCATCGGAATAGGTTCATATAGAATGCAGCACCTTACTATGCTCTTGGCGATTATTTCAATGATTTCGTAGATAATAGATTTGAAGGATCTTGCGCCGAAAGGCAATGGGCGATCATTCAATAAACTTTGACCAGAAAGTGGCTTAGCTGCGGTGGTGCGGATGATGATGGTGTTGGTGATAATGAGGACGATTGAAGATAATGAGAGATGATGAGGATAATGATAACTGCTGATGATCAATGATGACGATGAAGAAAATTGATATAAAGAGTGTTGCCCACGTGATAGTGAAAGTGATAATTACAATGATGTTGAAGATGAAGAACATTGATGCCATTGTTGACATCAATAAGATGGTGACGATGGTGCCGATAATGACGATCGTGATGTGATAATATTCTTTAGTTCTAATCCTAACCTTGGCACTAACATCTTATGGCAAGCTAATCCACATATCTCTTGATTCCTGCCGATCTACATAGGTACGTGACAATTCGGTTAAAGTCAGTGTAATGATACCAGAAGTAGTCGGTATGGAACTATGAATAGATATGTAGCTTGTGTGTGCATTATTTATGATGCTATAATTATAGACATGAGCGTCTTTCAAGATAGCGAGTGATACATGCCCATTTTAACTCATCTGACAAGATCGTTGAATGTGTGAGGTGATGATGAACACGTTACGTTTTCATGACGCCAGTTATGATGGCAATTCTGAAAATATTTGTGATGGCGGTGATGATGATACTGGGGGTGATGGTGGTTATAAAGTGGATGTGACCTATTGAAGGATAGGCTGATAATTATAACGTTGACCGAGACAGGGTTTTATTGTTATGGTGATCATGGTGATGGTGGTGGTAGTGGTGGTAGTGGTGGTGGTGGTGGTGGTGGTGGTGGTGGTGGTGATGATGATGATGATGATGATGATTATAATGGTTGTGTTGACTCGATGATGATGATGATGATGGTGGTGTTGATGGTAATGACGATGACGGTGGTGGTGGGTGGTGGTGATGATGATTATAGTTGTGATTATGATAATGTTCATACTGATGTGGAATGAGGACGAGGAGTAGGAGGATGTGGACCTGTATTTATGTTAAAACAAGATGTGTAAGTTACCAAGTATTACTTAGTGGATGTGACCTGTCGTAGAGCATGATGATAATGATATCGTTGACTGAGACAGTGTTTTATTTGGATGATGATGTAGATAATGGTGGTGGTGGTGGTGGTGGTGGTGGTGATGATGATGATGATGGTGATGTTAACGATACGATGGTGTTGACTCGATGATGATGATGATGATGGTAATGATGGTGATGATGATGGTAGTGGTGATTATGATAATGTTCATCCTAATGCGGGAGAAGACGAAGAGGAGGATCTGGATCTGTAGTCATCACATGTTAAAAATGTGTATTAAAGTTACCAAGTAAGACATATGAAATAATGATGCCTAGAAGCACGAGAATTAGATTTATTAATTTACTTGATCAATGGCACTCAACATGCTGAAGTGCTGAGTAGGCCACGATTTGTTCTCAAACTAATCTATCGTTTCCTCATAAACAAGAGCTACATGAGTCGCAGTCATGTAGAGCTGCTGTTGATATTATTCCATCATCTTCCTTGAGTAATGCTAATTTTCTAACCCTCATCCATTTCCTCATCTAAACTCTTCATTCCCGTGACACGATTAATTTTGACGAGTTCACGCGTTGACAGATGAGTGTAGATGTCAGTAGCGTGGTGATGGTTAATATCGTTGCTATGACAACGATGATGTTCGTGATGAGAGGAGTACGAGATGGTAATATTCCTAAGTATGTGGATCGTTGTGGTTGTGTATGGCGATGATTTTTTTTTTTTTTTTTGGGGGTGATGATGATGGTGGTAGTGGTGGTGGTGATGATTATGATGATGATGGTGATCTCTATTAGTAATATGGATGACAATGATGATGATGGTGATGATGATGATTTTGATGATGATAATGATGATGATGTTGATGATGATGATGACGGCGATTATGATGAAAATTATGATAGTGATGATGATAATGATGGTGATGACAATAAGATGTTACGTTGATATGTTGATATGTATGTTTGAAAATAAACAATGGAATCTTATAGTGATTGTATTGGTTAAGATTCATGAAACTTAAATGTTGAAGACTGCAACTATTTTCTTGGATGGAAGCAGAGAATGTTTTAATATCTCATTACCTCAGTCACACCACAATACCGACTACACACCGATCGATTATTTGCCATTCGGTGTTGTAATGCAATTTTTTGTTCGGCGTGTTTTCGGTCTCGTCGGTGGGACCAGGGTATGACATTTCACCACTGATTGTAAAATTACAACTTTTCTCGTACTCTTCATCTTTGCACAGATACTAAACGCTGTACTCTCAGGCGGTCGAGCAAGAATGGCGAGACGGGCAGTGGTTGCGTCAACAGTCGTTCTCGGTTTGATGGCGGTCGTTATTCTCGGTCTCCTGTGTGACGGCGGCTATTATAACAGCGATTATAACAGCGATGAGGTGACGGTTGTGATTAGTGGGACAGAGCCACAACGGTAAGATAAAATTATAGCCTAGAGGCCTTAGAGGATGGAACCGGTTTAGATATATTAATACTGCCCCCTCTCTCGTTTCTCTTTCTTTGTCATTATTTCTATCATTCTATCAGTGGTTATTTAACATAATTTGTAATATTCGCTTAGTTATATGTCAAAAGACACATACACGCACATTAATACATTCAAATATGTTGTTCAATCATGTAGGCCTAATATATGTTCAATCTATACATGTAATACGATATTACAAATATGCAACAGTATTTTGTCGAAAAAAAATTTCTGCATTTTATTACGAGGATACCAAAGAATTTGTACACGTGCATATAAGTATTTTCGTCTGTATTTTTGTTCTGTTACTATTATGAGTGTATTTGCATGAATGTTATTGAATTTTGTTGTTACCAAACAGGGCCTCATGGAAGACCACCGCTAAAATGTGCTACCCTGTATAAATGTCAGAAATAAATAAATAAATAAATAAATAAATGTGCATATTATGATCATTGACTTTTTCGCAATCACAACTAAATATCCGCATAACCAATATATTTATATTTTTTCAATCTGATTTCTTCCCAGTCCGGTAAGTGAAAACGATATGAATGCCATGGAACGTATCTTACCAAGGACTGGAGGACAGTGCCATCCCCAGAAACAGATTGTTTTTCTGAAGACACACAAGACAGCCAGCAGCACCACGGCGGGTATCATCGACCTTTTTGCTTACAAGAACAACTTGACAGTGGCCGTACCGCCGGAGGGGCAAGCTTACATGGATCGTACCAAGCTCTTTCAACGAGACATGATAGCCAGGTTACGCAAGAGGGCGCTGTCCTGGAGGGATACCGTTGGCTTCAACGTCTTTTCCTGTCACGCACGCTACAACCGTAAAGAGATGGACGCCGTCGTCCCCAACGCCAAATACATCACGATCCTGCGCGACCCGAGTAAGCAGCTACCCTCTGCTTTAGTTTACTATAAATTCGACTTGCGTCTTGAGCGCAAGTTCGATCGGCTGGGCAGGACGTACAACAATGTCTTAGAGGAATTCATGAAAGACCCAGCTGGGAACATGGCCATCATCGAATCGCATACTTTGGCCCATGTCATGCACAATCAACAGTTCTTCGACCTCGGTTTGGACACCAAGTACGCCACGGACTGGGTCAGAATCGACAGAACCATTGCAAAACTCGATAAGGAGCTGGACCTTGTCATGATTACCGAATATTACGACGAATCGCTGATCCTCCTTCGCGATCTACTATGTTGGTCAACTGAAGACATTCTTTACACAAAAAGGATGGTTCGCAACACTACTTCTTCCTTCCAAATCCGTCCTGAAATGCAAACTAAAATTCGACAATGGAATGGTGCGGACACTCACCTCTACGAGCATTATAATAGGACTTTGTGGCAAAAGATAGCTGCATATGGACCGCGATTTAACGACGAACTGTACAAATTCAGGGATCGTTTAAAAAATGTGACTGAAGAAGAAACGGGATCCCATAGAAAATTGATGAATAAAATGGCAAAATTATGAAAAACACGGGTATATATGCATGATTTGCATGAAACACGATCTCAATTATTTTCGAAATCATTCAATCATTTTCGATGCCCTATTGTTTACCCCATAGAAATCATGTTCAGACACGTAATAAATCAGTGTAATGTTCTCATATTTCAAAAGGTGACGCCAAGGCTATTGAAATTGCTCTGAGTTGATTTTCAAGTCACTGTGATCTTATTACACTTTCTTATTTTCGTGAGTAGCAATATATCACACAGTAAGTTTCTACTCCACAATGTACGCGCTGCCTATTTACAAAGTTAGTTTTCACTTTTGAATTTTCGCTCAAAGCCTGGCTACATGTAGGCCTTCTCCCTTTGTGGAAAGAAAGAAAGAAAATTAACGCAAAATAAGATTGTATTATAAGGATGATGTTGAGAACTGGATGTGCAATTGCATGAAGAAAGAAATCGATTGTAATTTATTCTGAATTGTAATGTTGTGTTTTGGGTCTGTTGAAATGTCAAAATTACATGAATTATACTAAACAAAATCTTACCGATAACCACTGACGATGAAAAGCACTGCACACACAATGTAGATTAGTGGGACTGCACAAGTATGTACCATCAGTTTATTCGCCCAAATTTGTAAACTATTTCTTTTTTAGAGCATTTCAAGAGCATTATTTTCACTTGACATTGCTCCTGTTATTATGATTTCACATTTAACGGGGATAAAGCGAATGAGAAAGCTCTTACATTCTTTTTCACCAATTAATAAGGCAATAATGTGGACTATGTACTTGTGAAAATCAATTTTGAAAGCCATGGTCGAGACATCAAAATGGATGGCAAATGATGCAGTAAATTAGATTCCAGCATTCTGAGGCAGTTGGAGTCGGCAAGATCTTAAACAAATGATGATGATGTATTTTCCTCTCATAAAATAGAAACTGAAAAGGGACGAATGCTCTCATCTGAATTGCTCAACATTATCTTTAATTAATTTCCAAATTCATTAAAAAATAAGTGTTGGGTTTATATCCAGTGGCGGCGCCAGGAATTGTTAAGCTGGGAAGCAAACGGAGAACAATGATTTTCGTTTGAGGGCTGGGATAAGAGCAAAGGAAAATCCAGATAGACTGTACCAGAAAATATAAACATTTTGTTATTTGTAATATCCATCAAGAACCCACGCCTTTGGAAGGGTTAACGAAGACAAGTAAATCAAATTAGAAAATTGTAAAAGAGTAACTGCTAATAAAAGGATTTGACTGGGTAGGAGTAGGACAACCCCCACCCCTCCCCTACCCCACCGATCCGGTGTCGCAACTGGTTTTATGACAAGAATACCTCAGCAAATGGTCGCTTCTGTTGGTAAGGAGATTTTAAAATCTGCACGCAAGTTGGTGTTGTAAATGTAGGTAGTTTTTATGCATCGTTTATTTTTCCAATGATGTGGTGCTCTATTTTTGCATTTTTATAACATGGTAGAATCATCGAAGACTTATGACATCGAATATCAAGTGAATGAAATTGTTCTGGGAAGTATATCTTGAAGCTACAAACATGGTGGATGTGCTTTATCTTGTTGCCATTTTTATGCGAACGTTTCTATGCTTTTGTTAAATAGTTGTCTCTACTCTACTTCCCTTCCTCTTCTTTACTTTATTCTATTTTATCTCATTTATTTATTTATTTTTTCTAATTCCTTAATTTGTTTTTGTGTGGGTATTCCTTGATTTTCCTGAATATGACCAATATTTACAAAGACCAATTCATATTGCGTTTATCCTTTATGTCGTAATATTTATGGCGTAATATTTATGGAGATTATATCCTAGCTCCTGCAGGTGCTTCTTGTACAATATTGATTGTATTACCAAGGCCCGGTCTTATAAAAACTTGCGATTAATCGCAACTTTTTTGCGATTGATAGCAATCGCAACTATGTACATAAGAGATAGGAGATTGCAAACTTGCGATTGCTTACACTTACAGGACTTGCGTTTGATTCGGATCAATCGCAGCTCTTTATAAGACGGGGCCCCAGATGACTGTATTTTGCATGACTATGTGGGTTGCCGTATTTTATTGACCAAAACAAAAGCGGCGTTCCTTATTGATGATGATAATTGAAAATTCTAATTACGAGGATGATTGATGATGATGATGATGATGATGATGATGATGATGATGACGAAAACGAATGTGATTTTCATGACTATGATGACGACAACGAAATTACCGCCACCGTGATTAAAGTGAAGATTACAATTACGATGCCCATGTCATCTATATGCTGCTACTATACTGCTTATGATTTTAATGATGAGTCAATGGTGATGATGATGATGATGATGATGATGATGATGATGATGGTGGTGATGGTGATGATGATGATGATGATGCATGAGATGATTGTGATGGTGATTTCTAAGTTTATCTGGTGCATTAATTTTTTTTAATCCAGTACTCTATAGTAATTTTTAATGGTATTATTGCTTTTAACATGTATCATAAATATTTGTGTGTGTATTGGGTTTTTACAGACGTGTATCAATCAGATATGATTATTTACGTCTGGGGACCGACCTTTAACGTCACCATCCGAAAGACGCGATTCAGTTTCGAACCTGCGTCCTCGGCTGAATCAGTTTGTAACTTCCACTGTTAGCTGGATTACAGGCGCCACAACGATATTTTTCACCGATATATGTATTATTAATGGGACACAATTATCTAATTGCCTCAATTTTCGTTCACTCTGGTGTCACTTTGCATATTTTGTTAACTCTTTTCGTTTCAACAGTATTTTTCTCTCGAGAAAGTCATCGAATTGACCAAAACAACGTCCATATTTATATTTCTGCCTTGATGTATTGGTTTTCGCACAAAAATTGAATGTAAGCAGAATATGTTGTTTCTTTCTTGTTTCTCTGAATCTGCCAAGCAATTTGTATTATGTGTATGGTTCACTTATAAGAGTTACACGATGTATATGCACTTCATATTAACGATTCCACAATGTTAGTTTCTGCCAATATATAAAAAAAAAACATGTGTACTTGTTTCACTTTTCCAATTAGCGTAAGCTTCACCATTTTTATGGTAGTGATATGTATTCCTCTTTGATATTGAATGGACCTTTGTGTTCAACTTTCCTGACCAACGACAGATATTCCATATTTTGTTTGTTGTTGTTTTTATTTATGATCGCCTGGATATCAATGATTATTAAGTAGACTACTGTATAAAGCCCGTTCAAGGGAGAAAAGAAAAGTGGTCTTTATTTATAGGTTGTCTCTATGTACAGGTTCCTTCAGAACAGATTTTAAAATGAGAAGCGATTTTCAAGGGAAATAAAAAAAATCTTGTCTTTATAAGCAGGTGGTCTTTCTATACAGGTGGTCGCTAAAGCAGGTTTGACTGAATCATACAAACCTGGAAACATAGGTCCAGGTTTAAACCAGGTACAGTCTTATATGCTACCCTCCTCAGATGTGTACTGGCGACATGACAGTATAAAGTTAGCCGCCAGTTTTGCGATCGCCAGAAGATGCCGTTTTGGCGATCACTGCGGTTGATGGTTTATTCATTTTCTAATTCCAATCCGTTTACGTATGTATACTTCTAGTAATACATAGAATAAGGAGTATGCTTGCTCTACTAATAATTGTTGTCGTACTGATAATTTTGTTGTCGCTGTATGTATTTGTTTAATCGTAACCGTAATTCCTTCACGCAACCTTGTTTCACTATTTTGAAAATTTAGCATTGAAAATCAATATATAGGGACTGTGGTTTCATTGCTATATCAAGTTGTGTAATGACTGTTTCGGTAATTGGCAAGACGTTTGTCTTTGTATATCTGTTTATGTGTTAATTTAATATATTTCTAACTGCTACTAGCCAAAGTAGTTGTGTCTACATGCCTCTATTTATTTGTAGTATGTTGTGTGGATAGATTCGGTCAGTCAGTCAGTCAATAAATCATTCTGTCAGTCAGTCAGTCAATCATTTAATCATTCATGCAATCAGTCCATTATTCAATACAATGATCAACCAGCAGTTCAATTAATTGATCCGTCAATCCATCAATCAACATTGTAATAATCAATATGTCAAATCAATATATCTATCAATCAGGCTATCAATGTGTCCATCAATATGTCTATCAATCAGGCAATCAATGTGTCCATCAACATATCTACCAATCAATATATCAATCAGGCAATCAATGTGTCAATCAATATATCTATCAATCAGGCAATCAATGTGTCCATCAATATGTCTATCAATCAATATATCAATCAGGCAATCAATGTGTCCATCAACATATCTACCAATCAATATATCAATCAGGCAATCAATGTGTCCATCAACATATCTACCAATCCATGTGTCCATCAATATATCTATCAATCAGGCAATCAATGTGTTCATCAATATGTCTACTAGTCAATATATCAGTCAATCAAAGTTTCCATTAAATCTAATCAATATGTCAACCAGTCAATCAATATTTCAATCAATAATATATCATACCAATCACTTCACCAATCATTCAATTAATAATGTCTATCAATATGTCTGCCAATCAAAATATCCGTCAATCAATATGTCAATCATTATAGCTACCAATCAATATGTAAATCAGGCAATCAGGGTTAGTGATAGGGTTATACGTAAGCTCATGAATAATAATGAACGAATCTTGGAGCCCATTTAGTGTCGACCTACTACGCCAGAGACTAACAAAGGTTTGCCTCGGCTCAAGGCTTTTTGTGTCAAAGTGTCAAATTAGAGTCTATGCTTACAGACTAGCGAGGTGGGGGAGAGAGAGAGTGAGAGAGAGAGAGAGAGAGAGAGACGAAGAGAGAGAAAGAGGGGAGAGAGAGATAGAGAGAGAGGCAGTTAGTGAAATAGAAGGTAATTTGCTTCAACTGTCACTTCGACTGCACTGAGGGATTTGTTTAGGAGAACTCCATTAACTTGGATTAGAGATGAAATATTGACACGCCATAATGTGGGAGCGAGTTCGGGCATAGCTCACGGATCGTAAGATAAAGAATACAGAAAGACCAGGGAGATAAGCATGTAGGGGAATGCATTATGTATGTGAGAAAAACAACTCGGAGACGATATATTATGCATCCATTAGAAGACCCTTTTTTCTATAAAATCGGGTACTGCAGAAGTCTGTACTTCTCTTTTCTTTTCTTTTCTTTTTTTTTCATCTAGAGAAAACAGGAAGATGAATATGATGAAAATATAACAAAGTATAAAGAATTTGTTTTATTTACACAAACGCAAAGCCCTGTTTATCTATTCAACATTTTCCAAAATGTGCAATTTAAAGGGTGTTTGAGAAGATTTGCAGTAGCGTCATGTCTAGCCAGGCAAAGAGTTATTTATAAGGCTTCAACCTGATAACTCCTCGAGTCGATAGTCGTTATAGAGCGGTTTACTAATAATGACTAATAATCTTACTAATAATCATTAATAACAGGTTAATGGAATAATTCGTCACTAGCTCCACAGGAAAGAAGCATTCATACATTTTAAATACATCTATTACATAATAGTCTACTGCTTTGGGTGATATTTTCTATGCCACGATGTCTAAAAAGTGCTTTTTTCGATGATCATCATTGGGCCATGCTAGATATATGTTTTCTGTTTGTTTGATTTATTTGTATGTTGTTTTGGTGTTAAAAAAATGATATCACTACTTTCGAACATAATGTTCTTACGCCCCCCTCCTTCCCCAGAAATTACACATGATGTAGGCTAAATGTAGAACAAAGACATATAAAAAGTTGATTTTCTCACTCAGGTGGAATAATGACACAAGATAATTCTAAAATTCCCAGCCACGATCGGTACCTTTAGCGAGCCTTGATACCCATTTATTTATTTATTTTTTTATTTGTTTCGTTTTGTTTTTAGGAAAGTACAAGCTCGGCATCGGTGTGGAAATGGGGTAACACTGCCCCTCTCAGGCTATATCTCCTTTTTAGAACTATCCAGGAGCCGCGGGGCATTTTTAGAAAAGGGAGTGTGCATGCAAATGAGCATGATTATTGCTTCATTGCAATGCCGCTGTACGATTATGCGTTTACTTATAATTGTTTTTGTTTAAAGGGGGGGGTGCATCCCCAACCCCCACCTCCGGTTCCGCAGCTCTTGCTATCAGAATGTAGGGTGATTAGTCGCATATGAATGAGCATGCTGGGATGCAACGCAGCGCTATCCATTAAGATAGTATCCCACCCAAATCCCTCGTGATAACGATATCTATTCCGTTGTTATGACAACGATCACTTTTCGAATTTCTCCCTTCATCGTCTGCAACTTGCAGGTACATATACATAGACATGGGATTTGAATTACAAGCATGTATTTGAGCAATTTTTGTTAGCGTTCTTATTCCAGTAGTGTATTGACGCTCTATGTGTTTATTTGTTTCCTTTTAAATGTGTTATTTTATTGGTCAAAGATGCATATTAAAATATCGAATCGTTAAAATATTCCCTCGTCGGCCGCGTGGAAATTGGGTGAAACTTGGGTGGAGAGTGGCAAAATAAATGTAGATTAATAATAATAATTAAAGTTTGACGTACATGTATGTGCATTGAAGTGGATATGCGAAGCCTTCTCAGACAATTAATCTCAAAAGCAATTAATTCGCTATCCCATCTATGTATTTAGTGTCCATGTTCAACAGCCTATAGAAAGAGTGATGCAGTGCTCTCACCATGCATGCAAGCTCAATCTAGATGTCATTCCAAATTGGTTTCAGATTTGCAAGGGCAAGTGTGGCAACTGCAATTCTAATTTAGACTTCCGGAGCAGAATTAGCATCCTCTATGATAGTTGACCCTATAGATACTTGCATTGGTCAAAGGTTTCAAGCTTTTCTCTTACAATCTTAACGATACATTCCCATTGGAATCCATCTTTAGGATATTGCTTATCCCATCACTGATTTCCATGCCAAGATATATTCCAGTCGTCTTGCCAGGGAACTGAGCTTATCAGGATCCTGTTTCATAAAACTTGTTATCAATAACAACTGCAACAGATCTATAACAAGTCTGCTCATAGCCAATCAAATGTAGTGATTTCAGTAGCTTCTAACAAATACTGCATCTTGTTATTGATAACAAATTTTATGAAACAGGGCCCTGGTGTCCAAGCAATCAGGTCAATGTCCTCAGCGAATCTCAGATTGTTAACAGATCTTCCATATCTATACTGACTAATCCCTCAAATCCTTCAAGAGCTTCTGCCATGATAATTACGTTCCAATAAAATATTAAACCTTGCCTGACGCCAACTTTGGTAGGGAACAAGATCAGCTCGTCTCCTTGTTAGACAGCACTTTGAGATGCCTTGTAAAGGGCCTCAATTGCATTGACAAAGTCTAGGCTGTTATCTGACTGATTGTGCGGAAGTCGCTACAGGACTTGAGATTGCTTTTCTTTGGGAATGGTATGATGACACTTGGTGGTACCCATCTTGATCCTATAGTGCTGCTAGTTGCTACACGTATAAGCAAAGGATCCGAAGCTACTGTAAGCCTAACATATACATACATGTATGAGTTGTATGTATGAGTTGTTGGGTAGTACATCTGCACACCCAAAATTAAAAGAAAAGATAGAGGTTCAACATTTAGATCAGTTGCCTTCCATACTAAGTCATATGGGATTACGTCACCACCATGGCCAATGCAGGGATCTGTGCGTATGTGTGTACCCCGCTGTGCTGTTGATGAAGTCTCGACCTTTTCCAGACTAAGGCGCCTTTAACCTAACCGCGGGTGATGATAATGTCACGCAGTTTGGTTAAGATAATTGATGTAATATTATGTATATATATTTTATTCCATGCTTTAGTCTACTTAAAACAATTCATGATTATTGTATAATTGTACTAGTCTATGTAAAGGATGTCTTGCTATCGCTATTGCAAATTACGAATTCAGCCAGCCCGATCTCAATTGCTTTGCATATAGCGGAGTTCTTTCTTCACTCCTCTTGCTTGTCTTCCTGACTTTCACAAGGTTTCTCATACTCTCTCCATGGATCTCACCTCTCCTACTTCTCTTTCTATGACTTTCACAAAGTCACAGCCCTTTCTACTCTATTCTCTCCTCACTTTGACATTGCATTCACTTTCAGAACTTTCGCTCTGTCCCTTCTCACTTTGACTTTGCCTGACTTTCAGAGCTCTCGTTCTTCCCCTTCGATCTAGTTTGCTCTAAACTCTCAGTTCAACCTTGCATTGTCCTTCAGCCCTTTCAGCTTGCTTCTCATCTTGACTTTCTCCTGTCCTTGTGCCCTCTCTCTCAATATGACTTTGAGCTCTCTGTTTATGTGCTCAATGACGCCCTTCTCCCTAAATACTCCGCAGCGCGATACTTGTGACCTACATGACTGGTCTCTCTCCATCTCCCTCGAACAGAGGAGGCTTGTTTGAAAGGGGTATATAAGACAGACTTCATTCGATCTTAGGCAGTTAGTTAGGAGTAGAGAATCTAGCAGTTAAGAGTGAGACTTGTGAGCTGTCGAGAGTAAATTGTGTCATTTAGGTGACAAGCCTGTCACAACAGCTAGTGTTTGAAGAGCCAACCAGTTCAGAAATGGTCTCCAGTCATGTTAGTCTATCTTCTCAGTCAGTTATAATGCCTGCTCCACTATTTTGCCTATCTGATATTGCAAGACATTCTCTCTCATCCATCCTTGTAAATGTGTTTGAGTTTGCAGTATAATAAACTCCTCAACTGTAATTCCTGCCTCATGTGTGTTTATTCTCCCTGACTACCGGCCATCCCAGACAACTAAACTTCAACATATAGCGGGGTTTTATTTTGGGACTTCCACAGGATAAGGAATATATTCTGCCCTATTATCGACAAATACAAGCCGCCGTAACACTGGTGTCAGAAGTGGGATACAGACTTTAACACGTGCTTTGAAAACAACGAAAAAATGTCTCCGAGGAAGCGAAAAGCCGATCTTGAGAGGGAGATCAGGGAGTTGAAGGCAGAACTCAGCATCGCCAAGAAACAAATCGATGAGCCGGATAATATCGACGAAGCAAACAATGATGATAGTGAAAGTACGGAATGGAGAGATGGAAATGATGTGTCCATTCACACTGGAGTAAAAGTTCAGCTACCCCCTCAGGAGCCGTATGATGGAAGTACGGGACGACCATGGGAAAGTTTTATATCGTCATTTAGAAATCTCGCTGCTACCTGTGGCTGGGAGGAGTCAGAACAGCGTGTTCGTCTTCTCGCCTGTCTCCGAGGTGATGCAGCAGATTTCGTATTCCAGCAGCTCGCCTCAGACGACATCGCTGATTTCGATAATTTGATATCGGCGCTGGAGCATCGTTTTGCTGCAAGGAAGACGCCTTCTACATTTGTGTCGCAGTTAGAATTACGCCGTCTTGGTCAGAGGGAATCAATTGCTGACTACGCAGCAGATATTCGCCGCCTTACAACGTTTGGCTACCCGACAGCGGACGCTGCGACGAGGGAAATGATCGGGACCCGCCATTTTCTCCGAGGGCTTGGCGACAGCTCTATGGCCATGGCTATAGGGATGCGAGAACCAGCGACTCTCCAAGAAGCTCGGGAGATTGCTGAACGATTTCACCATCTCCAAGAAGAATCCGGCAGAGGAGCTCGACAAATTCGTTCGGTGTCGGCGATGTCAGAGGACTCGGTGAACAATGAGAGATATGCTGAGTTAAGGCGACGCATTGCGTCCATTGATGAGCGAATTGAACAACTAACCAAACTATTTCAGCAGCCGCCACAAGATAATCCAGATAGATCAGCGAGACGCGATCGACCACCACCCCGTTGCTATAATTGCCAGAAGCTTGGTCATCTTGCCCGTAACTGTCGTATACCACCCCAGAATGGTGGCCAAACTCCTGTACCCCAGTATTTTAGCAGTCGACCGAACTGGGTGCCGCAACAGCCGCCACCACCTCCACAATGGCAGCAACCTCTTCCTTTTCAGCCGCAACCGCCGCAACCGCCGCAGCAACAATTCTCGCCATCCCGGCAATGGCAGCAACCTGTACCATTCCAGCCGCAACCACCGCAGCAACAACAGGCAGCAGAACCAGCCACGGACAATACCTCGGAAACTAAACCGGGCCGACATCATCGACCAGGTCGAGGCCCATAGAGTTAAATCGGGCCCTAGAATAATTCGCATTGATGAATCGAACGGACTAACAGCATATATTACTGCTAATGTGAATGGGGCCTCGTGCAAACTTTTGGTCGATTCTGGGGCAGCAGTGACAGTTATGTCAACAAAACTGTATGAACAAATGCCCACAGAAACTCGCCCAAAATTAATCTCCTTATCGGATCATGTTCAGCTACAGTCAGCGGATAAAGGAATTCTAACTGTACATGGAATTATTGAAGCAACTGTGAATATTGGATCTAAAGATTTTGTTTGGAATGCATACATTGCAGATATAAGTGATAAAGGTCTGATTGGCTTTGATTTTATGCACCATTTTAATTGCACCCTCGAGGCCAGACGTGGACTTCACATTGATGATCTTCTGATTCCAATTGAACTTCAGGACTGTAATTCTATTAGAAGTACAGTTTATGTGAAATATGATGTTGTGGTGCCGCCCAATTCTGAGTTCATTGTACCAGGAAGATAGACAATTGTGATGTTGAATCCCAAACATGTGCTATCATCGAGCAAACCGCTAATGAGTGGAATATAATGAAGCTCCATGTCGCTGCTTGTCTCATCGATGTAACTCGGAATGATATTGACATACCTGTGCGAGTTGTTAACACATCAAGTGAAGAAATTAATCTTTGTGCTGGAATGCGAATAGGTTCAATGGAATTAATCAGTGATGTATGTGAAATGTGTAATAATGATGTAATCAAGAGTTCAAACCCTAGCATTCGTACAGTAAAGGCTAATTTGAGTAAAGAGGTTTCGCAAAAGAGCTGGCCAGATGACTTACAGTCATTATATCAGAAGTCATGTGAAGGATTAGACCCGCATACACAGGATCAGTTGTTTGCCTTACTGGATAAACATTCATCTACAATTGCATCTTCTTCTACGGATATTGGACGAACATCCATTGTCCAGCACAGCATTGACACTGGAGATGCAGCTCCAATCAAGCAGCGGCCTCGCCGCCCACCTCGATCATTCATCGATGAGGAGGAGAAAATAATCGAGACACAACTTCAAATGGGCATCATTCGGGAGTCAACGAGTGCGTGGTCGAGCCCGCTTGTGTATGTCAAGAAGCGTGACGGCACAACCCGGCCCTGCGTTGACTACCGAAAACTAAATGACGTCACCAGAAAGGATGCCTATCCACTACCTCGCATAGAAGACTGCCTAGATTGTTTAGGAGGTACAAAAATCTTCTCAACTTTAGACTTACAGTCAGGTTACTGGCAGATAGATATTAAAGAGGAGGACCGTCACAAAACAGCATTTAGTACACGGACTGGACACTACGAATATGTCACGATGCCATTTGGCCTATGCAATGCTCCTGGCACATTTGAGCGTGCAATGGAACTCATCATGAAAGGCCTTCAGTGGCGAACCTTGATTTTATATCTTGACGACATCATTGTTATGAGCTCGACTATTGAAGAGCACATCAACCGTCTCGACGAGGTTCTCGGGCGCCTTGGACAAGCAGGACTTAAGCTTAAGCCAAGTAAGTGTCATCTTTTCCAAACTGAAGTATCTTATCTTGGACATATCGTCAGCGCGTCCGGCATGAGGCCTGACCCGGGAAAAGTTGGAAAAGTACGGAGCTGGCCGACACCGACATCGATTACCGATGTCCGTTCTTTCCTTGGTTTGTGCTCCTACTATCGCCGGTTCATCCGCGGTTTTTCGACAATTGCGGCTCCTTTGAACAGGCTACTCGAAAAATCTAGTAAATTCGAATGGAATGACGACTGTCAATCAGCCTTTGAACGATTGAAAACCGTACTGGTAAGCGACAACGTCATGGCCTACCCCGATGACCAGGGCGTGTTCATTCTTGATGCCGACGCATCTTCTTCGGGAATAGGCGCGGTCTTATCTCAAATCCAGTGGGATGACGCCACCCAACAAGAAGTGGAGAGACCAGTCGCTTTTGCTAGCCGGACGTTGACCAAAACTCAACGCCGATATTGCACTACACGACGGGAATTGCTGGCAATCGTCTCGTTTGTTCGCCATTTTAGACATTACCTACTTGGGAGGAAATTTCTTATACGCACGGATCATTCTTCCCTCAGATGGATTATGTCATTTCGCGAACCTACAGACCAGCTTGCCCGGTGGATCGAGATTCTCAGCCAGTTCGACTTCGACATCGAACATCGTGCTGGCAGGAATCATGGTAATGCAGACGCAATGTCTCGAATACCATGTGATCCAGAATCATGCGACTGTTATGACAAAGACACTATCATTGAACAATTGCCATGCGGTGGATGTACAACATGTGTGAAGCGGCACATGGCCTGGTCACAGTTCTTCGACGAGGACGACGATGTGGTTGCCGTTACCACCATGAGAGTGCAGCAAACACACTTGAAATCAGTAAGTGACAGTAGCGGCCTGACACCGCCATTGAAACCAAAGGAATCTAGCCATTCAAATCGACTCTTTAACATCGTCACCATGATGCTAGTCATAGTCGGATTCGTTGCTAAGATGTTTTGTCGACTTCCGAGAATTGTTTTGGATTTTATCTTATATATTGTTGTGTTAGAGCTTAGAGGATTACGTTATGTGAGAGATGTATTTGATGTAACGAGGAGAGGGAATTGGCCATCCCCATTTAGAGTTTCAGTAGTGAGAAATGCATTGACATCGAGAAGGAAGTCGAGAACTAAACATTTACCGGTTAATGTCAGAACGAATGATAACCTGCCCTGCGCCTCGGACACAGGTGCCATCGCTGGAGAGACCTCCGGGCAGCGGGAAGTCTTGCGTAATGATTTTGACCGAGAAACTTTATTGACAATGCAACGTGACGACCCCGACGTCGGCATCATCTACAAATGGATTTCGGAGTCTCCTGAAAGACCTAATCGAGCCTTAGTTCATGACAAGAGCCCAATCGTCAGGAATTTATGGCTCTTATGGACTCAGCTTGAATTAATTGACGGTGTTCTATACAAACGGCATGTGACTAATCATAAATTAACTACTACTAAGCAACTCGTCGTCCCCTTCACACTGCGCGATCGCATCTTGGAGTCTAATCACAAGTCTGTGCTATCAGGGCATCTCGGAGTAAAGAAGACTTTCAGTAAAATCCATCAACGATTTTACTGGTTAAACATGAGAGAGACTGTAAAACTTTACATCGGTAATTGTGTAACATGTGGTGCCCGCAAACGTCCGACATCGAAACCAAAGGCCCCTCTTGGTAAATATAACTCTGGATTTCCTATGGATCGTGTCGCTCTCGATATCATGGGTCCATTTCCCATCAGTAACCTAGGCAACCGTTATGTTTTGGTAGTGGGAGATGTATTTACCAAATGGATCGAGGCCTATGGGATTCCTGATCAAACAGCTCGTACTGTCGCCAATATAGTGGCGAATGAATTTATCGCTAGATGGGGCATACCTTTGGAAATACATTCTGACCAAGGCAAGACATTCGAGTCACATCTTTTCCAGCACGTGTGCCAGCTACTGGAAATAACGAAAACAAGGACTACACCATACCACCCGTCATCTAACGGCATGATTGAAAGATTTAATCAAACGCTTGTTAATATGATATCTGCTTATGTTGACAAAAAGCAGGAGAACTGGGACCTAAATTTATCACTCTTGACATCGGCCTATCGAAGCACTATTCATGAGACTACTGGATTTTCACCAAATTTTCTCATGTTGGGGCGTGAGGTGAGAACCCCAATTGAGATAGCACTTGGTGTAGACAAGCCCGACATCAATGACCACGACTATCATGAGTACGCCGCCAACATCGTCTCAACGATGAAGGAAGCATACAACTTAACTCGTGAGCATCTTGCCTCACAAACTCAGAGACAGAAGAGAGATTATGATGCGAGACTATCAGTAAATACCTATAGTCCAGGGATTTAGTCTACTATTTAGACACAACTAGACAGAAGGGACTTTCCCCAAACTGAAATCTGCGTTCTGGGTTGGTCCGTGTGTGGTGACAAGAAAACTGAGTGATTTAGTGTTTGAGATTAAAGCGCAACAAAAGGGAAAAGTTAAAGTCCTCCATCATGATCGTCTCAAACCATTCAAAAGTAATGACATTCCACAATGGGTAAAGGAACAATCTAAGAAAGTTCGCAGTAATGTTTCTTTCTCTAATACTTGTACTACTGGTACCCAGACTAGCCAGAAAGACACTTTCTCCCCTCGCCGCTCTTCACGAAGATCGATAGCGCCTGACAGATTTGTATACTAAATTACCATAGATGACATTCTCCAGGCAATAACTGGTTGCTTCCGTCTAAATGCCCTGTGAAATGTTGTGCTGGCCTCCAGTTTGTCACTCCTGCTTCATTTTATCACTAAAGAGAGACCTGTTTGATTTTGTGGAGATTTTACAATGTGCTTTCCCTTTTACCAGCTGTATCTCTAAATTTTTTTCTCTCTTTGGACCAAACTCTGGAATTCAGAATTGTCTGACTGGATCATCTAGTGGTTAATTGGAATATTTTCATATTATTCCTCTATTGGGCACCATGTCTACCCATTTCAACGGCATCGGAGAGGCATTTTCCCTTGTTCAGTTCCCGCCACGTGATACACCATTATTGGACGAGAACTACTCCCCAATTTCAAACGTCGGAGAAGCTACCCCTTTCCCGACTTCAGATTTAAATGACATCATAGGAGAATCGAGTACTGTTAATGCATTCAACCCAACGCCTCTTCCAACTGGGAAGAAGCCACTAAAACGGAGGGTAACATCATCGCAGCGAGAAACCAATCCCGACATTAAGGAAGCAATTTCGGACATGGAAGCCCGACTGTTTTCCGAGATTGCGGGGCTGAGGGCTGACATTAAAGCCGTCGAGAAAAGCGTCAGCAATTTAGCTGAAGTTATAGAAGGAAGGGAGGACAATTCAAGAATTTACGCCCAACATATTCAAGCAAATTTAACATCGGGGGTAAACCACCTGGCTTCCTTGCTTGGAAAGCAAAGAAGACAATACACCAGGCATCGTCACTCCTGACCGAACTGTTGGCTGACGATTAATAACTTTTCCCAGACTGTATTTATTTGCGGACATTAAGTGCCTTAATTAATTTATATCGGAGGACTTGCTTTGAGTGCCTAAATTTCTATCGGAGGACTTGCTTAGTACGAACTGTCAGTTTTATATAGTGGAACTATATATTAAGAGCTCCATATTGATCACCATGCATGCATACTGATTATTTCGTTTATTCAAGTGTAATATTTGTTTTACATTGCCCTTTTATCTGTTTTCTACTGTACTTTCCGTTTCTTCTATTCAACCTCTCTCTCTCTCTCTTTCTCTTTCTCTATTATTATTTATTTCAAGATTATGTGACTGTGTGGAGTTATTGCCATTAGTTTTACTCTTCTCTTTCGGATTCTATGCTAGTTTCGTTATTGTACACCGTTTTTATTTAATTTCTGCCACATTACATGAGGTGTCCCCTAATTTTTGCATTTTCCTGTCTATCTATGTGCGGGAAAATGTACTATTCATTTTTTCGGTACACTTTAAGTTCCTTCACATTATCATGAAATTATATTGCTTGTTGTTGAATTCACTTTTCTTGCCTTTCTTAATTTGTTATATACTTTAATCCCATTTTTTTTCTTTGGTGCCATATAGCACACGATGTACTCATTTACTTGTATGTATATTGCATTCTAAGTAGTAAGAATATGTCATATAGTATTTTGTATCTTTGTATCTTCATTAAACCTGCAACTGTTAAATATATGAGTAAAATGTCACCTTTCCTTTTTTTTTGTAAGTCATATTCTGATGGGAGGTTTCTCCCTCTCTTTGTAGATACAGTACATCTTCTTAGAGGCCATTGGCTTAACTATTTTTGTCTGTTTTCTTCAATGTTTAATTTCCTGCTTTCTTATCGCCACCTATACCGGAGGTTAGATTTAGTGTTGATGGATGCTGTGCATACGATGTTATCATGCATATTTTTGCATTTGTTACGGTAGGGAACAAACTTGCACTTGTTGGTTATGTACATAAGCTAGGCTCCTTTTGACAAACAAAGCTCCCTCTCTTTTCCCAATTCTCTTTCTCTCTCTATCTCTCTCTCCCTCTACATCTTCCGTTATCTCTTTCGCTGTCACCATGATCACCTTGCCTTCTCTCTCTCTCCATTTTTTTAGTCGCTCTTTGGTTCCCTTTTCCCCATAACTTGTTTATTACACTATAGATGTTTTAATTATGCTTTTGTGTTATTGCGTCTGTGGCTAGAGTTCGACTATAAGGACATGTATTTATCCTATTTCTTTGTTGTTACTATACTTGTGCATGATGTGTATTCGGTTTTGATATTTGCTTTATTTATCATCATTTTACTTTTGCTTTTGCTTTTCTTTTCTACCCCTTTTTTATCCTTCTCTTCTGTTCTTCTTCTTTCTCTTTTCCCTTCATTCTCCTTTTCATCGCTGGGGGCAGCGATATCTTTCCGTAGGGGGAGGATAGTGTCACGCAGTTTGGTTAAGATAATTGATGTAATATTATGTATATATATTTTATTCCATGCTTTAGTCTACTTAAAACAATTCATGATTATTGTATAATTGTACTAGTCTATGTAAAGGATGTCTTGCTATCGCTATTGCAAATTACGAATTCAGCCAGCCCGATCTCAATTGCTTTGCATATAGCGGAGTTCTTTCTTCACTCCTCTTGCTTGTCTTCCTGACTTTCACAAGGTTTCTCATACTCTCTCCATGGATCTCACCTCTCCTACTTCTCTTTCTATGACTTTCACAAAGTCACAGCCCTTTCTACTCTATTCTCTCCTCACTTTGACATTGCATTCACTTTCAGAACTTTCGCTCTGTCCCTTCTCACTTTGACTTTGCCTGACTTTCAGAGCTCTCGTTCTTCCCCTTCGATCTAGTTTGCTCTAAACTCTCAGTTCAACCTTGCATTGTCCTTCAGCCCTTTCAGCTTGCTTCTCATCTTGACTTTCTCCTGTCCTTGTGCCCTCTCTCTCAATATGACTTTGAGCTCTCTGTTTATGTGCTCAATGACGCCCTTCTCCCTAAATACTCCGCAGCGCGATACTTGTGACCTACATGACTGGTCTCTCTCCATCTCCCTCGAACAGAGGAGGCTTGTTTGAAAGGGGTATATAAGACAGACTTCATTCGATCTTAGGCAGTTAGTTAGGAGTAGAGAATCTAGCAGTTAAGAGTGAGACTTGTGAGCTGTCGAGAGTAAATTGTGTCATTTAGGTGACAAGCCTGTCACAACAGCTAGTGTTTGAAGAGCCAACCAGTTCAGAAATGGTCTCCAGTCATGTTAGTCTATCTTCTCAGTCAGTTATAATGCCTGCTCCACTATTTTGCCTATCTGATATTGCAAGACATTCTCTCTCATCCATCCTTGTAAATGTGTTTGAGTTTGCAGTATAATAAACTCCTCAACTGTAATTCCTGCCTCATGTGTGTTTATTCTCCCTGACTACCGGCCATCCCAGACAACTAAACTTCAACATATAGCGGGGTTTTATTTTGGGACTTCCACAGGATAAGGAATATATTCTGCCCTATTATCGACAAATACAAGCCGCCGTAACAATAACAAATAAGTTCCTAGGCAACTGGATGTCGAAGAAGAAGTAAAAGTAGAAAAGGAGGAAGAAGAGATATGGGAGGTGGAGGTTGCTCACACCTCACTCTGGTAAAGGACCAGCCCACCACCCTAAAACTATCCTTGAAAATATCCGATTCATAACAATAACAATAACAATAATAATAATAGTAGTAGAAGTAGTAATAATAATACCATTAATAATAGTAATGATAACAATAATAATGATAATGATAATAATAATAATAATAATGATAAAATTAATAATAATAATAATGATAACAGTAATGAGAGTAATGATAATAATAATGATAACAATAATAACAATGATAATAATAATAAAAACAACAATAATAATAATAAAAATAATAATAATGATGATAATAATAACAATAATAATAATAATAATAATAATAATAATAATAATAATAATAATAATAATAATAATAATAATGATAGTAATAATAAGAGTAAAGATAACAACAATAACAACGATAATAATAATGATGATTATAGCTACAACAAGGAATTTTTCCATTCTAGACTATTTCCTCGTTTATGGACTGTAAACAAATACAGAAAATGCTATTCACTCCTTTTTATTGAGTCTTTTTCTTAACCAAAAAGTCACCAATCTCTGTTATTAATTGAAAAAAACACAGGGAATCATTTCCTTTTTATTTCACATATTTTGCAAGAACAAAATGATATTTCTCTCGACCTCTCTTCATGACCATGCATTCACTCTCTTTCTCTCCAAGTTTATTGGTATAACGTTTATACCAGTTACTGCCCCTTCGTTTGGTATAACGTTTATACCAGTTACTGCCCCATTGTTTGGTGTAACGCTTATACCAGTTACTTCCCTCTGTGTGGTTTGGTATCAGGTTTATACAAGTTACTGCCCCGTTTGGTATAACGCTTATACCAGTTAATGCCCAGTTGTTTGGTATAAGGTTTATACAAGTTACTTCCCTCTGTGAGGTTTGGTATAACGTTTATACAAGTTACTTCCCTCTGTGAGGTTTGGTATAACGTTTATACAAGTTACTGCCCCGTTTGGTATAACGCTTATACCAGTTAATGCCCAGTTGTTTGGTATAACGCTTATGAGTGCTCGGTTAATAGATGTAGCATTTATCATTTCCCATCAATGTTGCTATAATAATAAGAGTCATATGTCTTGTTATTTCCTTTTTTTGTTTGAATTTCTGAACTTATCATGTCCTTTGTACTATGCATATTTTTAAATACTGAATGTCTTGCCTTACACATAAAAATAAAGTTACCAAATAAATGGTTGAAGCCTGTTTTGTTATGTGTGGTTTTTGTAATGCCTAAACAATTCATGTGTAATTTGTAAATTAATGATTTTGCAATTCATGAACTATTTTAAGATTAGGCAGAACCATCACTAAAAAGGGTGACGATACATTTGTAATTAATGCTGGCTACTGGTATCTTGCACATAAGCCTTGAAGAAAAGTAAAAGAGAAACCCAGAACCAGAATAAAAAAATTGGTTTAAATCTGGATTTCTGCTGTCCAGATTGAAACCCCTAGGTATGCTCAAGGCGTCTACAAAGTAGTATTATTACCCTGGCTTTAGCCCAGCTGCCCTAAGGCGCAATAGGCATTCAAGTAATAAATTCATACCAGGTACCCATTTATTACTCCTGGGTGGAGAGTGGCAACTGTAGATAAGTATCTTTCAAAAGGACATTAGTGCCGCGGCGGTACTCGAACCGCAAACCATGTGATCCACAGTCCAGTGATGTTGTATTGAATTGAATTGAATTGAATTGAATTGGTTTATTGATTAAATACATACATTCAAAATACCAGCCAAAGGCTGAAACAAAGTTGAATTTACAAAAGATTAAAATTACATTAAAATAATTGTTAGATACAGTAATATGCACAGTAAAGTACATAGTATATAGGAATATCATTGCACATAAAATCAACCAGGAAATGGAAAAGGACAGAAAGAGATAAAGCTTGAAACAGAAGAAGAGGGAGAAATTTAGGTGAAATATTCGAAATAATTTAACACAGAACAATTAAAATTCAGATTCATTGGCAGTAAATTTACATGTAGGTGTATAAGGTTTGGAGACATGTTTGTTTTTTGCTAGACCGCGACACCTCTGATATTGTAACCATTGATCAGCATACAGAGAATTGATAGTCAGAAATGGTTGTTGAAGGAACATATTAAGCACTGGCGTACTGATGGGGGGCTTGGGACAGTTGCCCCCAAAAAAATCAAACGTGGTTTATTTCTAATTCGATACCAGTGATTTTCAAATTTTGCTGAAATTACATAATTTTCCGGGGTCTTTTTCTCACTTTTTTGTAAATTATACTTATTGATGCGTTTGTTGGAAAATGACAAATTCCCAAATTTATAGTAAGGCGAAAAAAAACAAAGTTCCCCTGTTTTGCATAGGAAAGGTGCCCCCTTTTCACTTCAGATGAGTGCCCCTTTTTAAAATTTCAAATAGGTGCCCGTTCCACATTCTTATAAGTGCCTTTTACCAACTCTGCTAAGTGCCCTATTCAAATCTGAGAGGCGCCAATTTTACTTTAATAAGTGCCTTTTTCTTTTGTAATAAGTGACCATTCCTCTTCAGATAAGTGCCCTTTTTTATCTTTGATGAGTGCCCCTTCTCACTTTTGATAAGTGCTCCCTTTTATTTTGACACGTGACCCCCCTTCTTTCTAATAATACCCCTTTTTATCTCCGGTGAGTGCCCTTATTCAAATTTGAGAGATGCCCCAATTAACTATGTAACAAGTGCCCCTTTATATCTCTGATAAGTGCCCCTTTTATTTTGATACGTGACCCCTTATCTTTCCTAATTAGTGCCGTTTTCCTTCTGATAATTGCCCCTAATTCTCCTTTGTAATAGGCGCCCCTTTTCCGTTCTCATAAGTGCCTTTTCATCTCTGGTGAGTGCCCTTATCAGGTGCGAGATGTGCCCCATTTTCACCTCTGATAATTCCCCTTTTTACTTTGATACGTGCTCATTTTCTTTTCTATTAAGAGTCATTTTATTTTCCTTACACCATAAAATGTGCTCATAATTTAAAGCAACTAAGAGCAATTTCTCCATTAATTTCGCCCAAAGCTCGCTCGCCGTGCTCGCTCGCATTTAAAGTTGATATAATTATGTTTCTTACTAAATATCTTGTCAGTCTTTCATTGAAATCAACCCTGATAATGTAATCACAATGTAGGGGTATATACACCAATGTCTAAAAATTGCATAATTTCACTTTGAGGTTTCCCTTTGTAGGTGCCCTTTTTCCAGAAAATGCCCCTTTTTGTTGGTGCCCCCCCCCCCACACTTTGTAAGACGCTCCACCATCCCTGGATACTGGGTGGGATATTAACTTATCACCCCATTGCTCAAAGTGTGAAGAACATTAATGTAAGCATTCAAGTAATTTGTTATAGTGGGTAGTTGCAGTACTCTAGCCTCATGAATAATCAACATAACAAAAAACAGTACGCCATAGCTAAAACGCAGTTTGTAGGCCCACATCTTGACCGTTATCAAAATCCGCATTCCATCCCCCCCCCCCCTTTAAAAACAATTGCCCATTATGCCACCTGGTGGTGGTGCAGATTTGTTTCTACCCTCCCAAAAGTTTTTGCTCATTACGCCACTGATAGTAAGTACCTCTGCAATAATTAAAGAAAAATAAATTATTCCTGGACACCGTCTATTGATTAATTCTTTTTATTAATGCTATATCGAGAAGATATCATCATATCTGATGTGAATTTCGAATCCCAAGAGGCATTTATCATCCACATCTGTCGCACGTTTCGTCGCCCACAGAAACCCGTTAAAAAGGAGATCAATGGCCTATATACATAATATATGTACACCTTTATCTCGATATCAGCAATCTCATATACAGGTACTTGTGTAGCACATTATACTTCCATCATCATGACTGTATCATCATTCATTCATAATGGTTTATTAGACCCCGTTCTCATTCACTTCGTTGGAGCGGTCTAACTAAGACCCGTTCCTCAGGAGCGGTTCTTAGGTGAGTGAGAACGGTCAAAGTGGTCCAGGAAGTGGACTTCTGGACCGCTCCAGAAGACCACCTCGGGAGGTGGTCTTGAGGAACGGGTCTTATTAAGAGCGGTTTGGAGCGCTCTAACGTGCGAGTGTGAACGGAAGTGGTCTAGTGACGTTGCGTGCGAAACATGTAGTACGGTACATACGCTTAGTATTCCGCGCGCGAAAAAATTTACCCGCTGACCTGAGCTGCCATAGCAACAAGACCACTTTGACTCGTGGAGCGGTTTGAGCCATAAAAAACTGCTCGGAGTGTGAACCCTCGCAAACCGTTCCTCAAGACCCGTTCCTCTGGAGCGGTCTAACTAAGACCACTTTCAAAGTGAGTGAGAACGGGGTCTTAGATAAAAAGTTAAATGGCAGCCGTGCAAGGATGAATTAATAACGTGTACAGTATCTACAATATTGTAAAAATTGACAACTGACAATTACAAGTAATACAAAATCACAATAAAGTATGGTAAAACATCATGATCAAAATATGGAATATATAATTTATACTGCCAGAATTACAGACAAAAGAACATGACAAACATGTAGTACCGAGAATGAGAGAGAGGGAAAGAGAGAGTAAAAGAGGAGTGTTAGTGATGTAGCAGGGAGGGATGGTTATAATCAGAGGAATCGACTAGTGTTCAGAAGAGTGGTGAGAAAGGGAATAGATTGATTAATCATAGAGATCCTAATCAGAGAAAGAATGATTGAAGAAGAGAATGCAAGAGAGAGCGAGAGAAAGAGAGAGAGAGAGAGAGAGAGAGAGAGAGGAGAGAGAGAGAGGGGGGAGAAGAAGGGGAGGAGGAGGAGGAGGTAGAGAGTAACCATTTTCTACTTCATCTATTCATGTATCATCACCATCATTACCATTATCAAAATCACATCATCATCATCACCGTCAGTGGCGTAGTTTCAGGGGGCACGGGGGCATATGCACCCCCTTACCCCATTGAAAAGGAAAAAATTAAAAAGGAGAGAAAGGAGAGACAGGAACATGCTATATAAATAAATTTCAGCACGAAAATCAACTTATTTGTTCTGGGGTGGGTAGAGTGTTACGGTAATATAATTACGCTAGTATACGTGCCCTCCCATTCTCTCCATCTTTCCCCTTTCTTCCTATTCCACGCATTTTTCCTTCGTCCTCAATCGAGCTACCCCCTCTTTCTCTTTCTCTTTCTCTCTCTCTCTCTCTAATAGACAAGTTTACTAATTAATGCATACTTCTTGAACAACAAAAATTATCTTGACAACTCAGCAGCTCGTCAGAGGCTCGCCATACACATGATTTTGAGCAGCAGCAGTGGCGTAATGAGCAAAAAAGTTTTGGGGGGCTGGCAGACAAAAAAAAATCCGCATCACCCCACTCTTACATGCAGGCCCCGCTGAATTACGGCCAGATGAGCATATTTTGATACCTCATTATTTTGTGACACTGGCAGGTCACTATTCTTTCTTTCTTTCTCTCTTTCTTTCTATTTCTCTTTAGCAGGGGCGGATCTAGCTTTTTGCTAAGGGGGTTGACCAAATGACGATGCGGAGCATCGTCCACGAGCCGCATAGCGGCGAGGCGATTTTGGGGGGCTATTTTGAACCCCCCGGCCCGTAAGTGATGTTTTCCTGGCATCTACTAACACAATGGAGACCATAAAAAGCAGTGCTTGATAACGTCTTTTTAAATCAAGTAACAGTTAAAACAATTTGACCCAATGGCGATGAGGAGCATCGTCCACGAGCCGCGTAGCGGCGAGGCGATTTATTTATTTATTTATTTTTTATTTTTATTTTTATTTTTTTTTTTTTTGGGGGGGGGCTATTTTGAACCCTCGTAAGCGATGTTTTCCTGGCATCTACTAACACAATGGAGACCATAAAGCAGTGCACGATAACGTCTTTTAAATCAAGTAACAGTTTAAACAGTTTGACCCAATGACGATGCAGAGCATCGTCCACGAGCCGCGTAGCGGCGAGGCGATTTTTTTGGGGGGGGGCTATTTTGAACCCCCCGGCCCGTAAGTGATGTTTTCCTGGCATCTACTAACACAATGGAGACCATAAAGCAGTGCACGATAACGTCTTTTTAAATCAAGTAACAGTTTAAACAACAGCATCGTCCACGAGCCGCATAGCGGCGAGGCGATTTTGGGGGCTATTTTGAACTCCCGTATGTGATGCGGAGCATCCTCCACGAGCCGCGTAGCGGCGAGGCGATTTTGGGGGCTATTTTGAACCGCCGTAAGTGATGTTTTCCTGGCATCTACTAACACAATTGTGACCATAAAAGCAGTGCATGATAACGTCTTTTAAATCAAGTAACAGTTTAAACAGTTTGACCCAATGACGATGCAGAGCATCGTCCACGAGCCGCATAACGGCGAGGCGATTTTTTTTTTTTTTTTTTGGGGGCTATTTTGAACCCCCCGGCCCGTAAGTGATGTTTTCCTGGCATCTACTAACACATTGGAGTCCATAAAAAGCAGGGCATGATAACGTCTTTTAAAATCAAGTAACAGTTTAATACACAGTTATCATGTGTTTGGTTAAGTTACCAGATGAGTTGAATATCTTCTCACAATATTTGCACTCTCCAGTGTGCGTTCTTTCTTTCTTTTTCTTTTTTTTGGCGGCCCAAGGAGGGGGGTGGGTTTAAACCCCTAACCCCCGTAGATCCGCGCCTGTTTAGTATACTCTTTCCAAACAAGTGGGGCGGAGCTCGAGGACCCGGATCCTGTCGTTCTGCGGGCCCTGCTATGTAGGCCTCTAAATAAGCATATTTCTTGCCTGACTGTAAATTTAGGAATTTGTAATTTTCCAACAAACGCATAAAAAAGTATTATTTACTAAAAAGTGAGGAAAAATCTCGGATAATTATGTCATTTCAACAACATTTGTAAATCACCGGTATCGAATTAGATATGAACCACGTTTGAATTTTATTGTGACACTGGCAGGACACTAATTGGCTCACCCCCTACACCTTGTTGGCGGGAAAAATCGCAACTGATCTCCCCTACCTATCTTCTTTCTCTCTTTCTTTCCTTACCTTT
Source organism: Mesocentrotus franciscanus (assembly GCA_037976565.1). Taxonomy (NCBI): domain Eukaryota; kingdom Metazoa; phylum Echinodermata; class Echinoidea; order Camarodonta; family Strongylocentrotidae; genus Mesocentrotus; species Mesocentrotus franciscanus. Next base: position 20,652,751 of record CP137671.1, read on the forward strand.
CCCTCCCCCTTCCCTTTCCCTTCCCTTCCTTCTCTCTATTTTAAGTTTGATAGGGGGAGGCAAGGGCCTTCGCCCCGATCCACATCTTGTTGGCTGGATTAATCGCAACTGATCTCCCTTCTTTTCACCCTTTTCTTTTCTTCTTCCTCTTTTTTGTTCCTTTTAGCTCTCCTATTTCCCTTTCCCTTCTCTCTTTTTTTTTGGCGGGGCGGGGGAAGAAAGGGCCTTGCCCCACCGATCCACAACTTGTTGGCGGGAAAATTGCAACTGATATCCCCCTTCTTTTCTTTTCTTCTTCCACTTTTTTTCCTTCACTTTATCCCCTCTTTTCCTTTTTTCCTTCTCTCTCTCTCTCTCTTTTTCCCCTTCTTTTCTTTGCGGGGGGCAAGGCCCGCTCGCCCCCCGATCCACAACTTGTTGGCGGGAAAATTGCAACTGATATCCCCTTCTTTTCTTTTCTTCTTCCACTTTTTTTCCTTCACTTTATCCCCTCTTTTCCTTTTTTCCTTCTCTCTCTCTCTCTCTTTTTCCCCTTCTTTTTCTTTGCGGGGGGGCAAGGCCGCCCCCTGGATCCGCGCCTGTGGAACATTCCCTCCGGAAATGACCCTCCTCGCCACATCCAAAACAAACCCTGGGCGAAGGCGACTGCGCATTCCCCCACGTAGCGCCTAGAGCTGCCGCGGTCTTCTCTTAAGCTCTTCTCTAGGCCGGACATACGGGTATCCAGACTTTTCGCTAAACTGGATATACGGTTTTCTACTAGTGTTACTGTTAGTGGACACTAAGGCCCATTAGTGACTATAAAAAAACATATGCTCTTCCTGGCTATTTGGGAATGTGTCAGTTTGCAACAGAAATGGAGAAACGCGCATTTTGTTGAAAATCATGTGATATCACAAACATTTATAAATCACTTGTATGGAATTGAAAATAAGTCATGGTTTAATTTAATTTTTTTTGGGGCTAGCACCCCCAAGCCCCTCCAGTACGCCAGTGAGCAGCAGCTAATGTATGCAAAGTGGATTTGATCTATAGAGTACCGAAGTGTGACGTCATATTAGCCAAGTTGTCAAGGTTGCTGGTTCCAAACGATTTTGTGCTAAACAATGGCGTGGTGATCACACCAGCGCCAAACACTGAATTTGCCCTGCTCCAGCCCTTTGCTTGAATGATGTCGCGGTGAACCTCATGCGAGGGCTCTGTTGTTTGGAACCAGTAACCTTAACGACGAGCGTAAGCACTTCGGTACTCTACAGAGATTTGATTATGCATAGCAGGTGAACTAAAATTAGTTAGAGAAACATGCATAAATTGAAAAAAAATAGTAAACGGGTCAATTACCTCCTCCCTCCCTCCAGTTATATCTCTTATCTGATCTCTATCTCCATATCCCGTCTCTCTCTCTCTCTCTCTCTCTCTCTCTCTACCCCTCCCCCTCATTCTCTCCATCCCCTTCCCTCTCATTCTCTCTCTTTCTATCCCCCCCCCCCTTCTCTCTCGCTGATGTTTTCACATCATACTCGAGATTCACGCGACAAGGGCAGAACCCCTCACCTCTTCACACAATCACACCCTCAATGGTACCTGCTCTTCCGAACAAAAATAAAAACATAATTTATAAATATAACAAGAGCGATTCAAAATAAGCATACATGTACAAATACTAAATGTCCTTTTATTGACACCATACATGACAGAAAATTGGACATGGCTGAACAAAATTCACATAGTAGAAAAAAATGTTACATATTATTATGTCTTTGAGAGGAAAATTACATGGAAATCATTGTACCACTGATATTAACCATTCACTAATCATTCATTTTCATGGCTCTGCCTGTTCATAGCTTCACTCAATGAAAGCATTTTTTTTTTTTCGTTATTAGCATTACATGCTACTTTTGATTGTATATGCTGTACATAAATAGAGAGGAAAAATTATGTTTAGATCGAAACTTACGGCATTACACTCTGGTGGAAAGTGAGAGGATAAACACAAAGTAAAGTGAATCGAGCAATTTCAAACACATAAGATAAGAATTTGTTGCTTTAAAAAGCAACAGGATGCGCTTCAACAGCAAAACAGGCTTTCAAACAAAATAACCCCACCTTTAGATGAATACAACACATATATTTTGTGTCCGACATTCACTAGCATTGTCTAGACAGATAGGTTGTGAAGTGATAGTTTGTTGAAATTCTAGATTGTGCTTGTGTAAAAGTGTACCTTTTTTACTTGATGGTGCCCAAAACTCAAGATACTTCAGTTACAATAAACATGTACAAGCCATTAAAAGCAAAGTGGATGCCTCTCTCCCCTCTCCCCTCTCCCCAACCCCATCAAAAATAAATAAAAAGTGTCTGTATTTAATCATTTCTGCAATGATATCATGTTGAGGGCTTGGTTCACACGTTAGCTGACGAGAGCCAGAAGGGTGTTCACATCGAGTAAAAGTCCATGTGCTAACCCCCTTTTGGCTCTCAGCAGACAAGTCAATTCCCACATATATACAAAAGGTTTGGTGTCATTTTGATTTATCATTCAATTCAGTCATAACTAAAGGAATATTCCACTATATAAGGGAAATCTAATACATGCACTGTAAAACCGGAAACTCTAGTGTGCACGCAATGTTCATCATGCCGCGAAATACTTGAAACACAATTAAACAGAACGCTATTTCACTAGTTTCTTGCCATGAGAGTGGCCGTCCTTGACGATTTGCACAACTATTACGTCATGAAAGTTTCTGACATTACAGTAACATCCCACTCCAATGTCCACCACCACCACCATCTACAGGAGTACAAAGTACAAAGGATGGATGACCAAGGGGTTATCACATAAGTTCAGCACCTCTTCCCTTACATGTGCTCGTTATATTCTACAAAAGCAATTCTTCATCGTACGATGAACTATTCACAAAATGTACAAAAACCGTTCTCCGCTCCTATCAGTCATCTTTGGAATAAGTGTGATCCTTTATATCGAGGTAAGAAATAAGCTATATAAGCTCAACGCCGTTGTCACGCTTAAGCACCTACACCAACCAACAGTTAAACATACTGTAGCAGCAAAAGACAGGAGTGTTTAAACATGAAGGCGTTTCCTCTTTATTGAAAATAGTGTCGCTGTAAACAGATTTTGCTTACAGTTAGCTGCTTGCTAACCAGGCAGCTATCTAATATTTCTCCATGCGAGCAAATATTGACAGTGCATCTAATGTATGAGCGGATGACCAAGAAACAGGGATTTTTAAGAGCTGTTGTTTTAGTGATAACTAGCCCAGGCTACTTACAATTCGTGTAAGTGAATACTATCGCTATCTTGGAGAGATTTTAATACAAGGTATTATTCTGGGTACCACAGAGATCTTTAACGTACCACTGCATGAGGAAGAGGAAGAAATAAGGAAGGAATAACACTGTCAACGAGAAGGCTTATGACAGTTGATGTAGGAGTGTTTTGTAAGTTTTTTTTCTTCTTCATTTCTGTTTTTTGGGAGTGGAACTTTTATGATACAGTCTGTTGTTGGCATTCTAAATCAGCCGCTGATGTGTCCGGATCTTCGTCATTATAGATGTTCTCCGCCTGGTGGAAAATACAGAAAAAAAGGAGATCATTAAATCACAGTATATTTTAAAGATAAAGTTATGTAATGGTCATGTATTTACATGGAGAAAGAAATCGTCTCTAAGATATTGAAAACCGTTTTTAATGTAGTACATAGGAATTTGGATATACAGTGAGGTTTTAAAATAATCAAAACGAAAGGAAAATCACATGCACTGCACACAGATGTGGGTATTTGGGACTACACACACATATGTGGCATGAATACACAACACAAGTGGCAAGACAGTTTGGTCCAAACTTTTCAGCTGTTTATCCTCTCATATATTGAATAGCAGAGTATCTGTAGAGCAATCCTTTTACAGGGGACATTTCTACAATGATGTTCTTCCAAACTGAAATTCAAAGAATGACAAGCTCACAATTTGTATGCAATTATTTTTAAGCCCTGATGTAACGAGGTAATTTCCGTGGTCCTGTAACACTGTACCATAAATCATCATCTTCATCATCATCATTTATTAAATTCAGCATTTTCCCTCTTCCAATGGGCTCCTGACTTTTGCGCCATGACGGCACTTCCTCCCTCCACTTCTTCTCGTCTCAAACATCTTCCTCATTTTCTTCACAATATATCTTTCCATGAAATCTTCGCTCTTCCTTTCCCTCTTATGCAATCCCACTTCCAGATCCATGCTCTTTTCACAGGTCCATCATCTACCCTTCTCATAACATGACCCATCCATCTCAATACACTTCTCTTTACCACTTCCACCAGTTTCTTCCCGACCCAACCTTTCCACAAGCTCACTTGTGTTCTTTCTATCAGACAGTTTCACACCACACATCTTCAGTATCATGGCTCTTTCTGTTCTCCTCAAGATACCTTCTATTGTCTTCACATTCCAAGTTTCTGAACCACATAACATCGCTGTTCTAACACGAGCCTTCAAAAAATAATTAAAAATTATAAAACGATTAAATAAAAACACCTGCATCACATCGTCTTACCATCTGCCAGACTTGCATGATGTTGTCCTCGGAGACGGAGCAGATGACCCAGGGTTCGTTGGGATTCCAGGAGAAGTCTGAGATCTTGGCCGTGTGTCCGCCGTGGATGAAGAGAAGCTCTGGAGGTCCATCTTCAGCATCCTCAGGTGACTGCTCCTCACCGATTTTACTGTAATTAAAATAATCATGATAGTAGTAAGATAAAGAGTAACATCAACAGCAGGGTGCTACAAAAACATGATTTTCACTTGCTTTATCTCTGAAATCCAAAGGATTATCCTCCAACCAATTAATCTTTTAAACTGTGTGTTCAATTAAGAGATCAGATAGGATGCACTGTGTTGGTCTATGGATTTCATGCATATTGAAAAAGGTTTGCTTAAAAATCATGTTGATGGCCCTAAGGGATAAGTGAAATAGACAATTCAATTGCCCAGTTGACAATTTTGGTTGGGATTGATGACCAAGAGGGTTCATAACGATAAATGTACATAAATGACGGCAATAATGCATGTTATCATTAAAATGGTATAACCCAAAAAAGTAAGTTGCCTAGAATAGAAGCGATAGGAATACGACGCCATACCTTAAGTCCCATACATTGAGTCTTCTGTCGGTTCCACTGGAAGCAAGGATGGTCTCGTTATGCGGAGACCACTGTACTTGGAAGATCTCGTCCTTGTGCGACTCGAACGAGTGCAGCTTGAGCTTCAGATTACGCAGATCCCATAATGCAACAGTCTAGAGAAGATGAAAGAAGAGGAAAGCAAATAAACTATTATTTTGTATTTGTATATTCAAGTCTTATATTTTAACTGATGTGAATGAGGAAGGAGATTATGGTTGGCAAGGGATGAGAAAACAGTAAACTGACCATATTTGACAAAATTTTACAAAAATCATTTATTCATCACACTTTTTATTAAATCAATCAGGGTTTCACACTTTTCGACAGGGGTGTTTGGATTACAGTTTGGGTGCACACTGCACAGGGATCTGGTTTTAAATCATAACTCTGAGGGACCTGAGTAAAGATGTGATGGCCATGTTTCCTTTTACTGTGTGGCCAATAATGGAAAAAAAGGAGATTTTTTTGCTTTTCTTGCCAAACAACCATCACTTACATATCTATGCTTGTCATCCAGTCCGTATAGTACTAAACTGTACAAAGTCATAGAAAAATCTAGAATCTCGTCTATTTAGAGAATTGTGCAGTTCTTTTCAAAATCGGGATACATGTCAATAATGCAAATTTAATACAATTGAAATGAAGATCACACTTACTTTATCAGCTGATCCAGTAGCAAGGATGAACTCGCTGTATGGATTGAAAGACAAGCAGTTCACCTGCAGAACAAAAATAAGAGAAGTTTGTGAAAAAATATTGACATAAAAACAGGTAATAATGATGAATAAACAAACAATAATAACTGTGAATGAATTTCATATCATACATGTTTTTGGTTTTAAAGACAGTAAATGTTTGATGGTTTGTTTCTACCCGACTGCTACCAAAGCACAAGTATGTTTGTCATTAAGAACCAGGGGACTGACGGCTTTAAGTCCTCTCTGAGGGACTTGGTAATGAGGATTACATGGGAATCCAACCTTTGTAATAATTTTGTTTGTATGAAAGCACTAAAATAAGAGAAGAAAAAAATGTCGAAAGTTTGAAATTAATTGGACCAGTAATAAGAGTTATTCTTTGATGAAATGTGTGGAAGAAAGCAATATGCCATACAGGACACATTGCACAGAATCACCCCGAAATATTGCGATTGTCATCTATGTGAACAAGCTTTTAGTCATGTGACTTACCTCTGCAGTGTGAGCGTCCACAGAATGACTCGCTTTGGCAAGGTTGCTTACTCTTGTATCCCAGCTGTCAATAAAAGGGAGAAAAGGATATAAATGTTGTAAAATAAATTTGAGTTTTGGTCATGATATTGCATTGTGAAAGAAACTGCATAGAAGCAACTGGAAAATGTTAATACATGTATGTGGCACATAAAAATTTAATCAATATTGCTGACAATCATATGCAATACACACAGAAATGTGTATATAATGGGACTACACACAAATGTTTGGACCAAACTTTTCAGCTATTTCTTGTCATATTGAGATGATGAGAGCATTTTAAAAGACATCTGTTTCAGGAGATATTCTATGGACTGGTATTCTTCCAAACTGACATATAAAGAATGCGAAAGCTCACACTTTTTTTTTTCTTTACAAGAACTCAACCTCTTTAATTGTTTGTAGGGAGATTGCTCTCAGCCCTCATACATTTTTTGCAGTACTTACATCATGAGTTTCTGGTCATCAGCCACTGATCCAAAGAGACTCTCATGGAGGAGATGCCACGAGACGTCCTCCACCACTGCGGAATGACCCGTGAAGATCGTCTTGGCATCGACCACACGGTTCTCTTTAGGCTTATCATTGATGTCCCACAGGCAGATAGTCTGTATGGTAATAAAACAGATTTCTCAATTTAGCCCATGAATAGTTTCTAGTGATTATTTCATTTTGATGTTCGTGAAATGGTTTAACTGCAGACCGAATTTTTAAAATCATGACCTTTAACTGGCATTTGCACCACATAGTTCATGTTGTCGCTGTCCCACAGACAGAAAGTATGATTGATAATGAAACAGATTGCAAGAATCAAAATACAAAATTCTGTTTTTCTCTCTCATGTTTTGAAGATTCAAAATTTGAGGATAAATAAAGAAGGCATTTTACATTAACATACTATTCCGTTGTCATAGCCAATTATCCAGTGGATACGCTTTAAAAAAAAAAAATCATTATTTTTAATAAATGGCCTTTAAGAATCGGGAATCTATCACTACATATTTGTAAAAGAATACAAAATCTTTTTGTGGAGAATTAATTAATTTGCATCATGAAGTTCCACCCAGTATAAAAGAAATTCTAGTCATCTATCTGACCTGCACAACACAACACAAGCAGGATTCTTCTAATGAATTTACTAGGTAGGATGGATATGAGATTTTTTTTTTAATGACATTTTAAGCTATAGATGGGACTGAGAGGATAGATATGGGATGAAAGAAAAAACCAACACTTCAAACTATGGGATTGAGAGGTCTTACGTGATCATCTGAGGCACTGAGTAGGTGGCCATGAAGATTAGGGTTCCAGGAGAGTCCATAACCCTCCTTCGAGTGACCGCGAAGTCTCAGGTCCGGTCTACACTGACCGTTCAGATCTGAAGAAAAAAAGTGAAATAGCAAAGGTAGTACAAATTAGAGTTTCAGACAATTTACTTGTTTATACTTTTTTATACTTTTTACGGGCAAAAACATTTTTTCTGCATATAAAATTTGTAAGTAGAATAACAAATGAAAGGGGTAAATAATCCATATTCTGTCCTTTTAGCTACCATAACTTGATGTAAGCTTTAAAGTTGAGCATTTTTAATAATTCATTTCCTTTTAGTTAACCAGGGTTGGATCTGTTATTTGATCTGTTAAGGGGCCCTGAAAATGCAACACAACTATATACAGTTTAAATGATAAAACAGAGTAGCGAAAATACAGAAAATAATGTTGAGCCCACACACACGTTTAACCTACTGGTTATCATACTTATTTTATGTTATTTTCACCCCTTCCTACCTGGCTTGGAAGGGTGCTTTGTGTAATCGAAGACCAGGACATCACTGCTGGGGGTCTTGGTTGCTATGATGGTCGCATTCTGTGGCATGTAGCGTGCTCTGTTCACTTCTCCTTCGTGGTTGATTTTGATCTCGATCTCGATCTTACCGCTCACGGAGCCAAACCCTCCAAATTCTACGAGACAGAACAGGACGGCACATTACATTATCAACACTTCTTATATTCCTCAATGTCAACTTATGTTAGATTGCCGATGCCCCAACCAACGAAAACCACCTGATGATACATGTAACATCATTGAAGATATATACCAAATATTGTTATAATTTGTTGCTGAAAGGGTAAAAAAAACCTTTACTTTATTTTTGTGAGTTCCATTAAAACTATGAAAGAGTATAACTACTTAATGATACAGTACGTGGTCAACTCTCTGAAAAAGAAACTGCCCTGGCAAAACTTAGTGGCAAGAGATGATTATAATGAGGGGCAGGTTGAGGGCACAGCTATGCTCACTGATCCCGAAGTTTAAAAATACAAAACTGTACAAATTCTTCTGAGGCACTTTGAGGCAATTTCCTGGCTCCTGTATGAACGGGATTGAAATCTTGACTGGCTGCAGACTGAAAACCCAGACTGCCACATTGCTTTATTAGTATCATGCCCATTAGAGGTAGTATGATGTGACAAAAGTCGACCGTGGCATTCCAGCGTTTGCTCCCATTGTTAACTAGAGCGGGCAAAGAGTTGAGGTAAGCACTCACCTCCCTTTTCACTGTCGTAGTGTGCTGCATCAAAGCTAGCATCGTCGTTTGGAAGCTGGACGCTGGCTATGACGAGGTGGTTCTGCTCATCAGATCTGCTCAGGAAAGGGTCAGGAAAACAAGAACTGTTTATATCAATTAATCAAATTCCTATAATTCGTTAGGCATTGTTAAACTATTCTCTCCTGGTACACGGAGCAATCGTCTGTTGGGAACCAGAAGGGCATTAACTCTGAACAAATATAAAGAATTTTAGAAAAAGAATTTGATGACACATACCACTATTTTTTTTCTTCTTCAGAAATAAAAAGGTTTGTAGCTACATGTATGTACAGATAGAAAGACATCAGAGAGATCAAACTTTCTGTACAAATGAGAGATCAAAATGATTAATATAACCCATCACTACTGCAATGTTAGATGAGCAAATGAAAATGTTTTAACTATTAACATTTAACTATCCTACACATAGGTTCTTCTGTGTATAATATTACCTTGCAGTATATTTTCTTTTTCCTTACTAGTACTGACTTTTTCTATTTCATTTTTCCTACAGCGCGTAGAGATGTTAACAAATGTATTATGCGCTTCATAAGAACTGTACTATTATTATTATTGAAGGGGTCTGGAAATCCCAGCGAACCCTACCACATGGCAAAATTTGCGAGCATGCTGTATGCAAACCAAGAAGGAGAAACTTACGTGTGTGTACCAAGCACCAGGCGATGGATGGAATAGTCTTTTCCTTCGGGTCTGAAAAAGAAAAAACACACACAAGACATTAAATTGTATTTTAATCAACTTCAGTTGTAAAACCAATTTTATTGTTTCATATGTACAAAAACAACATCCCTTAATAAATGCAAGTATATATACTTTCTCACTTGCCAACCTATTTTCTTCAAAACCTTCAAGTGCCTAACTCTTTTCCCAATAATTTTAAATGGGAAAAAATTGAGCTTCAAAACCAAATGATAGGCTGCATGAAGAACACATGTACCTCTTAAAAAAGACAGTTCAAGTCAATAAAATAAAAACAGAGAACGACTAACTTTGTGACATCTGGGAGCCACTGAGAGGTCAAACTTGGCCATTCCAGGGCATGGGTCATGACGAGGTCATAAAGGAACGGTGTGTTCTTCTTCCATATCTTATACTCCTCGTTGATCACCCTCTCCTCCACAGCATCATCAAACGTTTCTACAAAGGAAGAAAGTCAAATGTCGGGATCGTTCAGTTTTTAAGGCACTGGGATAACCAAACTCAAAGGCGATGGGCATTGGTAAGCGGTAAAGTTTCAAAAGTTTAAGTGCTCACTACCTATGACCTCTAAATGCACTTATATATGAAAATTTCATGCCTTTAGTCTTTACAGCTACTTTACACATTCTCTTTTTTAAATAAGCTGGAAAATTGGTGACAAAATGCATACTGTAAACGCTGTTATTTTCGCGCGATTAATTTTTCGCGCTGAGCGACCCCAAAACATATTAGCGCAACAAAAAGCTAAAAATCTTCGTTCACACACAGTGATATAACTTATAATTTATATGACAAATATTATCATTATTGTCTTGTTTTTGTTGTTGTTGATGATGGTGGTGGTGTTCAGGGGCGGCGATCCCGGGGGTAGGAGGGGGGGGGGGTTCGATAAAACTCAAATTTGTCATATAAATTATAAGTTATATCACTGCGTGTGCACGATACCATAAATTTTGACTGATAGCTTCAGTTTGAGGTGCAGAGCGAAAGCGTAGAGACGGTATTGAGCGACGACGTGGACATCGAAGCCCTAAACGGAGGATTCCCGATGTCGGATGTGATCCAAATTCAGGTGGAAAATGCAATATATGATTATGATTAATATTAGTAAAAAATTAGGCTAAAATTCCTTTGCTAAGATTGGATATGAAACTGCTAAAAAAATGGATACGGAACTGCACTAGCGCCAACATCTGTTCTTGGACTGATTATTACTAGGCGGCTAGATCTGTGCGATCGTGTGGACCAAAAATGTCTTATCACACGATCGAATTGAGCCTGGCCTGGGCCCTAGCACTTTTAGCAGCAGCAGCAGCGGTTCGTCCGAATCGGGGAGACAGCAAGCTCAGGCACCGGCCGGCGACTGGTCCCGCGCCCCGCATCCGTAACGTGACGGAGATACATAGATCTACTATACGTACAGTCAATGGGATTTGGTCACATGTTACACTGTGTCAGTAGTAGTGTCACTGTCCCATACAAATTACAATATATGTTGTGTGCCTTTCGGGCTTTATCCTCCCTTATCTAAGAAATCTGATAAATAAAAATACATATGAATATAACGATCTTCATACCATTGTCCTTTTCTGCCATGTTTGTGAGTGTTCTTAGGTGCAGAGATCCCAGGAAAGCTGAAAATTTAGGCTGGTCTTCTGCCGAGAACAATAGATTTCTTCCCCGCCAAACATGCAAAAATGTCGCGCGGATTGGACACGGAAGTGCCAACAGAGGGCTCTATTCCACTCTGATTTTGTTGGCTGCCAGCTTTCAGTATTTTTTTTTTCTTTCTTTTCTTTTTGTTTGTCTTTCTATTTTACTCTACAGCTGAGGATGAGCTGAACAATTTTTTTTTTCCAGATCGAATTCAAATGTGGATAATATGAATTATAATATCAAAGTAACGGAACGCCGAAGAAGAAATGAATGAGCTATTCCAAAGTCTCTCCCTACCTCTTTCTCTCTCACTCACTCCCTATATCTCTTTCTCTTTCCTTCTCTCTCTCTCTCTCTCTCTCTCTGTCTCTGTCTCTCTGTCTCTCTCTCCCTTTCCCCTCACTTTGTTATTCAAAGATTGGGAGCACGTGCCCACGTCGCCCCCTCCTTGGTAGCTATATACGCCACTGCAAGTAGTATAGGCGCATTTGTGTCGTATTATTTTTTTTTCATATTTAAAATTGTCTATTACATGTATTATGCAACTAAGTTCGCGACCAAAAAGCATTGATTCTTTAGGATGCCCTCCGTTTCAATTTAAACATTTGGGTCAACAACGTTTATTAATCAGTTTTTCAGACTAATTCTATTTTGTCTTTTACATAATCTTATGTCAATCATTCAGTGTGTAATTTGGATTTGCTTATCATGTTTGTATTGAAACGGGGAAAAAAAAACAAATCATATAACCTTGTTTTATTTCAAGAAGAATGAAGAGAAAAAATTATGGCCTTTAAGAACCAGAATTACCGGACGCATATTAACACGTATGGGACAGGTGAAAGATATATGAGACGTACTAATATAGGCCTATATCATTATTGAAGATACAGGGGAGGGGTTCTGATACCTTAAACAACAAAATTTGTCTCGTCTTCAGTGATATGGGGGTCGGGGGACACCACTGCATGAAAGAGATTGAACACAAAGCCATGTCCCTATGTCACGCGACACCATCATGAATGTAAAGTGTGTTTTTTATTATAGTGTAAACGACTTTTCCATTTCAATATCACGCGATTCCTTTCATTAAAAAAGTATAGGATAATTGTTTTGTATGTTGAAGATAAACATTAATTTGAGCTTCTTCAGCAGCGCCTAATAAGAAACAGTTCTATGCCTTGTAAAAAATGGTCGCTCATCGTAAAACATTTGCAGAGATTATTTCTAGTGTAAATGTATTATGATTGAGAATTAAAGTAAATAAATCAATGTGTTGATTCAGTGTGTCCATGTTATGTGCATATATGCAAAAAGTACCATATGTATGTTGCCAAACAAAAGTAAGTGATTGCCACTGAGTTGCCATGGTAATGCAAGAGTGTCAGATAGAGCGCTGTAAATCATTACAATGTGGTTATACATTAAACTTAAAATTTGTCCTAAGAAGTTAATATAAGTATTTGACCATAAATGCATGCATCGTTACAAAAAACAAAAAACAAAAACTACGTTCACGATAAACTGAATATGAGGTGCTGATTGCATCATGACCTCCGGGATGACCTCTTTCGAATTAGCCAATCAAAATCCACACAATTTAAACTTTGATCCTGATTGGGTTAATGACCTCTCCGTGATTCCCAAATAACAAAAATTTGGAATCTCATTGGGCAATGATCTCCTGAAAGTTGACCAATCAAAAACTCCAACATTACTGATAAAAAGGCTGGACCTTGATTGGCCAATGATCCCTCAAGCTGAACCAATCAGATTTTCCGCCGATGAAACCCGGATCCCGATTGGTCAGTCCAAATCTGTATCATTTGGTGAAATCCATTGTAAGGTATCATTGATTGAGATTTTTACAAGACAGTGGCTATTAGCAATATAGTAAATATATGTAAAAAAATAGGTACATATTTATCTATATCATCATTTGATATGATTTGATATGATATGGTTTATTATTTCAAACATTCAAAATAGCATCCATAAGGCTGAAACAAATTGAATTTAACAATTTACGAGTAAAAACGTCCAATAAAACACAAGACATTGATTTTTTATGAATAAAATACAGTGATATATTATAAATAGAAATAGCATTGGATAATAACATCAACAGGGAAATTTAAATGAAAAAAAGGGAAATGAAAAGGAGAGACAAAACAAAGTATATAGGCCTATAGAAGGAAAAAGAAGAAGAGTAAGATGGAAAAATGGAAATAAATTTATGTTGCACAAAAGCATGAGGATTCAATTTGAGCTACACAACTAGACTAGACTAAATGATGATAAAACTATTAAAGAAAGAATCTGTGTATATTTGAATAACCGAATATTCGTTATGTTTATCCTCAGCCAATTTGCTACAAGAAACATCAATGTTATCGACCGAGGGAAAAAATAAATAGCAGACACATGTCGCGCTTGCCCGATTATTGGAATGTCTATAATGAATTTGTTAGGTAAAGTGGCGTATTCAGCATAAAAGCTAGGAGCCCAGTCTCCCAATCCCCTGTTTCGAGAACCCCCCCCCCCTGAAATAAAATAAAATGTGTTTGTCCTGCCCATGTCCATATCTTTACAGGTATCATTTATGCTACCTTTTATCTAACATTGTATATTTATTATACAGTCAAAACTGTATAGAAAGACCACCTGTATACAAAAATCACATTTGTTTGTTTCCCTTGAAAAATGGTTTCTCATTGAAACATGTACTAAAGGAACCTGTAAATAAAGACCACCTGCCTATAAAGACCCCTTTCCTTGTCTACCTTGGGTGGTCATTATAGACAGGATTCACTATATATATATATATATATATATATATATATATATTTCGAAGTTTAAAGTTACTGAGAATTCTCGTTAAGTAATTAAAAAATGTTCCTCAGTCTTATTCTTATATGTTGTTCGCAAACGGACTTAAAGTGTGATCTCTATTATTCATTCTTTTTTGTGAAAAACTCTTTTTATGAATAGTTTGACATAGAAACTCCGCCCCTGAAACTAGTAACTAGTACCTTAACCCCCTCTTGTCCGAAGTTCAACAAAGACCAGTAGTTATTGTCTCTCATTTCATCAATGATGACCCGTTTCCAATCTAAGTGTGTCACCCCCGTATACAAAAACAAAGATAAATAGAGCTAGGATTAATCTAAGAGTTGTCATTCTCGTGATATCAGCTCACAGACCTGTCAAAGACGCCATAAGATCTGGTAAGTGCTGAACATCTTCGAAACTCATCCGTTTAAACCTGACACCGGGTTTAAAATCAAAAGGAAAACTTAGGCCTCAGACTATTTATCCGTTTTAGAACAAAAGGCTCAAACCTGTCAGTTTTAGTTTATTTCATAAATTAGTTAATTTTAGTTTAATATTAATACTGGTATTCGTTAAACAAAAGCTTTTAACCTCAATTCTTGATTTGTCTTTTTTATTTTTGGAACTTCGGTAGGATAATTATTTGCACAATTAAGAACAGTATGTCTCAATTAATCTATATGGTTATTTGCAAACAAGTGAAACGCCAAATGGTCATATTTCTTTTTCACTTACAGTTTTTTTAAACAGTAAGTGTTTGGGACATTTTTCACAATGCATGCGTAATCTATTTCTATGTTTGATGATAATTCAGATCTTTTCAAGTTATGCTATAAAGGCGTTAATTTTCCCTTTATTAACGGTTACCTGTATCAGGAGATTACGTTAGCCCGTTTCTAATTCTCTTTATTTTGAAGTTTGGCATCATATATAGAGGAAAGTCCACGACAAATCTTATGTCTTTAATTTCTGATCGCTACCCCTTCCGCATTTGCTTTTGTTCTATATTGTTCTAATATTGCGGTTTTGAGGTCGGTAATTCGTTTTCTAATCCGGTTAAACCACTTAGAGATTTGTCTTAACTTAGATGGGCTATCGTTGAAACCATAGTGTTCTAGCTCCATGTTGAAACTAATCTATCGTGGTTATTTCGCAGATTCTGCAACGATGCTTCGTCTCGTTGTGCTTCTCGTCGCGGTGGTCGGCGCTCACGCCGGACTCTCCGATCCAAACTTCGTGGGGGATCGTTCTGTAATCGTTCACCTGTTCGAGTGGAAGTGGCCAGACATAGCCAATGAATGTGAAAGGTAAAGCAGATTTGAATTGTTGCACGATAAGGCGTAAAAAAGATGTTGTATTGCCCTTTGCGACCGACCCCAAAATCTTGAAATCTACGGTCGGCTTTTTTTTAAAGTTTTTGTTTTTTTACCGTTTTTTTAGAAGAAAAAAATGTTTAATGAATACAAAAATATGTATCAGCCCAAAGAGGGGAAGAAAAAAAAAAAGATTAAAAAATTTTTTTTTTAAAGATTTACGACCTACCGACCCAAGTTTTGGCACCTAAAGGGCAATACAACATTTTTTTTTAAGGCCTAATTTTCTATCTATACATGGATGATATTTTCGCATAGCGCAGGAGCGATTCTAGAAGATTTTTCTCTCTTTTTGTTGATGTTGGGAGGGGGGGGGGGCTTGAAGATGCTTGGTGTTCTTGCATTCTGATACTATTCTGATACGCGAAAACTTTTAAGATGGCTTGATGATTTTTTGGTGGGGGGGGGGAGGGGTTGGAGGCTTGACACCCCACCCCTGAAAAGAAACATCCAACACCGCTATTTAACAATTTATTTTGTTAGCTATTGTAAGTTAAAGCAGTCATTTTATAAACATGTCTTTCTAATTAAGACTAAATGAATACTAGGAAGAATTGAAACAGAGGAATAATAAATGTTGATACTTTTGAGAAGAATCGTTTGTATGTTTATTGGACTCACCTCTGCTTTTTTCGATAAATCCAGAAAGTACCTGTAGTTTGATATATTTTTTTAAAAGGTACTAATGATGGCGCCATGATCATGTGATAGGCCTACTTCCTGCGATATGTTTTGTGAAAATGCGTATTCATCTCATCATAACTAATGGAATACCTTCTTATCAAGAAATTGATAATACATGAATTATTCAAAATGTCAATGCAATCTCTGCAGGGGCGGCGGAGTGACTTCCAAAGTGGGAGGGGGGCACCAACAAAAAAGGGCACCTGCAAAGGGAAATCTCAAGGCGAAAATACACAATTTTCTAGACATTGGTATATATACCCCTAGTCCCCTACAATGTGATTACATTATCAGGGATGATTTCAATATTTGTTTTTCTTTATATTGCTTAAACATCATACTTTGCAGTTGGGTGTGATAGTCTGAATATTCATTTTGCGAGCGAGCGAAGGGAGCGAGGAAAATGTTTAAAGATTTGTGAGGTCGCAGTGCGAAAAATT
The DNA here is from genome assembly GCA_037976565.1 of Mesocentrotus franciscanus. Classification (NCBI taxonomy): domain Eukaryota; kingdom Metazoa; phylum Echinodermata; class Echinoidea; order Camarodonta; family Strongylocentrotidae; genus Mesocentrotus; species Mesocentrotus franciscanus. The sequence goes on from CP137671.1 coordinate 20,669,491, forward strand.
ACATCTTATAAAGAGAAACAAAACCCAATCCTGATGGGGGTATACGCACATCCTCATAACGGAAGACTGAAACGACATTTGATGAGTAACATAATTATATGATCTATAAATTCGAGCGAGCGTAGCGAGCGAGCTTTGGGGGAAATTGCTCTTAGTCGCCTTAAAACAGAAACACGTTTAATGATGAGAGGAAAAGGGGACACTTATCGAAAGGGATAAGACACTTATTAGAAAATAAAAGGAGCACGTGTCAAAGTACAAATGGTAATTATCAGAGGTGAAAATGAGGCACTTAATTTTTACACCTGAAAAGAGGCACTCACCAGTGATGAAAAGGGGCACTTGTGAGCAGGCGCGGATCCAGGATTTCTTAGGGGGCCCAAATTTGAAATTGTGCGAGCCAAATATTGGTACGTAATGGTAACCACTAAAGCAGTGGTGTATTAAATGAGCAAAATCGTTTGGGGGGGGGCAGAAAAAAAATCCGCATCACCACCACTCTTACATGCTCTTACATTTTTCAAAGTGGGTGGGGGGGGGGGTGGGGGAGGCTAAAGTATTTACGAACAGGTAGAGCGTAGCGTAAATCGGCGTGGGGTCTAGGGGCAAAGCCCCGGCGGGTAGCAGGACACTAATTTGCGTGGGGTCCAGGGGGCGGAGCCCCCAGAAGCTCAGGAGTTTTAGGCAATAAATTACGGTCAGATGAGCATAGTTTGATACCTTATTTGTGACACTGGCAGGTCACTAATTTGCGTGGACTCCCGGGGGCGGAGCCCCCGGAAGCTCATGGTTTTTATGCATTAAATTACGGTCAGATTAGCATCCAAGGGCCCATCTTTGGGCCCTTGGTGGGGTCCAGGGGGCAGAGCCCCCGAAAGCTCAGGGGATTTAGGTATTAAATCACGGTCAGATGAGCATATTTTGTGACACTGGCAGGTCACTATTCTTTCTTTTTTTTTCTCTCTCTCTCTATCTATTTCTCTTTAATATACTTTTTCCACCAAAAAAGGGGGGCTCGAGCCCCCCGAGCCCCGCCGTTCCGCGGGCCCTGTAATGTAGGCCTCTAAATAAGCACATTTCTTGCCTGACTGTAAATTTGGGAATTTGTCTATAATTTGTTTATAATATACTAAAAAGTGAGGAAAATCTCGGGAAATTATGTCATTTTCAGCAATATTTGTAAATCACTAGTATCCAATTAGAAATAAACCATGCTTCAATTCTTTTTAGAGGCAACTGCAGTAAATTGCACCTGAAATTTCATCATGCGCATTATAAATTCCAAACGTTTTCTTTCATACAAATACACAAAAAAGTTCCGAATGGTTAAATGCATACTATTTCACAAGATGTAATAAAACAATATGAATACTTTTAATGATACATTTACATGCAAATGCATGATCATTTTTGCGTTTCTTTCTGCCTGCAAAATAGTTTTCTTCTGCATTTTGTTTTGTTGCTGTTATGAGTTTATATTCATATTATTGTTATCAAACAGGAATAAATAAATAAATAAATAAATACATTTGTAATTTCGTACAATGATAGTTGTACAATGATGATAGAAGAAGCGATAAAAATCGCAACTGATCTTTCTTTATTTTCCCCCTTATCTTTTCCTCTTCCTCTATATTTTCTTTCCCTTTCTCTCCTCTTTCCATTTCCCTTCCCTTCCTTCTCTCTCTTTCTCTTTTTTTTTACCGAGGGAGCAAGGCCTTTCGGCCCCCCGATCCACACCTTGTTGGCGGAGAAAATCAGAACTGATCTCCCCCACCTTATTTCTTCCTCTTTTTTTTCCTTTCCCTTTCTCTCCTCTACCCGTTCCCTTCCCTTCCTTCTCTCTCTTTTAATTTTACGGGGGCAAGGGCCTTTCGGCCCCCAATCCACACGTTGTTGGCCGAATTAATCGCAACTGATCTCCCCTTCTTTTCATCCTTTTCTTTTCTTCTTCCTCTTTTTTGTTCCCTTGCAGCTCTCCTCTTTCCTTTTCCCTTCCCCCCTTTTTGGGGCGGGGGAGAGGCAAGGGCCTTTTGCCCCCCCCCCTCCGATCCACAACTTGTTGGCGGGAAAATCGCAACTGATATCTCCTTTTTTTTCTTTTCTTCTTCCTCTTTATTTCCTTCCCTTTATCTCCCTTTTTTCTTTCTTTCTTTCCCTTTCCTTTCTTCTCTCTTTTCTGCGGGGGAGGCAAGACCCTTTCGCCCCCGATCTCCTTCTTTCCCCCTTTTCTTTTCTGCTTCCTCTTCCTTCTTTCTCTTTCTCTACTCTTTCCCTTTCCCTTTTTTTCCTTCTCTCTCTCTCTCTCTCTTTTTTGGCTGGGGGCAAGGCCTCCCTGGATCCGCGCCTGCTTGTGAGGATGGGAAAGGGGCATTTGTCGACGGAAAAGGGGAACCCATCAGATTTTGATAGGGGCATTTATCGGAGGTGAAAGGGGGCTTTTATGAGAAGGGGGAAGTGGCATTTATAAGAAGGAAAAAGAGCACTTATTAGAAAGGAAAAGGGGGCACTTGTCAAAGTAAACGAGCATCTCTCAGATTTGAAAAAGGGGCAATTATTGGAGGTGAAGGGGGCACTTATCTGAAGTGAAAAGGAGTAACTTCTCGTACGCGAAAAGGGTCATTTACCAGAGATGAAAAGGGGCATTTATAAAAAAAATTTTAAAATGGGGGCACTTATCATACGGAAAAGGGGCACATGTGAAAATAAAAGGAGCGCTTATCCTAGTTAAAAAGGGGGTAGTTATTAAAACGGGAAGGGGCACTTCTTACAAAGGAACATAAAACTTGTCAAAGTAAAAGAGCCCTCTCAGATTTGAATAGGGCAATTATCAGAGGTGAAAGGTATTTCTCGTATCTGTAAAGGGGCACTTACTAGAGATTAAAAAGAGAATGGAAAATGGACACTTATTACAAAGGAAAGTGGGAACATGTCGAAGGAAAAGGGGCACGTGTCAAAATAAAAGGGGCACTTATCAGAGGTGAAAAGGGGAAGGGGGACTTAAACTAAGTAATAGGGGGACTTTTCCTATGTAAAAAGGGGCAATTTTGGGGTACTTGAAAAAGTGGGGGTCACTGTGCCCCTCCCTGCCCCGGGAGCGCCACCTCTGAATCTCTGACAATGATAGTAGAAATGTATATATCGCCTTTTCAACGTGATACAAAAAGGCGTCGAGGTGCCACCCATGTGTCATTGTTAATCGAGTTAAAGTGTATATGCATAATATAAGCTCTCTCTCCTCCAACCCATTTCCACCTTACCCCTTTGCTCTTTCTCTTCCGCTCCACCTACCCCCCTCTCTCTCTCTCACACACCCTCCATCCTTTCTCACCCTTTTTCTTGTGTCTACATCTCTGTTTCTTTCTGAACCAATTTTCTTTTTCTCGATCCATCCCACTCTGCACTCTCTCTCTCTCTCTCTCTCCCTTCTCCTCATTTCTCATTTATTAAACAGTTTCCTAGGGCCTTACGGGTTCGCTGGCGTACAGGTCTCCCCTCCCAATGAACACAAATACATCGTTGATTCTAATAACAAATACCCCTGGTGGCAGCGATACCAACCCATTGACTACCGCATCAACAGTCGTAGTGGCCAAGAGCAGGAGTTTAAGGACATGGTGGACAGGTGTAACAGGGTCGGGGTTCGAATCTACGTTGACGCTGTTATCAACCACATGGCCAATGGTAAGAGGACATTATTCTCGCATCGTATCAGGTCGGTTACCCACTGGATTGTCGTCTCCAAGAAAATTTTCCCCGGACAATTTCCCCAGAACAAATACCCCCCAAGGTATAGCCCCAAACTACCCCCAGAAAACTCTCCCATGACAATTACTCTGGCAAACTACCTTGACCTTAGCAGTAGGGGTAGGTATCCTAGGAAAATGGATGCCATAGGGGTAGTTGTCTGGGGCAATTGTTCTGGAGCAGGGGGGTCCTTATGATCATAGGGTGTTGTATTCCTAGATCAGAGAGGAAGTTGTCCGAGTGCTTATTGTTCTGAGGGGCATGTAATTGTCCTTGGGAAGTTGTCCTAGGGTATAGTTGTCTGGGGTAAATTTCCTAAGTCCTACTTGGGTAGCTTCCGAAGGGAAGTTATCCGTGGCGGATCGTCCAGGAAATGGTTGTCCTCGAACCTGCCATACGAAAAATCAACTCAAGGGCAATTTCAATGCAGTGAATGCACTATTGCATGTCTCAAAGAAATCTATTTGGTGTATGAAATACATGTGTGTCATTGTCCTGTTTGCACATTTCAATAGGTGACGCACAAGGCTAATGAAATAACCTTTCAAAAGTAGTTGCTAGTTTTTAAAGATAAAGACCAGTTCTGGTCATGCGATTGCATTGTGAAAGAAACGTTGTGGAATCGATCAGAAAAGGTTGATCATCTAGCATATAAGTATTGGTGTGTACTGCAAGGTTCTGGAATCATCAAAATGATAAGAAATTTGGCCCAGTCTTGGTAAAGTTACAAGCACTGTACACAGAAAGATGTATATGGGACTATGCGACCACGTGCGCGACATCCATTTGGTCCCAATAGATATAATAATTTACCAAATATATCAATTAGTAGGCGGTTTCCTGACTTTCCCGGCAAAATTTGTATAATCACGTATTAGTCAAATCATTCTTTCACATGATTGGTAATGAGAGCTTCCATTTCATTTTTTTGAGAGAGGGGCGTTTCCAAAACTGGCCTTTACCTTTAATCTAAAAAAATTAAAAATACTTCACTCTGCTTGAACCCTTGAAGTAGTACACTAACTGGGCACTGCATGGTATCTAAAAATGGGATTAAATTAACAAACGACCTTTGACCCTTTTAGCAATTAACTTTTTATGCACATACTACACCTGTATGTATATTATCTAAGATTGTTTAAATATATCACTCCATATCATTTTTTTTCCTCAGATAACAGCTATTACTTCAAAGATGTGCCATACCACTGGTATAACTTCAATGTGCCCAATGGTAACTGTAAAAGAGCTAATGGCGAAATAAAAGATTACAACAATGCGGATGAAGTCCGGTACTGTAACTTGAATGGCCTGGACGACCTTGATTTTTCGAGGGAAGACACAACAAATCACGTGGTCAATTACCTCAACAAGCTTTTGAGCTATGGTGTTGCGGGCTTCAGAATCGACGCTGCGAAGCACATGCACCCGTTGGAAATTCAGAAAATCGTCAACAGGTAAGAAAGAAAGGAATGGCATTTCAGTCACACTGAGACCGCGACCATCCTACTTCAATAAATGTAAAAAAATTACATTGCCTCCAGTGACTAAGAATCAATTGGTATGAAATTAGTGTGTCGTCGGTTTGATGGTGCGAGTATAATCCCCGAGTCAAAAAAAAAGACCACCACCAGACCTACAATAGACCAATCAAAAATTACATTGCTGAAGTGGCCAAAAATCATTTGGTTAAGAGTCGATGTGTCATTGGTTTAGTGGTGCGAGTGGTACCCAAGTCAAACCAAAGAGACCACCACCAGAATGACAACAGACCGAACAAAAGACTACATAGCCTCCAATGACCAAGAATCAGTTGGTTTGGAGCGGTGTGTCGTCGGTTTGGTGTGATGATGTGATTAGTTCTTTTTTAAGACGCATTTTTGGTTTGACGAGGCACTTTCAGTAGTTGAATTATGCAAGCTCCTTTAAAATCATGAGGTGATTGGAGCATGAAAGGTGACTTTAATATTGGTCAATTTTAGATGGAAATTTATATACATATTTATATATAATTTTTCTAATAGACAGAAAATGGGAGTGTAATAGGTAGCTGTGCTTTATGTTTTAATCTCCACACCCGTTTCTCATTATATTCAGTTTGCATGATTGCACTTTTGGTAATCGTCCATACGTCTACCAGGAAGTCATAGCCGTGAGTCAGGATGAACCTATCTCTTCATCTGAATACACTGGTAACGGTGACGTGACCGAGTTCAAATTCTGCCTCAAGATGGCTGAGCTAGCTAACGGAAAGACTGCACTGAAATACTTCCAAGACTTCGGAGAAAGCTGGGGTTTGCTTGGTTCGTCACAAGCTTTGGTCTTCGTCGACAACCATGATAACCAGAGAGGACATGGTGGTGGGGGCAACCTTGTGCACTTCAACCAAGAAGCAGCTTACAAGAAAGCCACAGCATTTGCTCTTGCCTGGAACTATGGGACAGCGAGGATCATGAGCTCCTACAAATTCAGTAACCCTGATCAGGGACCTCCATCTGGTGACTGGGGTAACACGTTGTCTCCGGAGTTCAACCCCGAGTCCTCCTGCACGGGTGACTGGGTCTGCGAACATCGCTGGAGACAGATCCGCAACATGGCGTGCTTCCGTAACGCTGCTGGCTCCGTTCCCGTTGCCAACTGGGACGCACCGAGCGACAACTTCATCTCTTTTTCAAGAGGCAACAAGGCTTTCTTCGCGCTTAGCAATGAAAGCTACGACAAGTGCTCCTGGCAACAGACCGGTCTTCCTGAGGGCACCTACTGTGATCTGATCAGCGGAGACCCGACCAACGATGGTTGCACGGGCAAGCAGATCAGGGTGTACCAAGATGGCAAAGCTGAAATCTGCCTCAAAGCTGGGCAAGACTCCATGGTAGCCCTCACCAGCAGAGACACAGCTAGCAGCGGGGGTGGTTATTGCAAATGGTAGATCCCCTTGCATTATTCCTCCTAGGAGCTGAAAGCATGATGCCATATTGAGGCCTTGAAACATATTTAAACAAATGCAACAGAATGATATGGTCAATTTACAGATGATTGTTAGGTAATTTATTATGGCTTTTAAAATGCCACTTGCATAGTATGCAATTCAGGATTTGTAATTATACATGGTCCTGCCCCATGTGGGTCTCTATGGCTAGTCAAGCATTTTCTTTAAAAAAAAACTGTAACTGTCTGTATCTGTGACTTTCAAGATTTATCAAACAATTTCTTTATAATATTATTGAATAATAAAATGAATCAGTGGCAAATTCTATATCTTTTCAAAGGCTCATTTATTTATTTTTTTTAAATATGGAAGACCTTCTTTTAGGAGCGCGTCTTGCATTGGTTTGCCCCAAAACAACTCAGATTTGGCATCACAAGTAAACAAAAGATTGGTCGAAATATTTTCTTGTCTTTCAGAGGTTCTAATTCCCACATATACGTCAGCATGTTGGATTATGTGCATCCTAACTTACACTAATTGGTGTGTGGCAATCATTCCATGTCTCATTATAGATAAGGTTGAGTTCTGGTCATATGAGTGCATTGTGAAAGAAACTTAAATAGAAAGGAATCTAAGGTGAAAAAAAAATAGTCAGAATGCAAAATATTAATAGTCATTCTTCCAAAATAGGAATTGTTGGCGGCTACAGTATTAATAGATCCGGTTTACTAACATTTTCAAATTTATGGATGTTTCTTTCCTGGGGACTTAGTGACGAGTTATTCCATAAACTTGTTATTAATTAATGCACTAAAATACTTTGAATCCATTCTGCATACATTACTTGTATCTATGTCAGGTAAGCCTCGGGCAAGATTCAGGTTGTCAAGAACAACCTTTGATCATAGAGTACGGTATGCTTAAAATTGGAATAATGTTAGTAAACCGGTCTATTTACTGGAAATCATGAAATAATTCACTGAAAGACACAACGCAAATTGGAGTGTACATGTTATCCACATATGATGGGACAACTAGCTCAAGTTTATTTTCTAAATTTCGAACTTGAACATTTGAAGTTCTTGTCTATCTGCAGACTTCCTTTGTCATTATCAGGCATGTCCTCAACATGAAACAGTTTTTGAGTGTCAAGTAACGCCTGGCTGGAATACTCCCCAGGGAGTGGAGATTGTGCACACATTGTGTGTGAGCAAACATTGAATCCAATGACCCGGGTAATAGTATATCTGTAAAGCGCTTAGAGACATCGTAGATGTATTAAGCGTAAGCGCTATATAAAAGCAGAATATTATTATTATTATTACACTAAAAACTGATGTTATCAAAGGTCAGCATGGCTTGATCCTTAGAAGTACTTGAGTCTTCAATAAAATGAAGGAAAACAACAAAAGACACAATGACAAATGTACAAAGATGATATTTACACTGATGCTTTACATTATCAATGAATACACAATGTAGTAAAAGCATATTACACCTTGCTATATTATACATGTAACTACAGACATTCTAAAATCAACAAAAATAAACACTAACCATGTACTATTCCCTTAATCCATCTATTTTTGCCTTCAACAAGGCCTTTGACATCACAATGACAGCGACTTTGAATATTTGACTTTTTACTAATACTGCAATGTAACGTGTAATGCAAGTTTGGGTTTCAGTTCGAGGAAAATCTTGATTTCTTGACCTGCACTGTTGGAGATATTCCATGAATACAAGTACTAGCATTTACCTCGTGAACCTGAAAAAGAGATCCAAAAAGGAAACCAGAAAGGTTGGTCTAAATGAGGAGGATGCTCGAGACAAGAAGAAGTGGAGGGAGGGAGTGTCCTCATGGACCGAAAGCCAGTGACCCCTCGTAAGAGGGAAAATGCTGACTTTAAGAAATGATGATGATAATGAGTTGGAGCACTATGCGTCCAGTATAAATTGAAGCCTGAGAAAACCTCAAGAGAAGTCACAGAGTTTGGAGACAGTCAAAATGCTTGCATTAGTGACTTTCTATCATATCCATTAAGAATGTGGGATTACCATCGTGAAGAACTCCATAGAAATATTGAATGCACCTTTTTGCTCGATAACATTTGAGACAGGACACTTCTGCAGGTTTTCCATAATAATGCATAACAAGTGAGTATGAAGAGAAGTTTAGACACGCAGCAATGGTCATAACATGTAGTTTAAGCTTCTTCATTCACTCCTGTGGACTTTCTCAAGTCCAGTGATTCTTCACACAGTCTATAATTGCTATCTGCTGCCTCAAAATCAATGGAGCGAAGATTGGTGATAGTTATTACCCCAACCAATCGAAGTTTTCTGTATCAACAATGGTCCTACCCGTACCTATTATCTATGTGTAGATAAAGAAATATGAAGCGTACTATGCTTTACACACACAAAAAAAACGTTGTTACAGCTTTCAGCGTCTTTTGTGAACGAGGCTGATCTGAGGCTAAAATCAGGTATTGCAATCTTGAGATGTACAATTGTAATAACGAGATATTCCAATCTTGAGGAACAAAACATCAGGGACTTTTGGTTCAGGCGATGACATCATCATTTGGTTTGTTCATCAGTGGCTTGCTCCGTTGATGACCCCTCAGCCGGGGCTTTTTCCGCTCCATCTTTGTCTCCTTCACCACCTCCTCCCTTCTCTTGTTCAAGCTTCGCTGCCCGCTCCTCCTCCTCCTCCTCCTCTTTCATCTTCTGCTGCCATCCTGCCTGGACCTCTTGGATCATGCCATAGCGACGCAGCATCCTCTCCACCTCTTCATCGGGCAGCGTGGCGGCGGAGTACCAGACGGGGCTGTCCGGGATGCAGGAGTGCTCCGGGAGGAGGTAGAAGATCTCGTTGCGCATCTTGATGCTCTCAGGGCTACATGGAGGAGGAAACAAAGACATAGTAAACACAAATAAGAAACTAAAGGCCTTTACAGATTTGAGGGAGTAAATTGCAACAACAACAACAACAAAATATATTTTTGCATATAGTTGCGTTTCAAACCCTAAAATATTGCCTCCTGCCACTCATTTCCACACAGTTTTCTGAGGTGGTTTGTGGCATCATGCCTGAATATTTGTATCAGTTACTTATTTCCTCAACTCAGGTAGGGATTTTACTACACATCATAAATGTAGATTATACCCTGCAAAATGAGGTTGGTACTAAACTTGGGCCATCTGACCTCTCGAATGCTTCAAAAAGGTGAATATTCTCACCACTTGGAGAGGTAAAATTCATAGAGCTTCACAGGGCATCTGAGTGGGTTCTCGGTGTTCTCGCTTTGATCAAGGGTCTCTGCATCATACTCCCTCTTCTTCCGGTTTCCGATGTTCAGCAGAGCACCCTTCTTCCCTGCCTCGGCCTCTGCAAAGTACATAACAACATGGTTAGCATGTCTGAGAACAACACTTGATATTTCATGGGTAAAATGCATAAGAAATTGTGCTTTATAGGCTTAAAATGCAAAAAATATACCGGGTACCCCAATTTCATAGATATGACACAGTCGCCAATGGTGTTACTGCAAACGGTTTTGACAGAAAATAAAAAAAGCTTTTAAATAATTTAAAAGTTTTTGATTTAATAGGAAATGAATTAAAAGTTTTTTTTATCATAATCCTGAAGGCAGCCATGCTAAAGCTGGGGTAATAATTGTGCAACCTGTCTGCCTCTTTTCCTTTGTACTAATCTTCAAGAGAACATCATCATTATCATCCCTATGACAAACCTGTCTACTTCATCTCTTTTTATTCATCATACCATGTGACATCTCATAAAGCATAGAACTCACCATTCTTCTTCTTGGGTGGGAAGTAGCGTAGAAGAGAAACCTTCCCACTAGGGACGCTGGCCTTCTTTACCAACTTCTGCATGCGAAAGAAGGCCAGCTTGGAGTGTTCTTGCACCGACCTCATCCTTAAGTTACGACAGTTGAAGAAGAAGATGGTACTAAGCAGGACGTGAGGCGAGTGCGCCCCCAACTGCTGAGACGCCCACATCATCTCCTCGTTGATGCGGGAGTTCAGGAGGAGACCAGAGGCGGGGTGCACGTTTGGCACCCACGGGGCAAGCGCCTTGTGGAGGCAATTCCGGAACTGATCATAGTTGGGGCCAGCTAAGAAGTTGTCCAGGCGACCGTTGTCAGTGAGGTGTCGCTGGATGGAGATGCAAATGAGGAGGAGGGTTTCCGGAGGGTAGGGTTGACCATTGGGTTGCAGAGCGTCACGGACGAATTGGATCAGGCCGCGATGGACAACGTCTTGACTGCACTCCAGGATGTCTGGTTTGAGTCTCTGTAGGACAGGCTTCAGGCTTTCGTTAAGACCCAGGACAAAGAGCTTGTATGCCAGGAGACCAGCTGTCACCCAGGCGTCATCTGTTCGAGGTAAGGTGGCCTGCTGAACGGGGGCTTGAGGGTCGATGACCTCATCTACCATCTCAATAATCTCCTCTTCTGATGAGGATGAGATCTCTGGTTCATACTCCTCCTCACCCTCATCAGCATCCTCCTGCTCCTGGCTATCTTCACCACTGCCAATCAAAATAATAATATACCTAACATGAATATCATCGACAATCAAATTCTTGTTTTACCTTCTTTCCATATCCCTAAAAATAAATTGTACATGAAGCTTTTCTTCCTACATCATGAACAACAACCAGATATATGCTTTATCTTCCTTTAATATACACTCATGTAGATAATTTGTTTCCCTTCGTTATGACTTATAACATCCACCGGGCTCTAAATGAAAGATTATAGGAACTTGATAATAACTGAGTAGATCGGCTTCTGACCAGCATTTCCGTATGATGGATCTTGACAGAAGTTGGCAACCACACAAATGATTAATAACTGTCATTTAACATAAGAGTTTTTTTTCACTTCGATATCAGTTTATAAATCTTCCCTCATTTATATATCTCCCTTGGGGCCCTCCTTCATCAGTGGGTTGCCTGGTTGGTGGACACACTTTTACCAAGTACCCATTTTTTGCCATCTCATTCTATGTCATTGCATAGGATGCCTTATGTGTGTGTGCAAATACATATACCAACCTACCGTGTTTCCCTATTTGCAAGCTTCTTCCCATTTCTCTATGTATGTATGAATGTCTGAATGGAAATTGACCACTAATAAATAAAAACAAATTACGATACAATATTTTCAAAAGGTTTTTTGTGATATAATTTCTCACTTCTTTCTGAAGAAAACACTACCCTGCAGGAATATAATCCTTGGCTAAATACTGAGGAAATTCTACTCGTACAGCAACTGGCATTCTATTATTACATACTAATAGGTCCTTAATAACAATTACGGACTTATATATAAAATTACTCACATGTAAACTTTTGTGCGTTTGGCCGCACGGCTACTGCGCCGGAGTCCCATACCCGTGTCCAAGTCTGGCGCTGGGGCAGGGGGTTGCACAGGGGATGGAGCAGAGGCCTTCTTCCGCTTCATCGCCCTCTTGCGTCTCTTCGATTTCTTCTTGAGGGTGATCTTTGTGACCTTCTTTGTAACCGGCGCTGGAGGCGGAGGGTCTGCTTCTGACTCGGGGATATGACCTGATCCAGGACAGAAAGAGGCAAAAACTCACTTGATCCCCATTTATAGATCATTTTGAGACGATCAACCGTGTCAAAAATTATGTTTTTTTAATACATGAAATGAATGAATGAATGAATGAATGAATGAATGAATGAATGAATGAATGAATGAATGAATGAATGAATGAATGAATGAATGAATGAATGAATGAATGAATGAATGAATGAATGAATGAATGAATGAATGAATGAATGTATGTATGTATGTATGTATGTATGTATGTATGTATGTATGTATGTATGTATGTATGTATGTATGTATGAATGAATGAATGAATGAATGAATGAATGAATGAATGAATGAATGAATGAATGAATGAATGAATGAATGAATGAATGAATGAATGAATGAATGAATGAATGAATGAATGAATGAATGAATGAATGAATGAATGAATGAATGAATGAATGAATGAATGAATGAATGAATGAATGAATGAATGAATGAATGAATGAATGAATGAATGAATGAATGAATGAATGAATGAATGAATGAATGAATGAATGAATGAATGAATGAATGAATGAATGAATGAATGAATGAATGAATGAATGAATGAATGAATGAATGAATGAATGAATGAATGAATGAATGAATGAATGAATGAATGAATGAATGAATGAATGAATGAATGAATGAATGAATGAATGAATGAATGAATGAATGAATGAATGAATGAATGAATGAATGAATGAATGAATGAATGAATGAATGAATGAATGAATGAATGAATGAATGAATGAATGAATGAATGAATGAATGAATGAATGAATGAATGAATGAATGAATGAATGAATGAATGAATGAATGAATGAATGAATGAATGTATGAATGTATGTATGTATGTATGTATGTATGTATGTATGTATGTATGTATGTATGAATGAATGAATGAATGAATGAATGAATGAATGAATGAATGAATAAATAAACAATATCAAAAGTTTTATAGCTCCATTATTCTAAACCACATAGAGTCTAAAATAACCTGAGACAAAGAGGTGACAAAGCCTAAACCAGAAAACAGCCGGAAAACAAAAAAAGGTAGCACTCCAGCTAGATTTTTTTCGGTTTGAGTCGTTAGCAATATTCAAAACTTAAAAATTTAATTCATGAATACACATGTTAATGACAAAAACTTCTAAATAAATTAAACCAAAATTTTTTTAAGCCAATAGTTTGCTTCAAAGCGATAAACAAGAGAAAATAGAACCTCGTAAAAGTACAATTCTATTCAAATGATGTAGATGATTAGACTGACCTAAAGCATCGAGTCCTCGAGTGAGCTCGGCTAGAAGCTCCTTATTCTCTTTCTCATCATCATCTTCTAGATCAGCGTTCATCATAAGGATGTCGTCTGAGACCTCTGGAGAAGAAAGGATGGCAAGAAGCTCATCCACGCCTATGTCTACCAGGAAGAAGAACAAAATAACATTATTATTTCACAAGTATAAAATTGAATCATAGATTTAAATTTAAAGAAGCGACTCAATGCTATGCCTTGTTTGATTTATCTTTTTTAATTTTTGAATACCCCCATCCTAATAAGGTCATTAGCAATTTTGACATTAGCCACTTAATAACTTTGTAAGTTGACTCAAGATCTGTGAAAAATGGGAACAGGGTAATTTATCAAATGACAAAGATCCTTGTCACCATTTTATAAACAGGTATGGTAATATACATCATATGTTCAGGCATCAGTGACATTATCTACTTCAAGTACATGTACATTTGAAATAGTCCAATCTGTTCCAAGCATACTGACTTTGTGGATAACTTTTACTAACGACCTATATCATTTGGATACCAACAACTCTGTCATTCTCACCATCTATAGGTTCATCCATCATGCCGCATTCTACCATAGCCTGGTCAACCAGCGAAGCCCTGGTCCTCTGCCCAAGACTCCCTACGCTCCCTTCCTTCTCACTGACACTACCCATCTTTCTCGTCCCATCGTGCTCCGCCCCGAGGTCACTCACATCGTCCTCGTCGCTGGCAGCCGCCGCTGCCATCATGAAGAGTTCAGCCTCGAGGGGGTCGGAGGGGATGCGGTCCTTGATCTCCTGGATGGTCTTGAGGAGACGGTCGCAGTCCCGTGCAGCCACAGGGATGAACATGGGAGTGGGGACTGGGATCGGTATGGCAAGGGGATGGGGGATATGGCTGGTGTACATCTGCATAGGCACCGGGATGAAGACGGGGAAGGGTATCGGCACTATGGCAGGAACCTTGGGAAAGTCTGGAATAAAAGAGAAATCAAAAACATTGCATGAGGAAATTCAACTTCTAGTTTAATCTTCCTAAGAAGGACTGATAGATCATCATGTCATGGCTATTCTCGATAAACGTGTTTCAAACAAAGCAACTGGAATCTAGTATTGAAACGATGAAAACAATTTTTTGTTTTACTAGCACCAATGCGAACATCAAATATTAAATTCAACGACCACTGAAAGCAGAATTACAAAAATCATTTCAAAGAAATCTAGACATGATCTTAACAACTTTCCATAAAAGTCTTCAAGGTAATTGAATCAATTAAATTCCACCCTGATATTAAGTTGGTTTTAATATAATTATTGCAAATATATTTTCATACAACCCCTGTATGAAACAAATCTATTCCATCATCAATAACTTAGAAAATGAAAGTTCATGGCATTTTCTGTACAGAGCAAATTGGAGAGGAGCTCGCAAGATACGTCACAGTGTTGCCAATTTATTTTTCACTGATGACAACTTCAAAACTTGCTACAGGGAGACAATCAAGGAAAGGTCTTTGTTGACAGGTGGTCTTTCTACACAGGTTTCTTCATGCAGGTATCAATGATAGAACCTGCTCAGGTGGAAACTGAAATGTGAATTTTCTATACTGTAAGTGATCACTATGCAGGGGAGACTGAATGTCACATGTTAAAGGTCAGACACACACACACACACACAGACATACACACGTGCACGCAAAAAGTGATTCCATAACCTATAAAAACTATTCCAACTTCTGTGCAATTCCCTCAAAGACCCACCTGTTCCGACGCACATATCCTTCACGATTGGTCGACACATGGTTGCCTTGGTGATCTGAACGGGGCGGCAGGAGGTGATCTTGTTCCGCACCATCTTGGGGGGCGAGGGCAGATTGGGCGGGGGAGGGGGTGGGGGTTTGATATAGACTGTGTTGGTGGTGATCTGCGTCTGCTTGTTGGTGAACAACTTCTTGTTTTCCTTCACGACGGTGCGCGCTACAGAACACAGAGAGGATACAATTCAATTTGTAATGAAATATAAAGGAATCCATCGAACAAAGTAAAATGAAAATAAATCAGCATTGAAGAAGTAAATTAACAAATTTGCATACCAGTACATCATAAATTTCATAAATTAAATTAAATCTGAAGATACAGCCATAACAAAAATGATTACGGTAGACCATGCAAAGATACTGATAATAATATATCTGTGGTAAGAAGGATACAAAATTTGAATATAGCAAGGTACAACTGCTGTAATATTTCATTCATTCAAGGGAGCACAAAGGCACAGAATTTACCAGGTATTCTGAACGTCTGTAAAGTTGGCGTTGCGTGAGCCCTACACAGAGTAATGCTTTGTGTCATGTTACCTTACACAGAAACATTAACGCTAACGTTTTACGAGAATGGAAGTGTACCAGAAAAATCCACTATTCCTTTATCGTTAGCATTATAAATCCAGTTATGGTGTGTTCCCACAGCTAGATATAATCTGTTAGACTCCGAAAGTAAGAGTGTTTTGAAATCCTGTAGAAAAATGTAAAAAGATTTTTATTTAACTTACGTGCACTCAGCCTTTCGATGGGTAGTAGTGACATGACCTTGGCAATGGTAGGAGTGTCGTGCTCTACAGAAAAATACAAGATGTATACTCATCATTAGGAGGAAAAAACGCTTTAAAGGGATTGGGTATCTTTGCCTCAGATTCTAAACAAGATCCTGGATTTAGCTCATGATGCAATCATAATCATAAACATTTGGGTCAGTCAGGAATCCCATGACTTTTACAAGCCGATCGCCTGTCTGATTATCAAGATATTTATGATTGGAAATTGAAATTTCAAAAACCGTTTTCCCCAACGTGGATGCTGTCCGCACATACAAGCTAACAGAACTGTAGAAATGCATGTTTGGGGGGGTTATAACAATGCTCTCAGTTAACCATTATCCCATTGGTGTATAATCTCTATGCACAACCCCAGCCCCCCACTCCGAGAATGGAGGGACCGCATTCATGTTCCCAAAATCTCCAGTAAAGGGGTACTTTTCATGCAACAAAGTCTGGCTCGTAATACACAAAAAATTGGCCCGTATTGACTTTACACACCAGACTTTATTTGGGGGTGCTTTCAAAGGGAGGGAACATGCATACACATACTCTAAATATCACTGAGTGGGGGGGGGGAGCACAACACACATGATCTTTGGAAAAAATGACAAGCAATTAAAAAACCATATGATAACAGAATGATATTTCTATAAAGGGACAGCATCCACGAATTCCTTCCTACCAGTACCTATGTAACACCTGGGTCTACCCAAAGGACAGTAGTGTCATGGAGTTTCTAGACTTACGTGCTGTCGATGTAGGAATGGGTTGTGGTAGCTGAGTGGTGACATTGGGAATGTTCTGTTGGGTGTAGAAGAGTAAGAGGCACTGCTGGTTACAGACGTGTTTCATGTGCCCTCGCCACATGAACTTCTCCGTCAGCTGCCGACCCGTGTTCTTGCAGCCATCGCACCTGCAAGAATAACAATGAAGGTCAGTGCTAGGCTTGAGCCGTTTCGGTTCGTAGTCCGGGCTTCAAGAGTGACCCTAAAAGCCTGTGACGACACAGTCATGTTTGAGAAGGAAAACACTTGGAGAAATTCAATGTTTTGAAGAAGAAAAAAAAAAAAAAATTCATGAATTAATCAACAAATACTCTAAAATATAAGAATACTACATGTAGTATCTTCTATCTGTGAATGCACTGTGGGATTAACTTTCCTCTGGGGTAAAAAGAGAAATTCTAAAATGATATACTCTTCTAAAATTATACATTTATATAAACAATCGTCTACTACTGTGAACATTTCTGGCATATTAAAGTCACAGAGTTCATGTCCCACCTGGCCACTTTGTAGAACCAGAGCTCGTATTTGGACTTGCACTCCACTTGGCAGAAGTGACGCTTGATTCCTCCAATGGTATCGGATACCTCCTGTTTGCACATCTGGGCGCAGTAGTCACATACGATGCACTGAAGTCCCAGGGTCTGTACAATCTCTTGCTTGAAGAGCAGCATACAGCCTGCAGGAAAAACAAAACAATTATGATAATGATAGTTATCTGTATAGCACTTAGTAATCCTTTTCTAAGCAGTTTACATGTACTTATTATTAGACCGGCCACAAGATTCGATTAATTTGCTATTCTGCACATTATAGTGCACACCCTCCACTCCTTGAGGTTTAATCCAGTCATAATTTTACAAGCGAGTGCAACATGAATTAATTTTCATTCTGCCTGGTACTTATTTAACACCTGGGTGGAGAGAGGAAATGCAGATAAAATGCCTTGCTGAAGGACATACAACATAAACAGCACAAAAATTTTTGCCTCAACCAAGTATGATGGGAGCTCTATGTCTGTGATTCCCCAAGTTTGACTGGAAATTAAACATTTTCCAATGAAACAGGAATTTCTTTTCATTCCTGTCAGAACTCTTATGTTGTTCTTGATATTTTAAAGACTAAGTATGCCAAATAAAAAATATACAGTGTCATACTTGTAAGAAAAGATGACCATGTCTTTCTGAGTTTGAACAAATAAAAAATTGCTCTTTGTCTGCACACTCATTCATTTTACATCAAGTTTTCTTCCCCTTTTTAAAATTCTGTTTCTTCATACTTTACACTGCAGAGAGCAGTATAAAGGTTAAATTTTAACATAATTAATGTTAAAAAGCCTGCAGACTTTATAGCATCCTTCTCATTTTAAGACTTCATTTCCATACCTTGGCTGCAGAAGGTCCTAGGTTCCCCAGAAAAGTGTGTCTTTTCAAAGAGAATCTTTTCTTGATGGCACTGATCACACTGCACAAAGACACAGTTAGTCTGTAAGACAAGAACATTTAGTAAATTAAAGAACATCAATATTTAAAAACTGTGGAAAATGGCAGTCCATATTCAAGAACACATTCTATAAATGGAATGAAATCGAATGGGAAAATGATTATAAACAGATCTTGAGTAGATACTATAGCGTAAGCCAGCAGACCCTATGATAACTTTAATGCATGAGTTGTATAGCTTGAAAATTATTCTAAATCCTTCTTCTACTTCTAATTTTCATTTACCAGTAAGTACAACCTGAATGTTAACAAAGTCCTTCAACCATGTTTGCTCAAAGTAAAAACCTTTGAACAGTCGAAATGTACAAAGAATGTCTAACAAATTTACATTGATAAGTAAAGAATCTTTACTTCTGTATGGGGGTGGGGGTGGGGGGGGTATTAAAAAGACTCACTACCTACAAAAGATTGGGTTTAAACTTTGCACCCTTCTTAAATTAGGACTTAACCAGAAGGAACACCACCTCCCCTTTTCATTTCAGATCAATTGCTTCAGCATAAGGCTTTTCTTGCAGGCATTGCAACTCACCCTCTTATAATCTTCCAAACAGAGCTCACTGCAAAAGAGGGAGGTCTTGTCCTCATAGTCCAAGACGAAGGGGCGCGAGTTGAACCCCCTCTGGCACTTGTGGCACCTCAGGAGGAGCGCTCGGGCAGGGTGACAGGCGGGACATTGAACTGGGACTGGAAGGAGATGACGCAGTTGTAGCTGCAAAAGTCGCGCAGGGTGCGGTCGCTCATAGTCAGGTGGTAGAGAGGGCGCTGCACCTTCTGGCAGTGGTTACACTTGGAGGGCTGTGGTCCTGTGGTGGCCGTCTGCTGTGGTTGTTGGTGCGCCTGCTGCTGAGGGGTTTTGGGTGGCTGGTTGGAGGAGATGGACTGGGGTACCCCACTGGTGGCTGAGGGTACATGTATGCTGTTCAGTGGCATCATGGGAGGAAGGGCTAGTTGGGGCATGGCTGCATTGGTGTTGCCTGTCAAACATTCAAAGATACTGGCTGGAGGTGCACCTGCAGAGTTCATTGTCATTACTTCAAAGGATAATCTACCCATATGTAATATAATAAGGGTGCTGCACCCTATTAGCAGTATTGCTATCTAGCCGTGTCCTATTAGAAAAGAATTCTATTTCCACTGTGTAATGTATTACGATCAAGTTTTGGTAATAAATTTCTTTTATACCTGATATTTTAAATCATTCTATGGCTAACTAATAATCAATATATCATAAGGAAACTATTCTGAATTCTATTGTGCAAGAAATAATTCAAAATATTTCACCAAATTTCTATACATGTATCTTTTAGTCCAATATATCCGTGTCTGTGTGCAGTGTTCTGCACTATATGTGACCTTCAACAAGACTGAGTTTATTTGTTATCATTATGTTGATTCCAAGAAAATCCAATACCTAACAATACATAATTATTTCATGGACTGCAGATCTTTCACCATCCAATCACAACAAGACACAAGACCAGGGGGGTGTTTCACAAAGATCCTAAGTCAAACTCAACTCTAAGTTCGACTTAAACATTATGGAGAGCCATTTGTAGCCTTAAAATAAAATATATTCAAAAGCAAAAATGCAAGTATTTTACACTTTTCATAAATTCCACATCAAGAACATGCAATCTCCTTGATAATAGAAAATATGAATGATTTGAATCAACATTTTATGCCTTTTAAAATAACTTTTACAAAATATTTTCAAAGATGCTAACGGCTTTCCATAATTGTATTGTTAAGTCCAACTTAGAGATAAGTTCAACTTAGGATCTTTGTGAAACATCCCCCAGTTGTGTTGATGAAAGCATGTCAAAATGATAAGAAATCAACTCAATCTTGCCGAGAACCATATGTACTGTACACAGAAATGGGTACATGGGACTACACTCAACTGATGCATGAACGTTTGGTCCAAAATTGTCTTTTTTTTCCTCGTCATATTTCAAATATGAGGGCATATGAAAAGCAATCCGTTTGAGGGAACATTTCTACTACCATATTCTTCCAAACTACTGCAGACATAAAAATAATAATCAAGCTCACAGATTACTAGTATTTTACTATTTCACCAGAGTTCAACATTCTCTTAAACTTTAATTGGCCACTTACCACCATGTTTCTTCTGATAGCTGTCTCTACAAGCCGGGGCACAGAAGTATTGCTTGGAGTCGCCATCTCCAACCGTAATCATCGTTCTCATGCAGCGTTTAGCCGAACAGTACGCGCAATGCTGGGCGAAGGTGCTCTTACATCTATCACATAGTCAAATAAAAAAAAAGAATTCATAAATTTCTAGTTGCTGTGTTTTGAAGTGCATACCAGCCGTGAAATAACATACAATTTATGCTTTAGCATTAATCTAGATCAAATGTGGATGACTTACATGATGAGACCATATACATATGACTCTGGATGGGTATAGCAATTGGTAATGATGTTATTGAATAAAAGTATGATAAGATTTATTTTATACGGAGCTATCATACCAATGTTCTTGTTACTGCAAACCGCAAACTTTCAATGCCTGAACATTTTACAAACTGTATTGTTGCGACGAGAAACTTTTGCAAACTGCAAAGGTTCAAAGTTATGATTAAATATTTTTGTTTTTGTTAAACTAATATTGCAACATTTTCTAGCTCACGAAAAATCTGTCATTTACACATTTAGCAGTGTCAATGCAATATTACTGTTATTCATTTAAAGTTGAGATCAGAATCGTAAAGATTTTGCAGCACCAACACAGTAGTGCTCTCATTATTTTTGTATGTCCTAAGCATTATATGTCACCAAAAATGTGTTTAAAATAAGAGTGTTGATAATTAATCATGTTGTTGTGGAAGTTGTTGAAAGAACTACATTGGCTTCCAATCAAGCAACGCATTGTTTTCAAGATCCTGACGGTAGTCTACAAGTGCATTCAAAACAAAGCTCCAGTGTATCTCAACTCTCTCATCGTACCCTACCAATCTGCTCGTCCTGGCCTTCGCTCTTGTACGGACAGCACCCTGCTACAGGTTCCTCGAACATACACCAAAGCTGGCGACAATGCTTTCCAGGCATGCGCTCCTCGACTCTGGAATGAGCTTCCACGTTTTATTCGTTCATCTCCTTCTCTGGATGTCTTCCGAAAGTGTCTCAAAACTCTCCTCTTTGTCCATGATCAACAATAGATTCTTTTATAACTTTTTATGTAAAGCGCTGTGAAACAACAGCTAGTTTGTAAGAGCGCTTTATAAATGACTTTATTGTATTGTATTGTACTGTATTGTTGGTGAGTGCCTATATTGCTTCTGTGGCTGGTAGTTCAGTGTGTGTTGATGATTTATGGGTGTGTTGTGCTTTGTTTCCTATGAGTGTGCTGGGAGAGATTGTGATTCTATTGGTGAAAGAGTTAATTACATTTCCGGTGAAGTTTATTTTTTTCTTACTGTTTTTCAAATTGTTAAATAATCTCATTAAATCTATAAATTTACATCCATGTCTCTAGTCGCTGGTTATTTCAAATAATGCCATATCATTTATTATACAACGCCTACTAAGATTCTTGCAACCTCATTGGTCAATTCTTAATCACATGACATGCGCTAAAAGTACTGTTGAACGGTTTCATTCTCCAGCCGTGCAATTCCAGTTGATCATTTCGCACCATTCCACGCTGACGTCACTTACGATGTACAAAGTATATTGTGAGGTAAGTGAAGTCACCGAAAGGATTAACAGAAATTGCACTCCGAGTAACAATAAACATACGCGGGGTGCATGGTACGCACATGGTACGCACATGGTACGCACAGCTGCCTGAGCTGTAATAGTGCGCGCTCACTACCCGGCTAGGCTAGCTAGCTAGGCTCACTATCAATAATTTCATTGATAAAAAAAAAACCCAACTTAACTGAGAATTGGCCTAGGAAAACTGTTCTTTAAAAAAAAATGTTTTAAGTCCGTTAACATCCGAGGTGTTGTATAAAACAAATAGTGAATGGTCTTTATTCGTGCAATGGAACAAGATTTTGCATTCGGTGAAAGATGAGACGCTCCATTCAACTCGGCTGCGCCTCGTTGAATAGAGCGTCTCTTATGTTTCACCTCATGCAAAATCTTGTACCATTGCACTCATGACCATTCACTATTTGTATAATATCCCTGAAATATATCTCATGTTTTGCCTTATTTGATTGTTATTTGGCTGACATTGTCATCCTGTATAAATATTTTAAATAAATAAATAAATAAATAAATAAATAAATTCACTGCAAAGTGAGAGTCATGAAGATGTACATCCAGAAGAGAAAAGAAAAGACAAGACAAATCACTTACTTTCCACTACAAAACTGGTAAATTTGTCCATCGATGGTCATCATCATGCCAGCACTAGCATCATTAGAGCACATACACTTGCAAGTGGCACATCGATCGATCTTCGTGTTGTACTTCATGCGGAACGAATCAAAGCAGGCTTCAGAGCAGAAGAGCTTCTTCACTTGGTGGAAACTGAATTCATAACGAATCTGGAGAATGTGCAAAGGAAAGATAGAGAACTCTTGGCTTTGTTCTAAATATTTGAATTGAATTGGATTGAAAAAATGGAATTGAGTTCTACAGGAGATATCTAATAATTTTTGAAAATAATGTTATTGTCAGCTAGCAAAGGAAAGATAGGGAACTCTTGGCTTTGTTCTACAGGTAATATCTAACAATGTTGGAAAATTAATGTTATTGTCAGCTGGCTACTAATTTTGAGAAATTTGTATGCACCTTTCGCACATATTAGCATTATGCATTCCTAAAAGTTATGCAACAATCTTCAATAACTGTCCAACTTGATACACTTTCCTCACAATAATAAGCTTATTCTGTAAAGTACCACTTCAACAGAAATTTCTCTTCTTATAAGAAAAGATGAACGCATACAGCATTAATGATAAGGATTAACAAATATACAATAAGTATGACAATAATAACAATAACTAAATCACTTAACTATAACTCCATCTAAAATGGACGAAAACGGTGTCTCATTTAATATTTTAGAACTCCATGAGCAAATTCATAATGATAAAGCAACTTTGTATATGACATTGATTACATCATCACACAATAATTTATCATTTTGTTTAAAGATCAGAAAGTGTTTTTTCAATTGTTCTAAATTGCTGGGATAGGGCGAACTTTCTTACCTCTGAAAGATTTTCACACTCGGCACATGTAGACGTGATTTGTCTTGCAAGAGCGATTTCATGATCCTTGTTGGCATCGTTCAAGATTCTTTCCTCATAGCGGTTGACACAGTCCTGGGTGCAGAACTCAAAGAAGATACCCTCTGATCCAGTCTGTAGGCAGGAGACAGAGAGAGAGAGAGAGAGAGAGAGAGAGAGGAGGGAGAGAGAGATAAAGAGAAAGAAAGAGAGAGAAAGAGAGCAAGAGAAAGAACGAGAGAGAGAGAGAGAGAGAGAGAGAGAAGAAAACAAAGTGAGAGAGCAAGATAAAGAGAGAGAGGGAGACAGAGAGAGAATATTAGAAATAAAAATGTGAATATTGATATTACTACTTCAGAATTTAAACCTTAAGAGTTAAGACATTTTTGTGATCACGACTTTCTACTGGGCAATCACCGTTTTTTTTTGACGAATATGTGTAATGTTCCAACAAGAATGATTTATGGCACTCTTACTATTAAAATAAAAAAATTTCAGCAATCAGCTACTTCTGTCTTTGTGATTGAAAACCCATTCCTTTTCTACCACACTTCCTTCAAATGATCCTCACCTGAGCTAGTACAGGGTTACTTGAAGAGGACACATCTTTCCCGCACCCTGGGCAAAGCTTGGGTGACTCCTCCGAGTTCTTGGCGCAACGGGTGGAGCAGAACTCCCGCATCTCCTTGCCAACCTTGGCGAAGTGGACGTTCCTGATCCTGGGGTGCAGGACAACGGTGCAGGAGTCGCAGGTGACGGTCTTTGTCGAGGTAATCCTTGTGGTATCCAGACAGGAAAACGAACAGAAGAGTTCCTTCTGCCATTTGTAGGCTGATTTCTCAGATTCTATCTGCTTGCTACACTTGCCGCACTTCTCAACCTGAACAGAGATAGAGGCCATTGAGAATGGTTGGCAAAAAGAAATGGGCAAGTCCAGAGCATTTCATGTCCTATATGTTATCAAGTATTATGGAATTATGATTATAAACTTATGCACTTATCAATTGTGCGACCCCCGGGAATGGTGTGTCATGGTTTTCCAAAGGTTTGTAATGATATTGGAGTTGAAATGAACTTATTTGGAATTCGATTAATTGCCGTTTCATTGCAAAGATAGAGCAGTTCCGGCGGTATGAATGAAACCTTAAGCATAGCACGTGTGCAGAAAGCATATAGCGCATGCGTAGAACAAAATTTGATGACCGTCATGGTTCATCAAAATCAAGAGATGGTGCGTCACATAAGTCACTGTATGTACCGTCATGTAGTTGAATGGTCCGTCAAAATGTTGACACAGGGGTGCGTCTTGGTAACCCGATGTCTGACTCACATAGGACCAATGACGCACCATTCCCGGGGGTCGCTAGGTGCGTCTTACAATAGATAAGTGCATTACACCAGGGACCTGTCTTATAAAAAGATGTAATTGATTTGCATAATCAATCACAACATGAAAATAATCTCAACTCCTGTCTCTTAAGTGCACAGTTAGGATTAATTTCAAGTTGCAAATGATTTGAATCAATCGCAACTCTTTATAATACAGGGCCCAGAAGTATGACTTATCACAAATCTTGTCCGATCAAAGCTCCAGTAATGCTATGAATTTATTAACTGAATTGATCATCAGAAATACCAAATTCTGACATCGGTTGGTTGGTAATGTATGCTACAGAATAGCTTGGACTTGCCCAAACAGAGAGATAAACAGTGAGTGTAAATGAATAGTATTGAATGGCTTTGAGTGGATTATCAAGTATATTGCATGAGGTAACAGTACCTATAAAAAATGACATAATGGAAGACAAGGGCAGATAAATATTCCCTAAGGATATTTTCAGATGGAAGTTATGTAATATACACTTTTTCCTCTACGGTAAGTAATTCATTTGTTGGGGTCAGAGGGGCATTAACTCTGTATAAATAAATACAAGTGAACACCCTTCCGGGTTCAAAAAGATGATATCTTCTTCAAGATCTCAATTTACCTCTGTAGCCAGCGAGGTGACCTTGGCTATGACGAAAGGTGAGGCGGTGGTCTGCCTCATCTCCTGTCTTTGCTGCTGCTTTGCTGCCTGTTCAGGAGCAGCTAAGGACTTGACACCGGATATCTTGAAGGAAACGTTGGCAATCTCGTCAGGGGGTTCTTCTGGAGAGGTCTACGCAATGAGATAACAAAAGGGGGATATGTCACTATTTACTGAAGTGGTCAAGGCTTTCTTGAGAATGAAATAAAAGTAGGGAACAACAATAATTCATCGTTTCAGCAAAAGTGGATACGGAACTGGAAGACTCTGTGGACAATCATAAAACAGAATAAAGGAGGAGCACGACATTCCATTGTGTACGTGGTAATGGTATTGGATAACTCGGAGAAGACTAGAGTCAGAAAATAGGAAGCATTGTAAATCATAATTTCTTACGTAGTCAAGGACTTGAGGTGTAGAGAAGTAAGTTGCAAAAGTGGAAGAACAATAATTGAGAATTTAAGTGGTTAAGAGACTAGAAAATTCTGGGGATGACTATAAAACAGTGTTCAAGAAATGGAAGCAACATTCAGTATTTCATGAAGTAGTCACTGAACTACTAAGTAAATCCTCAAAAAAAATCTATTCTGACAGAACTTGTACCAGCACTACACCTTTTTATTGTATACATTATAAAGAACTACGAATGTGACAATGTGTACATTATAAAGAACTTTTGTTTTGTATTTGGGAATAACCTTGATAGGCCATTGGCCTCTGTTTTTCCCACCACATTATGATTTCAATTGAAGCTGTTTCATTTTAACGTTTATTATTGTATATATGCATATATTTTTTTTTTAAATCAGATGTGGAAATAAAACTTGAACTGAACTTGAACTTGAATTATTAACCCTAACCCAGCCTAAAGGAATAGCAAAGAATATTAACATATGGCATACATATATCTCTTTTCCTTCAAACCTACAGAAAAAAGTCAGAATCTTATCAAGTTATAATAAGGATCAACTTCGATAGTGACAGGTTTGCTTCTAAAAGTTACTTCTTCTCACCTCTTTTCTTTTCCTTGCTTCCTCTTCCTTCTTATTAAAGAGCCTTCCTACAATGCTTGTGATGTTGAAGCCCTTGCTCTTCTTTGCCTGTGAAGCAGGGGTACTTTCTGCCTCCCCCAGGGATGTCTGCTTGGATAGGGTCTGGTCCATGACTCTGTCAAGTTCTGCTTTGGGAGGCTTCACGTCTTGGTCTTTCTCCAGGACAGGGTTGCTGGTGCTACTATCTTCAGCAGCCTGGACAGGTTCAGCCTCGGTATCGGCGTGCACTTCGGTCATGACCTCAGTCAGGATTTCCTGCTTGATATGCACACTGGATTCACTGTTAGACTCACCGTCTCTCACAAGGGCTTCAGCACCAGACACGATGTTTACGGCGTGAGTAGACCCCTCAGCAGAAAGCATTTGATTATGACTGCTATCCTCAAGTTCCGAAATGGTAGTATTACTAGATATCATTTGATCACTCATTTCCATACATGAAGCACTTCCAATGTTACCATCATCTGACTCCTTGGTAGTTGCCCCTTCACCTTCACTTGTGTCCATAGGTTCATCAAAAGATAGATTTGCATCTTGATTTGCAAGGCTTTCTTCCCACTGATTTGGTGGCTGACTAGACTCATTTTGAGTTTCTTCTGAAAGTAGCTGATCCTCTTCTTGGGTAGTCAATGGTTTGTCACTATGATCAATGCCTACCTCCCCTACATTGCCACCACCCTCAATATCATCAGTCATTTGCTGATCCAGGACTCTTTCATCTTCCTCATTCAAGTCGGTCCCTAACTGACCTCCATCACTTGTCTCATCATGAAATCCTTCAACATTATCTACCCTTGCCTCTTGATTCTCTACTTTTCTCTCACCAACATCTATTTCTTTGTCTCCATCAGGACATATTCCTTTAGGACATGCTTCAGAGGTGTCCATTTCTGCATCCAAACCAGATTCTATTGCTAGCTCACTTTCAATAGGCTCAATAGTTTCCTGAACAAAGTCTTCATGAGGTTGTTGACAATCAAGTGGTGGGTTATCACCAGTGGTGTCCTCAGACCAGCCCTCATCACCTCTCTCTGCCACTTCTTCCATTGCAGATATTTCTGTCTCTTCCTGCTCAGACATCATCTGCACTGCAGGAGATCCCTCAGGACCATCCCCTTTGGCCATGTCCTGCTCATCAGGTGTATATTTTTCAATCCCATAATGCCCCTCACCCGACCCTTGATCATCCATTGTAAAAGTAGCCAAGGGTTCCTCTCCTTGATCTTGTGAGCTAGACGGAGGGGAAAAGCTTTCACTAAGTACAGTAGCATCTTTGTCAGAACCCACCTGCAAACCATCTCCCACATCTGTTATAAACCCTGGAGTTTCTGGAGGTTCTTCAGTAATTCCTTTTTTTCCTAGGCTATGCTCAAAGGAAGTAGACTGTCCCTCCTCTTCATACTCTGAATCTTGAGCAGCTTCTGTTAAGGGCTCTTGCACTTCCTTTCCCCCTTGATTGAAGGAATCGGGCTTCAGAGAATTTCCTACCAAAGCGCCGAACTCTTGTTCAGCATCGACCTTTGCTTTGTCCTCCACATCTGGAACTAGTACCAGCTCAGGTTGTGATTGTCCAACCTCAGGGGCTTTCCTGGGAAAAGTAGATTCAGCAGTATCATCATTACTAACAGCACCCACATCCTGGCCAGACATATCTTCTGTCAAGGGCTCTTTTACTTCCTTTCCCCCTTGATTGAAGGAATCAGGCTTCAGAGAATTTCCTACCAATGTGCCAAACTCTTGTTCAGCATCGACCTTTGCTTTGTCCTCCACATCTGGAACTAGTACATGCATCCCTGCCACCAGCTCTGGTTGTGATTGTCCAAACTCGGGGGCTTTCCTGGGAAATGTAGATTCAGCAGTATCATCATTACTAACAGCACCCACATCCTGGCCAGACGTATCTTTAACATGGCTGATACCATCACTTGCTATTTCATTAGAATCCCTCTGCTCTTCCTCTCCTGCCTTTGATTCATCATCTTGTGGCTTCTTTTGCAGTGCATCATCTTCAGATAATTGAAGCTGACAAACTTCATCTTCTCCAAGAATTGCATCATCTGCATCCTCCAATTCTTCATAAATGTTGCTTGCTTGTTCCATAATTACACCAAGATGTTGGACTGTAGACTAGACCTTGACATCTCTTCCTGATAACACTTGACCCTCGACCTGTGATGAAACTTGAAAGGGAGAAATTGTTCAATAATATTATTTATCTTGATTGATTGATTGATTGATCACATCGAGTATATTGGGCAATATAGAATTAGAAATAGAAAGGACAAATAAAATAGTCTATTCATGATGGTTATTTCTTAATCTAAATTCTAATTTCAATTCTATTTCACAATTTTCAGTAAAAATGGAGGCACAATCATGACTTCAAGTTCAACTTCCCAACATGCCTAAGGCCAAGCCAAAGCCCAAACTAGTAAGGGCTAAGGCAAAGCAAAGCCAAAGCCAAGGCAAAATAAATGATGAAGTAGACTCTAGTCTAGATCTAGATCTAAATAAGCTTACCTTGGTTAATTTAGATCTAGACTAGAGCCTTAGAGGGTCTACTCACCTTATAACATAAAATTCAAAATGGGTGGATGCGGTTTCATTCTTTCATCTTACAATATACGCTCAAGACATTCTCTGTTAAAAACAAACATGAAAATGTACACGTCGGACATATTCATAGAAAAATGAATCAGGGCTAGGGATGCGATCGAATGTGATGCGCGATCGCGAGTGCGAGCACCAATTATCAGCATCGCGTCGCCCATGCAGCGCAAGCGGCTATAGCTCGCTATGACATAAAGAGACAATAAAAGTACGCACGTGCGAAATTTCCGGAAAATCCGAACTATGCCGAAGTATTTCGGAAAATAAATAATAACATATTTTTTAACAAGTACCAATTTCATAGTTTAAAAACGAAAATATCATGTCTAAGAGGTATTTTTAAATGATTTTGCTGTCTGAAACTATCAAATTATCAATCATTTAAAAAAGCTTAGAAAATATATTATTTCACGGAAGTACACGAGAACATCCGATATTATACGGAAAATTCCGAACACCGCGTCTCGCCATTTTATTCGTCTCTAGTGCGTGTATCTTGGAAAGTGACACTTATTTAAAACCAAATAGTACTCTTCTCATCTGTTATTTATTCATAACATATTCAAAATGCCGAACAGAAACGATCAGAGAGGAAACCAGGGACAAAAGAGGACCAATTTTCAAATGAATAATCGTGGAAATGACAGTAAAGGAGGCGGTGAGGGTAGTTCAAATTCAACACCGGCCACCGTCAAGCAAGGCCAAGAAGGTGGTCACAGAGGCGGCCCACAGCATCAGCATCAATCTGGCGTTGAGAAACGCCACAACAGACCTCCATATCAAGGAAACCGTAAAGACTATCAGAAAGGAAATGACGCACTTAATCCACTTCCAGAATTTGATGCAGGACCAAGAACGGAAAAGAAATTTACAGGGCGGTGTCGTCTTTTTGTTGGCAATCTTGCCAACGACATCTCAGAATCGGATTTCAAAAAGATGTTCGAAAAGTATGGTGAAGTGTCTGAAACATTCCTGAACAGCCAAAAAGGTTTTGGTTTCATACGATTGGTAGGTTTACCTATGATAAATATGATGATGATGATGATAGTCTAGTTATTTGTTGATGATTTTGTTGATGACAAAGAACATGAAAAATAAAAGGCATGATGATCAGGCGTACAAACGACAAATTGCGTCCTAAAAAATAAGGATCATCCATATTTTCGCGGACATTTTTTTTCATGCTCTGCGGGTTTCGGGTTCCCGAAGCGCGCCCGGGCGATGCAAAAAAACGGATTCCACGTAATAAAATGCATCAAGAAAATCATTGCAGAATCTGTTTTTTGCATTGCCAACGTGCGGATCGGAAATGAGAAAGGTCTACGAGAATGCAGATGATCCTTATTTTTGCGGACGCGTCTGTCCGCATTTACAAAGACGCTCCTCGTTCATGCGGACTAGGCCTGAGTCATCACAGGTTTTGCCGAACCCGGGTTTGACTTGAAAATTTCGGGCGAGGACCGGGTACCCGAACAGAAATTTTCACCACACTAAAAATTGGGTCAAGATGACAGACAAATTTTCCTCCGAGTCCAAACGGAAATCCGGAGATTTGGTCCCAGTTTCTGAGTGGTGAGTTGACAGTGACACCCTGTGTATGATTGAGCTGGGAAACATTTTTACCCACGTTACCATGTCGGTGCTCTTTGGGCACGGGTGACCGTCGGCCTGGACAGTGCCATGTGAACGGGGGGAAGAAAAAGAAAAAATGGCGGCTGAGTACTCGAGTAGTTGTCAACAATGCGAGTAT
This sequence comes from Mesocentrotus franciscanus, assembly GCA_037976565.1. NCBI lineage: Eukaryota > Metazoa > Echinodermata > Echinoidea > Camarodonta > Strongylocentrotidae > Mesocentrotus > Mesocentrotus franciscanus. Next base: position 20,700,612 of record CP137671.1, read on the forward strand.
GCGAGTACTCGTCGCAGCCTTACTATAGAGCGCCGTTCGCTCAAAATGGCTGAATATGCATGACTCGAAGAAAAAGAGCGGGGAATACTCGTGACCCATTTTCTATTAGTCTTATTTGAAGCTTATTTATTTTCATAATTCTCTTTTTGATCTCCAATGCAGGATACAAGATTAAATGCTGAAGCTGCTAAAGCTGCCCTAGATGGCACCCAACAGAAGAATCGTACCATCAGAGTTCGTTTTGCCACACATGGAGCAGCACTGAGAGTGAAGAACATCCCACCCAGCACATCAAACGAACTTCTGGAACAGGCATTCTCAATGTTTGGGGAGGTAGAAAGGGCTATTGTCATCGTAGATGACAGAGGACGTGCGACAAAGAATGGAATTGTGGAATTCTCTCGCAAACCTGGTGCACAGAATGCATTGAACAGAATCGGCCAAGGTGTTTTCCTTCTGACAGTGTAAGCAAGCCTTCGATTAAGCGGGCGCAGGGCGCAAATTTGCGCTCATAAAACCACTAATTGCGCCCATAATCATCTAAAACTAGACGGCAAGGCGCAAGTGTTTTCCGTGAAAATGCGCCCATAAAATATTAGGACAGAAAAAATACAGGAATCACCAAACAATTGCCGCGCACGAGCTCTCTACTAGCTTTGTATTTAGTGTGTGCATTTCTTGAGGCGCAAGTGCTTGAAGTGAAAATGCGCCTGTTGTTACTATATAGGCTAGCGCACGTACGCACGTTCATGCGCGATCGCTAGATATATACTAGCTAGATGGTGCTGTGGCGCACGCACGTACGTACCTACAAATGTTTCAAGGATCAAGAAAACAAATCGTCAAATGGAGAAATAAACAAGCATTCAAATAGTCATTAGAGATCTGTCAAGGTTTGTTTATAGGTCTAGTTTATTATTTCATCTCAAATAGAATTTAGAATTCTCTTATTGACAAGTTAAGAACACCTACGATGTTCTCGATCGTAGTTACTTTCATTTTGCCAGCAGCCGACCTAGCGGTGTTTTGGCAAAACGCTAGCCGGCCAGCTTCCCACCGCGAAGCATTCGAGTCCCGGTAACAGACCGTTCATGTTCTGCCGAGAGTGTGGCGGAAGGTTTGTGTGTGAGTAGACAGAAATAACCGTCTGGTATGGGTCATTCTTTAATAAAACTGACATTTGTTGACATTCCCCATACACAGACGGTAACCAATACGGCTCGCAACGGGGGGAGAGATTGAGCCGATTGTGCAGCACTTGTTACCCGAAACTTTGTCCCACGATTTTCCTTATTTAGATCTAATTTTCTGATTTATAAATCAGATACAAAAATACTATGTATTTTGTTCTCCTATGTACAGTTCTCAAAGTTTTATTACCTATTTGCAAATGCGAAATTTACGGACTTACGTATATGAGTTATCCATTTTAATCTCAGAACCAAGGAAACGGTACGTTCATGCATTCGAACTGGTAATCTATGACATGACCCGCCCGATATATTTCGGGTCAACCGACCAAAACAAGCCCAATGGCCAATCAGAGCACGTGTTTGATATTGGGCTTATGAATATTCAAACATCACCGGCTCAAGCCGGGCTGACTCATACGTAGCTATTGGACGTTCGAAAAGAAAAAATGAATATTCATCAACTCAAACCAAGATGGCTGACAACAAATCATGTTGACTACAAGACTTTCTCGGATTAATCATTAATTTAGGATCTAAATGAGCAAGCTATCGTAAGTCAAAGTATATATTTCCGGTCTTTTCTTATGGCTATTTAGATTCAGTGTAATATTGCAGCCAAAGTGGATATATGAAGACGTAAAGAGTGAAAACTCGTTGCATATCTCATTCATCGCGGTCCGGCCGAACCGAACCATTCGTTCCGCACACTACTGCATACGCAGTACTTCAGTCTATGTATAGAGGCGGTCAGAGGAGCCAGATGCAATCTCAGCGTAACAACCGTCGATATCAGAGACTGAAGCTTTCGGTCTAGTGTGTGAGGTGCGATTTCGATTTGAGATAGACTTGCAAAGTCCTTTTTTACTTTCGATGTTCGTGAAATTGACGATTTATTTATTCCTTTGCTCATCAATAATTTTAGTTACTTTAAAATACTGTTTAATGTGCAAGTTGATGTTCTTAATCAATCTTTCCTGTTGATCACATTAACTTAGATTAAAAAAGTTATTATTTATTAAATTGATCCATTATGAAATTAACATTCTATCTTTGAACTTATTTAACTTTTTAATTGGTTGTCATTATGATTATCTGTTTTTGGAAAATTGCCCCTTGTTCTTAAGAAATTGCCCCTTGCTCTGGTAAATCCCCGTGAGCAAGGGGCAACTTTTAAAAATAAATTGCCCCTTGCTCCTGGCTGCTTAATCTAAGGCTTGAGTGTAAGTGTGATCTTGAATCAGAGAAAATTGTGTGGATCTGTCACTTGAGAAAAAAGAAACTTGGAGATATCGGTGAAAGAAATTTAGTTGAGTTGTTTGCATTAGTTGGTCAACAAAATTTCAACTAGTGTTCCATGAAATAAATCTTAAAACCAAACTTTTAGGAGCTGTCGGTAAATTTTAATTAAGTTAAGTTTAATTAAATCAACTGCAAATGTGTTGACATTTGGCAGTAAAAGGTACACTCGGACATTGGGGCAGTAGAAAAGGGAGAGTATTGAAAAACGTATTGTGGAATGATTAAGAATTAACATGGCATTACTTCCTTGTTTTTCAGGTCTCCATTCCCCGTCACTGTAGAACCTCTGGAACAGAAGGACGAAGAGGATGGCAACCAAGAACGCTACATCATGAAGAACAGAGAATATCAGCGGGAGAGAGCAACCTCCACGATTTGCCCAGCCAGGAAGCTTCGAGTACGAGTGGGGGCAGCGGATGAAAGCCCTGGAAGATGAAGAGAAGATGAAGAGAGACCAGCTGGAAAAGAACATCGATGACTCCAGACTGAAGGTCATGGATGAGATGGAAATCGCCAAGACAGAGCATCAGGCCATTGTCATGCGTCAAGGTATGTAGAAACAAAATATGCCATATATATGACCCTCCCATTGCTGAAAATAGCATGTGATGGTGGTAAAGTCATTGAAAATTTGGTTTTATGTGAGAAATACAAAAGTTATACAAGAATATTGAACTTGTAAAGAAAGGGTTGCAGTTGTCATATTTCAATTTTCCTTCTAGGCACAGTAAATTTCTGAATAATTAATGATAAAGGATTGAACAACATTTATATTGTCCCTCTATTTATTTTCAGAGCTCATGCGTCGCCAAGAAGAACTTCAACGCCTGGAGGAGCAACGTAGAGAGTTTGAAATGAGGTAAGTGCCTAAATTACACTCGTAGGCTGAATGTTTGTCTAGTAGTACATGTAGTAGGTGTGAAGGAATCAGCACCATGTATTTTATCATGGTGAAAGTATTATTGTGGACAAAAGTAAGAACAAAGTTCAAGTATTGACTAGGGAGGGATCCAGTGGTCCATTGCAAGGAGCCCTCGTTCCCTTGAAGTTTGTGAAATCCCCATCAAACATAGTAAACTCTGCATACTAGTAGTTGAATCTGTTAGGACCACTAAAATATTTCGAATTATGCAAAATTTGACTTATGAAGCGTAAATAACACGTTTTGCATAGTTGGATTGGAAGGCTAGACTTTGGGAAAATTTTACTGTAGTGACTTATGCAGAGTTAGGTAAGTTATGCAGAGTTAATTGTAATATACAAATGTTAATGTATTGAAGACATCTTCAAACATTTGATTCTATAAGATTTCATAATAGCCTGGGCCCGTTGCATAAAACTTACCATTGATGGTAACTTTGCCATCAATGGCAACTACCATGGTTACAGGCTCAACAGCCAATCAAAATCAAGGTTTCCATGGTAGTTACCATTGATGGCAAAGTTGCCATCAATGTTAAGTTTTGTGCAAGAGGGCCCAGGTAGTTTGGCCAGTCCCACTTCTTTGTATTTTACTGTTTTCTAGTCATGGTGTTACATGGTGTGTAACAAAGCAAAGCAAAGCAGTATACCTTTAACACCATTTCACCAGAGAAGGATTTGTTAGGGTAGATGGCTAGATGCAAGCTAGAAGTCGAGTAATCGCAAGTAACCATTACCTATTTCCAGGCGCAACGAGCGAGACGAGCGAAGGCGTCAGGAGGAGAACCTGTTCAGACAGCAGCAGGAAGATGTCCTGCGACGTCGTCAGGTCCAGCAGGATGACATCAGGCTCCAGCAGGACATGATGAGGAGACAGCAGGAGGATAATATGATGCAGATGGAGGTAGGTATGGTCTCCCAGAGACCTAAGACTGTCTGACTGTCTGAACTGGAGAAAGTGTCTGTGCAAGTCCAAGGTGTTTTGTCCCATATGTTAATCATATCAGAGGTTTTGCAGTATATATATCTGCTAATTCCATCAACTTGGCAGCCCTATTGTAGAGCTTGGGTCTGACAAAATGAGGAAAGTGACGCTAGCGATGTTCAACATCGTTTAGTTGTGTATATCCTTGGTAATGTATAGGACAACGAATGACCAAATACCTTGGCTTTGCCCATCATTTTTAACTTCCATCAAATTTCAACCCTAAATCTGAAATGCAAGGACCCCAAATTTATGCTTAGTAAGTTGGAGGAAATATGTTTGGCTTTCCAAAATTCGCTCAAATTTTTTCTCAAAAGCATTCATGTCTTCGGTATTACATTTGAAAATTGGAGCAAAACTATTGTGATTGAATTTCTCAATAGAGATTTCATCTTCTTTCTCCAGTTCAGAATAATCAGAAGTGCATGCTTTCTATACCATCTAGTCTATTCTATCTCTGTAGTTAAGAGTGTGTTGGAAGAGGTTGCAGTCGCAGAACTGTTCATGCGTAGCTGAGTGTTGAATGCAAGACATGTACAAGTTGCATACAGTGTTTGTTCCTTTGTCATAGATTACCTTCTGCAGGTGGTGATTATAATTGGGGAGCACTAGTGTTCTGACAAGCATTGTGACAGTAATAGTTTCATTACTGGCTTTTTACCAAGTGTCGACTGGAATTTGATTTTAATTTGATTTTTTTAAAAAGATGCTGTGAATACGAGTGAGTCAACGAAGAGTTATGCAATTTCAATTATCTGCGAGTCATATCATAGAAAGCTTTCAGTGCATGAATATATGATCAAGAATTATTTTTGCAGCATTTCTGTGTCCTGTTTGTGGGAATAGCTGTATTGGTGATGACCGATACTCACTAGCCAGGTCTATGTAGAAGTCAAATTTGTACTTGCAATCAGAGTTAAGTCCAAGGTCGGGCATGGAGCACATAGTTACTTATGTTTGGAGATTTCACATGGAACTGACAAACTGCATGTAGCATTTTCAGCTGAAGAAAAGCATGTGAAATGAAGGATAGGAGTCGAAACAATATGAGATAATTGAGACCTATAATTTGGAAATTTCCCGTTCAAGTTACCAGAAATCTTCATTGACATGCATGGAAAAAGGAGGGATGGTGTCAAATGCTTGAATATAGCTTTAGTTTAGCATCTAAGTCTTCATACATGTAAAGGATTGCACCTTTCTGACAACCAGATCAAATGCAGTTGATATGCCAACCTAAGAAAAAAGGGAATTTTGTACATGTAATTGATGAAATAGATGTCAAGAAGAACCAATTATCATTTTAGAAAATATTTTTGCTTCAACCTAACCCAACCTAAGAATAAAGGGGGTTGTGCACATGTAATTGATGAAATAGATGTCAAGAAGAACCAATAATCATTTTAGAAAATAATTTTGCTTCAAATAAAATAAAATAAAAGATGTCGGCAGAGCAGAGAGTTGTGGTGATCTGCCTCTATGGTATTCTTCTCTAGCTTGTACCCTCAAAAAAAATTATTCGTGCGAATGTTGCACATAAGTGTGTCTCGTGTTTTGGTGTACTTATTGTACATCTTATGTGCCCCAAGCTGGTTCCTATGTTCTTGGAATCATAATGACCTTTGTCGATAAGAAACTCCTCTCTATGGGTTTACATGTTGGAGCTATCTTTCCATGCAGATCTGTATGTATATTTCATCAGTGAAAGAAAAAACAGAGCTTACCACCTTGGTACGAAATCCTTTGTTTCCATGTAACATAAAGGATATGAACAAGTAGGAGCCTTCTTGTCTGTTACTCGAATAGTGTATTCCTTTTGTCTGAAATATGTGGCTTGTGACAAATGTCCCTTTCGTGGAAACTACTGGAACAGGTGTTTGGTCAATGCAATGTGTACATATTCTTCTTAGGGCTCTAGACGCCCCATGCCAGGAGGAGTTGGTGGGCCCCAGCCCCTGATGGGGGGTGGTGGTGGTCAAGGCTCAGGTGGTGGTGGTCCCCAGGGCGGTACAGACATCTTGCCTCAGCAAATTCAAGGAGGTGCCGGGGTAAGTAGTTTCTCCTATCGTGTCAGATGAGAGAGTGGTTGAAATGTGAGAGCTGGCAATTTTGAGACGGGTGAGGGGACTTCTTTGTCGCTGTTAAACCCTTTTCCTTTTCTCAAATTCTTTGGTTTGAAAAATCTATCTTCTGTCCTTTTTTTTTTTTTTTGGCGTCCCAATTTTTTATTTATTTTTTTTTTTAAACAGAGAAGCAGAAAATATTGAATAGTTATACCTTTCCAAAATAAAATACATATATATATTTGCTGAAGTCAATTTAAACCAACTTTGAATCTTCAGACATCTTCAGTTCTCCTAGCCCAATTTCCTGTGCTATTCCTAAATAAAGGGAGGTTTTGCAGAGATTGAAATCCAAGATTTCTAATTGTTCTACCATAAAATCCTGGCTCAAAGAAGGGAAAATATGCAAGACTTGTTCATGTTTTTCATACAGAACTGTATGGTATTAAATAGCATCTTTTTTCTTTCTTTTTTTCTGCATGGTGATCATGAAGATTTTTTCCTTTTTTCCTTTTTTTCTTTTTTTATAAATATTTATTTATTATTACTATTATTATTATTATATATTTTTTTGGTGCTCTTCTTCGAAAGATTTGTTGATGAAATGTTCTCAAGTTTCAGAGTGAATAGGAACAAATAAACCTGGCTGAAAAAGATGCACAAGAGCAGTGAGCAATTTAGGTCTACTGTTCTCTGGTGCCTGTCTGTAATATCATCCATCACTTTTTCCCCCATTGTTCATAGAGAGCAGCCTGATATAAGATGTAAAGGAATGGATTTTTAAAAAATCTATCCTCGAAGCAATGTTGAGCTACCAGAGTCTGTAATATCTGATCACTTTTCCCCCCATTGTTATTGCTCATAGTGAGCAGCCTGATATGAAATGGAGAGGAACGGGATTTTTTTATATATTTTTTTAAAATATATTCTCGAAACAATCTTGAGCTACCAGAGTCTGTAATGTCATCTGATCATTTTTCCCCCATTGTTGTTGCTCATAGAGAGCAGCCTGATATTAAATGGAAAGGAATGGGGATTTTTTTTTTGTTTTGTCAATTTATTCTCGAAACAATCTTGAGCTACCAGAGTTGTGAATTACTGCAGAATACAATGCGTGACTGCTTTGCGTACACTAAAAACTGAATGTGCTGTGTATTTCCCTTTCATTTCTCTTTGATAGTGGTATCTACCCAGCACTTTTTAGATCCTATATTTCATATTTTCCTTACTTTTCTTCATCAAACTTGATTCTTTGATTTTTGTTTACTTGTGACTACGTGTAATATCACATTTTATCATCTTTCTATTTTCTGTGTTGAAAAAAGAAAGAAAGAGTGCAATTGTTCTTGTTAATTATTTCCTACATGTGAAGTAAAATGTGTGAAAAGTACCATATTTTTTTATGGAAAATAGAACATTAAGTGATATTTACTTTGCATGTCATGACCAGTTTGTTTTAATTGAAGTGGTCCTAGAGATATCACTCAATAAAAAGAAAGTAAAATCATTTAGGGGATTTCCCCTTGTATGGGGGGACAGTTAATGCTTTCCTCTTCAATTCAAGTGAATTTCCTTTATCTCGACCGACGCAAAGGTCTACAACATTATACATATGTGTATAGCGCTTTGATTTAGCTTGCGCATCATGATACTTCCTAACCTTCTAGAGGTCTTTGAAATACATATTTTACTCCTTTTTTTTAGCGTACCAGCAATCACTGTTTTGCAGTTCAAACTACAAACTATATGTTCTTTGTGTTATTTGTGTAGAAAATTACCTAAAAGTGGCACTTGATTAGGTTCTACTACTAAAAGCATGCATCTAAACATGGTTGTATTGAATATGTTGTTGTGCAACAAGTCCTGAGTACCCTAAATGTTAAAGGAAAAGTGTGATTTCATGAAGAAAAAAAGTGGATACTCTCTATGTCAGTCTGCGTTGCTATTTTTCTTTTGCTTCTCCTTCACACGAATCATGGCAGATTCCACCCTGGAAGTGTATGTACATCTACAGTACAGAGACTTTTTGGCAGGGATCGTAACACCCTTGGTCCGCACCGATTGGAATGTAGCTCTGTTTCATCATGGGGCAGGGAGGGGGTGGTTTGGGATGACCGAAGGAAGTGGACAGTATACACTAGCCTGTTTATTACCCTTGTTGATTCAATTGTAGGAGAGTGCTTGCCTTTTTGTATGTTTGTTCTTCTTCTTGAAGGCCACAAGTTTGGTATTAGCACATAAATTGTTATGCATCAGTGAGAACTCTTTATTGAGTGGGAGATTGATTACGAACCGATTAAAATAACATAAAAGTGATGAACTTTAATCAAATTCATTGTGGATTGTTTTGCAAGTAAGGGCTTTGAAGTCCATTTAATTCTCTTTTGTTGAAATAGAGAGTAGAATAGAAATACATGATTTGTCTGAATAATTGTTTCTCATTTCAGAGATAGACATTGATGGAAACGACCATTTAGCAAAATAGGGGAGTTGGATCATAAAAAAAGTGTTTTGATTGAAACAGAAGCTGGCATAATTTGTGCCTTGGGTATAATGATCATTTGAAACTAATTGCATGCCTACAGTATCAATAATTGCTGTTGAAAGCTTTCAGGATTATAGTCTCCTTTCACTGCCTCAAACATCTATTATGGAAAGACATACAGCATCTGTCACATGATAGTGCTTGAGGACACGTTGATTTTCTATCTTGTCTTGATAGAGCCTGCTGTGGTCATGGCAATCACCAAAGATAAAAATAACATATCTCTACCGAATCTGTTAAGATTTTCATAACTTAACTACTTTTTGTAATCTTCTTTTCAAGATACATGAAGCACATATTTTGCAAGCAAGCTGTATTTTTAAAGTTTGTCTAATACTTTTATTTCTAAGAACTGCCATGTATGCAACTCTCTGGTTGTGTCATCTGTGAATGAAGTATATCTTCTTGATTGTGCTTCCCTCCAAGTAATTTAAGTTCACTTTAAATCTTTTAATATGAATGGGAATGATAAATAGAAGACAAACATTTACTGACCAGAATATAGATTAAGTTACTCGTCAAGCCTGCAATGCGTACAAGTACATTTTACATCATCTAATTGTCTATAGGTGTATGTGTTTATGTGACTACTTGGTTGAAATTAATATGAACATTGGTATCATTGCTGTTGCGCATAATTTACAATTCAATCCTGTTGAAATAGTATTTAGAGTTTTAGACATGTACCGTAAATCTCCGTGTATAAGGCGCACCTGTGTATAAGGCGCACCCCTATTTTTGAGATTTAAAAAAAAAAAAAAAATCATTTTTTTTTTTTGGGTTTGCTTTTTTGCCGACCCCATCTCAGATTCGTCTCTTATTTCAGCGTGCAGTTCCGTTCAGAAAGCCAAGGCATGATGCAGGGAATTGGGAAGGACTTTTATTTATTACGACTTTACAGTCAAAAAGTCAAAGAAAAAAAGATTGTAACAATGTTGTTTTTAAAACTAAAGATGACAGAAAATGTTCCTCCCGAGTCAAAACCGAAATTTGGACAGGCTAGATTTCGAGTGGTGAGTCGATATCCCCGTGTAAGTGAGCTGCAGTATACAGGTGAGTGAGCTGGAGACACGGAGAGCTTCGCCGCAAAGTGCCTTGTGAAGGGGCATAATTTATCGAGACTGAAAAAAAAAAAAAAAAACTCTCTTCCCTTCAAATTAGGAACGTAGTTTAACTTCAAATAGTAGATCCTATTCTTTATTTGCATTATGTGATTCATGTTGAGACACAGAGATTTTCGGAAACCACTAAAAAGTAGCATTTTGAGGACTCAAAATATCCTGTACCTGTGTATTAGGCGCACCCCCGACTTTTGATTTTTCCCGACGGAAAAAAAGTGCGCCTTATACACGGAGATTTACGGTAGCTTATGGCTTCTTCATTGGTTTTGGAGTTGTTTTGTTGCTGGAGATGAGTTGTTGGTCTTGATTTTTTACTATGATGGAAAGCTTTTTATCTCTTGTGATCTGTGGCTGTCTTCTAGGCAAAAGATATGTAAGCAAAGATTGCTTAAGTGGAAAGAGCCTGAACTTCATATGATGGGGCTAAATTTTAAAATGTAACACTAGTGTTTTATCACGCGGTCAAATTAGTTTTCCTTCATGTGCTGTCTTTGGACCTGATATTTATATGGTAATATCTGTTACTCAGTGACTGTTGCATCTTCAACTTAATAGCAAATCAACCATGAATTGTGCTGCGTAAACTCTAAAATAAACAAAGTGCCACTTTCCTATAGATGTAGATATCTGACATTTTGCTAATGATGAAATTACCTTTATCTCTCTTACCCTATGTGTGCCTCAATCACTCTTTGTGACCACTGTTGATGTCTCTGCATTGGAACCACCCTGAATTGATCTGATGTCCCCTGCATATAATTACCCAATCGTATGAAACCTGAACCATCATGGAACTTGCAATGCATCTTTTTTTCCACCCCTTTTGGGTTATATTTTGTTATGCTGTCCTTAATCATGGTTACATGAACATGAATCTACTCTTGAAACTCTGCTAAAAAAATGATCTACGCGCAATTGTTGTGCTGCCACTTCAAACTGTAACTATCGTTTAAATAAACAGCGTCAGAGTAGGTTTGATCAACCAGGCGGCTTCAATAATGGCCAGAATCGTGGACCCAACCAAGGTGGTCCTCTTCCTAGTGGAGGCGGAAACGGAGGTGGCCAAGCAGGAGGCCAAGGAGGGGGCCAAGGAGGAGGCCAGAGTTCCAACCGAGGTGGACCAGGTGCCCCTGGAGTTCTTGGCAGTGCCCCAGGTAGTGGTCAGGTTGGCTCCCCACAGGGTGGACGTGGCACACCACAGGGCGGCCGTGGCCAAGCCCAGGGTGGACGAGGCCCAGCCCAAGGAGGACGTGGCCCAGCCCAGGGAGGACGAGGCCCAAACCAAGGTGGACCAGGACCCAACATGGGAGGAGGTGGAGGAGGACCCGGAGGACCTGGTAACTTTGGTGGCAGGGGAGGACCAAACCGCCCCCCAATGGAGGAAGGAAGAGGAAGAATGCCGGTGGAGCGAAGAGACGACCGTGGTGGTGACCGTGGCCGTATGGAACGCCGTGATGACTACATGGCCAAGCGCATGCGCCGCTTCTAGATGTCGAGGAAAACCATTTTTTTAGAATCGTGATCATTCTTATTGATTAGCTTAGACATTTGAAGGCTGAGTTGTACCAAGTCAGCTTCGATGGATTCATCTGCCAAGAGAAGGGACATGAAATTTTTAAGTCTGACTAGTCCCTTACATGATGTTTCCTGCGTCCCTTGTAAGTAATGATGGAAACTTGAATTTTTTTTAATGACTCATTTTGATTCAAGACTAGATCTAACATGCTGAACAATCATCTGCCTTTATTCTATTGCAACATTTATATTTTTTTGCAATCAATCGCAAAAGATTTCTAGACAAGCAAATTTGAAAGATTGGTCAGCCTTCAAAATTATTTTGTAAATATTTCTTGACAATATTTTCATTTGTCATTTCCTTTACTTTTATTTTTCCATAATGGGCCTTGCTCTGATTTTGAACAAGAAGGACATAATACAGGAGTGCAAATGCTGGGGTCATAACTAGTTTTAACTACAGCACAAAATTCATTTCTGAATTGATCTCGAAATCCAATTTCTGAAGATGTCGTATCTCATTTTAATCTCATCAAGCAGCATGTAAATATGCACCATCAAAAAATCATAACGAATTTGTTTTAAGAAAACAGACTTAGTCGGTATGTTCAGGTTTTAATCAGTTTTGATATATTTTTGTACATACAAGTATTCGATTTTCCTTTACATCCTTTATACTCCCACACGAATCATGTAAGCTTTTGTATATAAATATGTGCAGCCGTCTGCCATATGTAATCACTTTTTGTCAGTTGCCTATTATAAGGGTGATTTTGAAATTTGATTTGCAGTAGGCGTACAATGAGGAAATTTAAAAAATGGGAAAACAAACAAAAAAGTTCAAAAATATTTATGTAGACAATGTACAATGGATCACCTTTGCACAGGACTATTTCCTTGTTATGTTGAATTTTCGTGTACAGAATTGATCATCGATCACCTGTGCAAAGGACTATTTCTTAGTTATCTTGTAATTTTATGTACAGAATTGATCATGTTCGAAAGCATAGTTACATGAAATTACGTTGAAATTGAAAAAAAAAGTTGTGTTTTTGTGTTTTCTCGTTTACATAGTAACCTCGCTGTTCTTGAATGACAGATATTTTAAGCTTTTAGGGAAAGAATTGGAGACTTACGTATTATACCATGTTTTTAGCAGTTGTTTTTGATGATCTTGTGATGTATCTTGTGGTAATATGCTTATAATAAATATGTGGAACCGTTGTTTGTAAGATGAACTGGACTTGCTTGACACATTGCTTTTATCACTTTGCTTCAATTATCTATTGTCTTCTGCAGCCTGTCATCAGATAAGATAATTGGAACATGGATTATACATTTTTGAGGATGCCTATTCCTTGTTGGGTTGTGGGGTTTTGTTTTCAGGTAATTACTTTTCATGATGTACATGTATCAGGCAGTTTCGCTTAAAAAAAAAACAATAACAAACAATAATAATGATGGAAAAAAAGAACATTACCTGTTGGCATCTGAGAAATACAGTAACAAAATGTACTAACAGGCTGCAGATGACAATGAAGAATCTTGTTTGGGGTAAACAGTGAAGTTTAATACTTTTAGTAGCATTGAGATTTAGACTTGCCTTTATTTCCAAATTGAATGAAGACTCTTCATGTACATGTAGACTCTTCTTTGTCAATCCCTCTTGGGTTTATAATATCTAAAAGCAAACTATATTTAGCCTGAGAAATGCTGTAAAAGAGAAGCTTTCCTGCTCACATGAATATCTTTTTATATTTATTGTATTTAGAAGAAAAATTGAGTGTGAGGAACTTTGAAGGTGATCTTCCAGTGCTAAGCTTGTGCTTGCATTTTGTACATTTATCATGTACTCCATCTCAAACTGACTTCAGTCACCATTTTTAATCCCCCTAATTTTGTTAATTGCTTTTGTGCGATATATTAAAATAACCTCCAGATTAATTATAAGGCTAGCTTTAGCTCGAGATGCAAGTTGAAGATTCAGTGTTGAGAGAGTGAGAGGAATGATGTTATTGTAAATTATGATTTTCAAAGAGTAAATATTAGCAGATGAAGGCATTTTCCTAAGGAAAGCTGTACTTTATCAAGTTTAAACGTATTTAATAATACATTTCTCATAGAAAAGTGTGGCAGTGAGGAAGGAGAACAAAAGGAGTGGAAAAGTTGGAGGAAGGGAGAGAGACAGAAAGAGAGGGGAGAAAAGGAGGGGGGTAAAGGGGAGAGAAGGAGGGGGATAAAGAGGAGAGAGAATGAGGAAAGTGGGACAGAGACATGTAGGGTTGTTGGGCCACAAAAGTGTTTCCACTTGCCCATCTGGGTCATTATTACAATGTTTATGGAAAAGGCCATGAAAGAAATAGGTGTACAATGCTATAGTGTGATGAAATAGAAATGGTAATGGCCGGTTATTGCTCAGCAGGATTATGTTATCTCAGGACTTCCATACTATTCAAGTGAGTTAATTCCAGCAATTACCAGAATAATTTCATTTACTTGCCCGAATGTGTAGATTTTTAAATTTTTTATATACCCACAACAAGGGCAAGGTTGATATTTCTATATGCGCCCTAAGTAAACTACATGTTGTCAAGGTCCTTGGGCAAGCATGTTAGTAATAAATGGTCATTAGGCCCATTTACATTGCCAAAAAGACCATATGAAGAAGAACAAATTGGTTTTTATTTTTTAAATATCATTTCCACTACTGGAAAAGTGTCAGTGATTGCTGCTCTGCATGTGATACCACAGAGGCGAGGAGAGTCAACGTGAGCAAAATCAAAATAGTTCACCAGCGTTTTAAGAGCGAGCACTTACACTGCAAAAACTAACAGGAATTCAGCCGGCATTAAAAGAAAAACATAATCCAGCAGTGGGTTTCTTGAGGCGGGATTCTGTCATGTTTATGGGTAATTGTCTAGCAACTTCTGACAAAACTGGAATATGAGAAAAACTGATGATTTGTGCTTGCAGTGTAAGTGCCCGTTATAACACTTGAGACACCATTTTGAATTTTTGTGTCAACTGTAATTCAAGCTGTGGACATCTTTGAGAGCTCAGAACTGTTTATTTCCTCATCCGATCTTAAGTTTTGTCTGTCTGTTTCTGTCTCTCTCTCTCTCTCTTTCTTTCTCTCTCTCTCTCTCTCTCTTTCTCTCTCTCTCTCTCTCTCTCTCTCTCCCTCCCTCTTTCCCTCTCAGTCTATGTTGATGTTTAATTTATTATTTTAATTGTAAATGTATATCACAAATGACTGATGATCGTCGTGAGCTCTCTCCGTTTCCATTATTTCTTCTTCACTCTCTGCTGTTCTTCAATTTGATCTTAGTCAGGTATTGTAATCCTTGTGTTACTTGATATGTAGTGATTATTTCCTTGTAATCCTTGTGTTACTCGATATGTAATAATTATTTCCTTGTACCATTTTTCACAACATTTCCCATGACCCTATTTTTCTTATGCTTGTTCTTTTCTGTATGTATTCTTCTTATTGATTCTACCACTGTTCCTTTTTCATTTTCTCTAACCAAATTGTTATCAATTTGATTTTACTTTTATTTTTGTATCTATCCATCATCATGTAATTTCTCTCCATCCTCGCTATTTTCTGTTAGTGTGTCTCTAGTCTTATCTCTTATACCCTCATATTTGTAGGAGAGAGGATGGTTCACAAGGGCTTTTAAAATATAACCGCAACGGGTTTGAATTTTGAAATGAAATGTTTGTAATTCAGCTACCGGTTTGTAAATCTTGAAATGACATGTTTGACAATCAGTGACCGGTTTAAATTCATTCTCATAAAAACATTTATTTCTGAAATGTTAGTCAAAAGAATTGTTTGAAAATACTCCAAAATATGGCCTAGATTCCACCAAAGAGCATTTGAGAACCCTAGAGCCCTTGAGCAAGCCCTGGACCTAGCCAACAAGAGGCATTACGCTTCGCAAACATCAGTTCACACCAAGTTTCAATTTTACATGTTTGAATTTTGTTAGTGGACCACCCTGTTTGAGGTGTCACATATCAACCATAAGAACAGGTCCGCCATCTTAGACCCAGAGCTTAAAGCCTGTCTGCACTAGTTTGGCCAGGAGGGATTAGACCTCCCAGCGTGGTCACTGACAGGTGGTTATCTCATCAACTCGGCATTCAATTAACGTAAGAAAAGGAGGATCATGGGGGACCAACGGGCACCGCTTAGGCATTGTGTTCTATATAGAGGGAGCAAGTAGCTACATGTACAAGTAGTGCAGTGGGGCTTTAAAGCAATATATAGAATTAGTACACTACTGTATACTTGATATTCCTCCAGCATGTGAATGATTGTCATAGAGAAATGGACATACCTAACCAGAGGAAATTGGCAAGGAGTTTTATTCTAACTTGATATTTATAATTTACCATAACAGTAGTTTGTTTTTATCAATAGAGTACTTGGATTTGATATTGAGATTTTCACTCAAAATGAAATTAAGGGGAAAATTAATAGAAAATCAAATTTGTTGGCAGAATGCCTTTATCTAGTATTATTCATTTTTCAAATTGATAATCCACGATTTGAATAATTGTTCCAAAGGATAAAATAAGAGACACGGGGAAAAGAACATACACGTAATTAGTTTACTTAATTTTTATAACACTTAATTGTTCCTTGTTTTTTTATTATAAGATTGATAACACACATTTTGCCTTCTGGAACTTTATTACTTTTAATTACTAATCTGAGGGGGGGGGGGGGGTTGTTAATTTAGGCCATTTCTGAGCTGATTTTGTGATTTGGAGGTCACATTATGTATGTACATGTAGGAGTATTTGGAAGACATAAGTGACTTTCTCTTCTTTGTATAATAATAAAATAAAACACAACATTTATTAGGCCCTTAAACGGTTGTTTCTAAGCGCACCATTGAATGTCTTCAAATTACCAATTATCTGTTCTTTTTTCAATAAATCATGCATATGTAATAATAAAAATGAGATCAAACGTAAGATCAAACATACAAGGAATAAGATGGTGTGCACCTCCTTTAACCGACTCACAACTGAGCCCGTGCAGAATATCATTCATGAATTAAAAAGGTGCGTTTTTAGCAAGGTCTTAAACTGGTCAAGGGAATGAGTATTATGAATATGCGCTGTAATTTTTCTTTCTTCTGCAAATTGTTATCAGCTTATACGATATTCTTCCAATATTTAGTGGATATAAAGGACAGTCCTAGAGAATGAACATGAAACAAGAAAGGGAGCAATTTGTTGCATTAATGGGTAAAAATGACTTTAAAATAATAACAACAGAACTTAAAATCTACAAATAATTTAAAAAGCAGGGCCTGGGATTGATAATGGAAGTTTGTTGGGATAAATCATCGTCTGTCTGCTTTTCACCACTGGTAAGTATCTCTGCTCTATGCTGGAACCAAGTATTGACCAAATGTATCATTCCTTTGGAGCCATAAGGGCTTAACTGTGTTTCAAGTGAACCGAGTTAATGCCCTTCTGGCTCTAAATGATGCGTATGGTAAGCAGCTGGTCATAATTTTTTTTTTTTTTAAAGACTGCTGAAATCTGGCTACTTTGGAAAGAGATAGAGAAAGAGAATCGTGTGAAATTTTACACACTATTGAGCAAAGGAAACAATATGTCTGTTCAGAGCCAGGAGTCGACACCTTTCTGGTTCTCAACAGGTAGTAGAATCAGACACCAATGGCTTAAATATCATTTAAATCTTATTTCATCCTTTGAATGCCTACATTATGAAGTGTCGACATTGAACATCAAAATATGAAAATGCTAAGGTCTTCTGAAATTGTATATCATCGATTGTTGCCCTATAATCCAAACAAATTCTTTAGCAGCCATTTTGAATCATTACTTCATCAAGTCAATTTGAGAAGTTGAATATCACATGTTGATATTTTACTCCATTGATTTCGTAAGAACTGTATGCCTTAAAAAGTTAACGGCAACAATAAAGCCTTGTCAATGGCACTTTTGTGTGACAAACCAAAGTCACAATGAATGTGCATCATTTTTACACTAATTGGATACTAAAACACAGTAAGATGTTGCGCTCTACACTTTGGACTCTGAAACTTTGGTGTAAACTTTTTTTTAATCTTTTGTAAAAAATTAAATGTATACAATTCCTTTGTACAGGTACATACATGTAGTTTCCTATTTTAAAGGATCCACATGTTTGTGGTGCAGATAACAAATATTGATTGCTTACTTTGGGGTCACAGTCTAAACTGTAGCCCTTGGGTGATCTTGGTACTATTCACCTCGACTACTTCTCGGGGGCAGAGCAATTTTTCGAGATCACCATCTGACAACAGTTTTAACCACTACCCAACAAAGCAGTTGATATCTGCATGATATATATACACGTCCTGCTTTCCCCAATCCAAATCAATTGCATGTTAAAATATTGAACTTGTAATTATCTGTTTATCACTATAGAATACATTTATATCTCATCATAACTGGGAAGGCAACTACTCTAGTATAAAGATTGAACTTCATGCAAGATATATATATATTTTTTTTTAAAGTGCACTTTATAATGGCCCATACTCATATTCTACTAAGCATTGAACGCAGTTCGTGTATTTTATTAGGCTCAGTATAAAGTTGAGTTTAAAAACGAAACTTAGACTGAGCTGTTCGTTGGGTAGACATGACTGAGATTCAGCTTTTAAACTGAAATAGTAGAATACATGGCTGAGGGAATTCATGTTAAATACTGCTATTTGGTATTGGACATGAATATTCAATGCAATGATGATCTATCTGGAATATTTTGATTTCCATAGATATTTCAAATTGATACCCTGCTATTTAGTATTGGACATGAATATTCAATACGTTTGATGATTTATCCTGAATATTTTTATTTCCATAGATATTTTAAAGTAAGTTAATGATCACTTAACAATGCATATTGAAGCTTGTATAGTTTCACATACTAGTAGTAATTTTCAAAAGATAATAATGGTTGTATTTGAAAATTTTGAATGAAAATTGGCTTCCTGTAACTCATGTTTTTTTTCATTTTGTAACTGTACCTGACACTACTTTGTAGAATCATTGTAATGCAAGGGCGTGACTATAGAAGCAGAGCTGTGTGAGGTCAACACATCATTCTTTACCACAGTTCATGCCACTTACCATCTGCAGAATATGATTCTGATTTTTTACGTTGAAGGAGCAGGCACTGCTTTTGACAATAAACTTTTAAAAAAAATTTTAAAGCAAAAGGTCAGGTGGCAATGAATATACATCGCCTTGTATGTGCCAGAGAGGCATTAACCCAACATGAAATTATATTACGGTAGCTTACTGCCTTGTGGCACTCTCTATAGATGATATGCAAGATGTTCCATGCAATGCATGTCGTTGTCATGTCAAGGCACTATGATCTCCGGATTCTTTTAGATCAGCTTGCGGCCAGAGTCAAGAATTACTTGTAGTTATGAATAATTTTGTCAAGCTCTTTTAGAAAAGAAATGTTTTTAGATAGGTAGCATGCTAAAGGGCACACAAGTCTTGAGCAGTACTGCAGTGTAGTTTCAACTTGCACTTACGGATGAGAGTGAAGACACATCAGATATGATGCAGCAAAACCGTGGCGTTTTTAAAATTTTGTTTATGATGACGTAGAGTGTAATAGGCTTTACATTTCTGTATCTCGTAACACAGAGCTCTGTGAATACACACAAGTCCTTGTTGCGCGCAGTTGCCATTCTGATTCATTTACACATAAAAAGACCATGTAATCTTTTTGTGTGGTGGTTTCCCCGTCGTATCTTAACAAGCTTTAAATTATACCTCGGGTACTCCTCCAACCCGATTCCAAACATACTCTAAATCAACCTATACTTGGTCATACTTGGTAATGTAATTTTTCTGTTCAGACTGGTGTCGGTCTCATTGGCATGACTGAGATGTTATTAATTGATTTATGTATAAACTATCACAGTACAGCTGTAGTTGCATAACATTTGAAGTTTCATTGTTTACATGTGTCTCTTTCCTCCCCATAATAAAGTCACACAGGTGTTTGCTGATCAGCTGCTGTCATCTGACCAGAGATTGCAAGAGAATATCAGGAATCTAAAAGACAGGTCTACCTGAAATTTTAAAGCTGTTTTAAAGAATAGTGTAGGCAGCAAAAGCATAAGCCTTCATAAAATGGCCGACATCACATTACTGTAGGTACTTTACTGCACTGAAGAACTAGGACTTGATGAGGGTAGTAAGGTGATGCATTACATCCAATGCATTTTCTTTTTTTCCCCCATCCCCAGCTGTGAATAAGCTCCAGTTTTCATTACCAACTGAATATTTTGTCCTCTTTCGACACCTACTTCTTTTACAAACATGAGGGGTTAGATGTTTCATAAACAAATTTTGTAAGTGAATAACGTTAGTCTGCAGGTAAAGATAACATTTATATTGAATTAGACTATATTAGGTATTTGTAATACATTAGCCATTGATTCGTTTTGAACAATTTTTCATAATGATATTGAGTAAATATTAATTCCCTTAAGTGGTTTGCATTAGTAATTTTAGCTCAGGTTAGCACTTATATTATAAAATTTACATTGGATGCATGACAATTAGCCTGGAGTGTAAAATAGTTTCAGACTTCCTAGACTTGCTGAGCCGAGCTAGATGCATATTTTGATGATTATAACATATCTGCACTATGAAGTCATTGGTCGATGGCTGCGTACAGACTCTATTTAGATAAAGTTTGACTGGGGTTTTTTCTAAATAAGGTGTTGTGGTTTAGTGGTTCATTCACTTGACTCTCAATCCAAGGGGTAAGGGTTCTAATCCCAGCCCGGCACTAATGCCCTTTGGCAAGGCATTAAAGAACATATGCCACTCTCCACCCAGGTATAAATGGGTATGTGGGAATTACTGGCTTAATAATAATTGCAGGGCCCTCAGGAAGAACAGTATTGATGCTGATGAGGCTTTGGGTAAACCAAACTATTATATTATAAAGTTATATTATTGTACACTTGGTGCCCATGTTTTCAGTTCATTTAAACATCTGTACACCAATGAAAAGACACTTATTAAAAATCCTTAACTGCAAGAAAAGATCCTATGGTTTTTGTAATATGACCCCAGGGACTTTTAAAAATGATTTTTAAAAAATATTGGTACAAAGAGCACAGCATTACAGG
Organism: Mesocentrotus franciscanus; assembly: GCA_037976565.1. Lineage (NCBI taxonomy): Eukaryota > Metazoa > Echinodermata > Echinoidea > Camarodonta > Strongylocentrotidae > Mesocentrotus > Mesocentrotus franciscanus. The sequence continues at coordinate 20,721,454 of CP137671.1, forward strand.
TACTCTGTAGTAATGAAAATGAAATTTGCTGATGTTGGATCTTTGATTCATATTTTACCAAGGACAAATGCTAACTTGTATGGTAAACCTGTACTATACTTTTGCCATTGTCATAAATACTCCATGGTGCAATACTGTATTTGTACAATTCGTGGGTTAGGCCACAATATATTTACTTGAAACCATTTACTTGAGATTATTTTCAGCAATATCATATTGGATATGGTATTTTTTTCTCTCAAAATTTTAGAGTAAGAAATAATTGCATGCTATCTCTATACCAGTAAAAAATCAACTTTGCACCATGGCTGTTCGTAGCTTTTTACTGCGTGAAACCACATTGTTCTAATGGCGTAGGGAAGGTGGTATCAGTAATAGGCGAAAGTCTTTAATGGAGCAGGGGTTGACTTAAAAATATCTCTTAGCATTTGTGTGGAAGGTGGGCATGTAAAAGCTGTTGTAACATGCTTGATTTTAATATGAATCTTTATTTTACAGGTACTACGCGCTGTCTCGAGTATCAGCAGTTTTCAAACAAAATGTGGAATGATTGTCTCAAAAGGGCTAACCCTTTCGCGACAATCATTCCACATTTTGTGGTTTGGCTCAGTAATAACATTTGATTCGGAGCCCTAAAGAATATGCCACATGCAAGAGTAGAAAGGGCAACGAATTCTGCACACACAGTATCCATTTTTGTTTCATGACTATACTGCGTTTGATGCTAGGAATTTAAAAAAGGAATAAGGTTTACAATCCTTAAATTGGCAGCACACTGAAAGATTCACAAAGTCATTGTTTTTCTATAAAAATTGGCAATTTGGCAACTTTTCTAACCCAACATTCTTGCCCATGTATATTGTTTTTAGAGATATCACATTATGTGAACAATGTAGCAATAAAAGAAAAATATTGTTGCCAATTCGTAGAGCAATGTGTGATCAATATAACCCTAAATACAAATCCTGTCCTGAACGGCTCAAGTTTTAACAGATCCAAGCTACTTTCTGTTCATGCCACGTTGTGCCAAAAAGTCTTGGTCCCCGTTGTTCTGTAGATGGGTGGGGTAGGGATGGGTTTGTGGGTGGACTATTCAACAGGTTACTCCTTCTAATAACTGTATGTCTGTGATATCTTTGAAATGCACCTCTACAATGGCGGAGGTCCATAGATTTTGTAGAGACCTATATGTTCCCATTTGCAGAAAAATCCATACAAAGAATTTTTCAAGTACATGTATGTAAAAAATTGACTTGTCCCAATTTACTTTCTCTAGAATGTGACATATTAAATCTTACATCTAAAAGTATTCAACAAAGGCCCTAATTCAACCAGTCCACCTTTTATTTTTTTAGTTAGCCCCCAAAAAAAAAAGTTTTTAACTGTACATAAGTAGCTACACCACAACCAATAACATGGATAATTTCAGTTTACTGGCCTTCGGAAAAGTTATTTGAGGGGTCATGAGACCAATGGCCTGCAAAATCGACGGCCCAAGGGATCAAAATGTCAGTATAGCTAGAGACTTTTTAGTGATAGGCCCAACTTCACTGACACCATTTAAATCCCAACTTCACTGACACCATTTAAATCCCAAATCCTGACCTTGGCAACATCCCGATTGAACTAGGCGCTGATCAAAACAAGTTCGGCTCAAACCCAATCAATAAAAAAAATTAAAAAATAATTGAAATTTACAATATAAATAATGAAATAAATATATATTATAGTATTTTAATTTATTTATTCTTGAAAATTACAAATTTTTTTATTTATCATATTAAAAATAAACATTTATAAGAATAGTAATCGAGCGAGCCTGGGCTGCTATCTCTGTGCATTATACGAATATACATCGGTAAATTCAATATGGCAGTTTTCATGAATCGTAACATATTTAGACAACAACACTAGCTCGGCAAATCTTTAAAAATAATAATTTATTGTCAAATTGAAAACATGACTCTTGTACAATTGCAAATAAAACACGATTAAAGACGGAAATATGAATGTAAGTACTTCTTTTCTTCACAAATAGTTACGTTTAAAGCAGTTTTTATGTGAAATACGTGCCGGGCGGAAGCAGTGTCTTTCATCAGGAGTGGTGGGCGGAAATCCCCTTGTGCTGGTCGGGCCCGCCCAGTGCCGCCCACCGTAGCTATAATGGTTCATGAGACTAAACAATGTCAGCCTCATGGACTGTTGGTTTACTGGGATATCCCCAAAATGAGAAGCTATGAAAATGAAACATTTTTAAGTTATGGCTATTTATTATCCAACCTTTTGGCTAAGTATATTTCTCATTAATAAACAAATCTAACTTGAGAAAATTGATTGATTTTTGTGTCATTTTGTTGAGTTTCCCTAATGCTGAAAGTTCTGTTCATGTGAGTTCAACATCAGTGCTCATATATGTTCTTCATGCTAACTTCGATGATTAAAGTCTTTTTACAGAACTCTAAGATGAAAACTTACTTTTAACCCTGAGAATATACAGGGACTCATGGCATTTTATGCTAGGCTTAAAATATCACCCCACCCAAACAATTAGTATTTTTCTTGCAGACAAGTATTTATATTAAACAAAATTGAGAAAATTTATCTTTTGAAAAATGTCACTTTATCAACATCTTTTTGATGGTAAAAAGCCCTAGTAAAACTCCTTTTGACATGATTTGTGGAGAATTGTAAATATTTTTAACTTGGGTGCAATGTACCTGATGGTACAACATCCATGCAAAATTATGATTTTTTTTAATGATTTTGTAATAGGGGTGGGTGTTGATTTTACGCAGTGATCATGACTTTTTTCTAACCTGGACTTGAATTTTTCCACCCTGAATTTTATGTAAGTATTCTGTTACAGAAGGAATTTGAATCCATTTGCTGTTTTTTCTTCTTTTCTTTTTTTGTTGTTGCTTTGTTGTGTTTTTATCTTTTTTTATTTTTGTAGTACTATTATTAGAAATTTATTTAATTATTATTATTATTATGATCATACTTTTTAATAATGGAAAATTACAGGCCGAGTGAATATTAGAAAATGAGATGCTCGGTCAAAAGTAAGTGTTATCAAAGATTGGATTAAACCTGTTGTTATTCAGGGAAGGGTTGGTTCAAGTTTTAAACCTTCATCCTGTGTGTGTATTGTTTTGAGTACCCCCAGTACTTCTGCGATACAAAGAAGGATCAAAATGCTAAGTTTTTCTTATTTTAATTTTTTTTTTTTTAGTTTTAATTGTAAATTATCAAAATTGTTATGATTATACAATAAAAGATGAGTAGAAAATACCTTTCTTTTTGTAATGTAATCCCTCTGAAGGTATTGCTGTTGAAGAAAAGAAGGAAAAAAAATCAAAGTTTTGATTGGACTGATATTCTGTTCCTTAATTCCCTTTTTTTTCTCCATTTGTCCTATTTTCATTATAGAAAATGTTTCCCTCACAGTTGGAGAGATTTTTGAGAGAAAAATTATTTTAGATTTTTAGAAAAGAACAAGTTAAAAGCTCATACACACTGTATGCATGTGAAGATTTTGACAATTTTAAGTCCCTAGGTAAAAGAGAAATCCTTGAATATCTTATCACCTCAAGGCAGTACAACTAACAAAACAAAAAATGCATATTGACTGCCTGAGGGTAGTTACTCGGATTAAAGTCTTCCTGCATTTCTGTAACCCAAATAAATACATTTGTTTTAATAACTATAAGAGGTGTGATGATAATAAATTGATCAATTTAAAAGCATTACCGGTACTGATTTATTCATGTTTATGGGACAAATCGCAAGAGAGGAGATGGATGTACAACATTCAGATTATTCCATTGATGGGTGGGGGGTTCTTACCAAGATATTGCTTAAAATGTCAGAGACAAGCACTCATGAGATTTAAAATATGCTACTCTTCAGAAATCTGTTCCAGGAGAACTTGTGATCAAAATTTTGTTGGTATTAACCAGCATTACCATTCAACCAACCAAGAAGAAATGTTTGAACAGGCTTTCAAAGCTTTGCCAAACTTATTTTCACCTTTTGAACAATTGATCGTGTCATGTTCCATGCAATTTAAATTATAGAAAGGCATTGATTTTAAAATGCGGGAAGTCATCTTGAGCATGCTCAGAACGACGATTTTATGGCAAAACGGAAAATACAGGTACAATATAAATGTATAGCTGAACTCTACTTTGGAGGGGGGGGGGGGTTGAATCATTCATGATTTGTATACATAGCACGCCTGTCACGCAAGCCTGTTGGCCGTATGCAATTAAAAAGAAGACAGTGCCATGTTGACTGAATCCAGGTGAATATCTCATTCCAAGTTCACCAATTCAACTCCCCTATCCTGAATCGGTCACGTATTGTACACTAGTACAGATGTTAAGTGTGTTAGTGTATTAAAAAAGAAATTGAAGCTGGGAACATGGCTTAATTCGGAATGATTAGTCTTGCTCTTTATTACCTGGGTCCCGTTGCATAAAACTTATCATTGATGGTAACTCTGCCATCAATGGTAACTTCCATGGAATACTTGATTTTGATTGGCTGTTGAGCAATGTTACCATGGTAGTTACCATTGATGGCAGAGTTACCATTAATGGTAAGTTTTATGCAACATGTCCCTGGTCATTGCTGCGATTATGCTGTGCTGCGTAATTAGCTCATCTTTTCCATGCACTTCAATAAGTTTTGCATATATAATTGCTTTTCCATAGCGCGAAAATGCAATGCTCACTGCAGACTTCTAGCAAATTGCTCAGCAAAGGGTCCTGTATGTCATGTTATCACTTGTGCGATCCTTGGTGCAATGCTTGGTGCAGAGTACCAACTGTACAAATGGTACAGAGTGCAAGAAGCTCTGACTGCACTTGGCTACATTCCTCTGTTTGACTTGCACCATTATGGCAGTACGGAATGTTGTCTTAAATTACCAATTTTTTTTTTTTCTTTTTTTCTTTTTTTCTTTTCTTTTTTCCCCCCTTCTTAAATTCGATTTATACTAACAAGTGCTGTGCAGTATGGCGGCCATCCAACACTCGCTGAGAAAGACGGAAAAGTATCAAGTATTCTCTTAATAGAAGCCAATTTTTCATGGAAAACTGATGTGTTGTGATGACCTGAAAATCAATATTTAGCAACTTTGTGTGAGTAAAATCACCAAAAATTTCAGATAATCATGCGCGCATGCGTCCGTGCAGTGTTGGCGTGCTGTTTTTTTTAGATTCATAGCGCCACATAGGAAATTACTGATGTATTCCCCAAATTACTGATTTTGAGCCTCGTGATTACCGTAAATCTCCATGTATAAGGCGCACTTTTTTGCCGCTGAAAAAATTTGAAAGTCAGGGGTGCGTCTTATACACAGGTACTATGGCACTATGCCTGGCAATGTCTCCCAGCTCAGTAATCGGTGTGTTGACTCACCACTCGGAAACTAGAACACTCAAATTTGTCTGTCATCTTGGTTTGAAAGTAATCTTTCTAATAGATGTCAATATGTAGTTTATAATAATTCCTCCAATTTTTCTTCTATTACACATGGCATACCACAAGGTCCTATCCTAGGTCCTCTTCTGTTTTTAATTTACATTAATGATCTTACACATTCTTCTAAAAAACAACATTGTTCCTATTATTTGTGACAAGTTCACAAGCACAAATCGGCGTCTTCAACTGCACTTCGCAGTTAAATGAAAGACCTTCCCGCGTGGGTTTTTTAACACAGACCTGGAAAAAAAAGGGGGGTGCGCCTTATACACGGAGATTTACGGTACTGATTTTCTGTTCTGGAGGTTGGCAGCTCTGCTATGCTATCCCGTTAAAATGTCACCAGTTATGCTAATGCTAAGCGCATAAAAGATGAATGCTACATGATGTTGCAATTGATGCAGATTGTTATCTTTGAACTTTATAGTGTGCAACAAGCATAAACAAGTACGCAAGCCGTGTCATTGATACGCTTATTGCATGATATTTCTTACGGCACCAGTCAGCGCATATATACATACAGTCAAACCTGCTTTAGTGACCACCTGTCTACAAAGACCACATTTTTTGTTTCCCTTGAAAATGGTTTCTCATTGAAACATGTACTAAAGGAACCTGTCTACAAAGACCACCTGTCTACAAAGACCACTTTTTGTGTTTCCCTTGGGTGGTCGCTATAGACAGGTTTGACTGTAGTACTGATACTGCATTGCAGCTGAACAAATATGTCAAACAACCCAATATAGATAGAACCAAGTCCTATTTTATGCACCAGTTCATCTCTTTTTGCTGATCAAAATATATGATAAGGCTTCACCCAGGAAAAAAGGAAAATAATATGATATAGGACACAATAAGTGGACAGAACTATACTGGGGGAAAATGATTGACGGAGAATTCATGTGAAGCTGCAATAGAAGTTTGAATGATGGGTTGCAAACTTGTAATGATGATCTCCACCAATAGTGTCACTATTTGATCATGTATATCTGGGTCTTTGGTTCCTAATCAGTATACAGGGAAAACCTTGGGATCTTTTTCCAATAAAAGAAGAAAAAAATAGTCAATTTATTAATAAACAAATTAATCAACAAATCAGTTGATATAATGGGTTCATGGGTGATACAGAATATTCATTTAGGTTACTAAGATAAAAATGTACCAGACCTATGAAACGTGTCTTTTGCCCAAACTTATGACACTTGGAATTTAATTTGATACCACAACCTTTCCCTTTTTGGCAAGCCGCAAGTTTGGAAGTCCTAGTCGGGCAAAGAGAATGCAGCATTTTGGTGTTCTGTTGAATGCGCAGCTGACAAAAGTCCATAAATTGCAACCTCATTTTACGAGGCTGGCCTACACCCCGTATGTTTGATTGACCTGCCGTTCTGTACCATATTGCTACTTTCTTTAGGACTTGTATGCTAGCAAGTATTTTCAGCCATTTCTATTGTATCAAGAGAAGGAGAAAGTGGAATGAAGAAGAGGCGCCCATCGTCAATGGTTTGTATTCATTCATACACTGTCTTTCGACGCTTAGACTTCATCATGTATTAGCCAGCAAGACTTTCAGGTATCTGTAAAACAGTATGAACGATTCTTTCTATTGTTGAACCTTTTTTTTATGTAATGTATGTTATATATTGCTATATTATAGTGATATATTTGTTGCAGGAGAAAAAAACATAGCTGCCCTCAGATACTCACTACTTCGGTCTTGTTACAACAAGAAATGTTAGATGCTTCATATCTACAATGATAGTAGTTTTACAGAAGCTTTTATGACACTCTGAAGGTAAAAATGCACTTCTCATTTGTTGTCAGTTGTTACATTGTGTAATTGTAAGCCACCCACATGGTAGTTGTAGGTTGTTGCATACAACATTTATGAAGATCTCGAATGATGCCAGTTTTCAACATTTATCTGTTTATAGTATGAGAGAACTCCATAGTTGTGATATATATCCCTATCATTGGACAAGCTCTGTGTCATACACTTTCCCCCCATTTTTTCTTCCAGTGAAACTGTATCTAGTGATCAAAATATGAAATGTGGGCACCATGTTGAAGAAGTGCAGCTAAGTTTGGTTTTGACTAAAACCAAACGGTTTTGGGGGGATACACGGCATCGGTTTCATTAAGAATTTTATTTGAATGAATCCCAACATTCTTTTCTCAAGGAGGCTTCCACTTATTTAAATAGTTATGAGGAATGAAGAACCCTTTTCACTCTTCTTATTTTCTCAACCCTAAGTATCACACTTCTTTATTCTTGGAAAGATATGGTATATTTAAGTGCAGTTGCGGTATCATTAGCACTTGATAACTGACCATTGCTGGTCTGTTAATCCAATCTAATCTAAACACCTGTTCAAGGAAATTACTATGGATTATGATTTCTTCACTGTGATTACCATCACTTGATTTCTAGATCCTTCATATTCAACGAGGTCAGAAACTCTTTTTCATCCTCACTTGATTTATTGAGCTGTCTCCCTGTATGCACTTCCCATAGAAATTTTAATTAAAAAAACAAATACCACATTGGTTTCTAGTATTGTGAGCGCTAGTGAATGCAGATCTGAAAAGCTAAATATTTGATTTTTCCTTTTAAAGAAAATAATTGTGCACTTCGTTTAGCACTGGAGGTTGTGCTTCATTTTTCTAGAAGTGATAGTACAGTTAAATTCCGATGTCGTTTGAAGCTCGTGAATTCATTAACTCGGTCACAATCTTAAGAATCGGTTTTGATGCTGTAAAAGTGTAAATATGATGGATTCTTCATTGATAGAGATATAGAAATAGAAAAGAAAAGGGCATTTGTAGAGATTTGTCTAATTATCTTATTATCTTATGTGGTGAAAGCTGTAATTGACAATTAAAATTGAGAGGGGGGAAGGGGGATTAGCTCAAACTGTTTCTACAGTGTATTGAACTCTTGATCAACCAGTAATATTGACATTTACGCTCACATACAGTGTATCATTTCTGAATATATCATAGGCAACTTTCAATGTGAGGAAGTGCTCTCTTCCTTCCTCCGACTTCCATAGCTGAAAATGCTTTTCAGTATTGTTCCCTTAATCAGTTTGTATCAGTGTTTGAAACAAATTTCACAACATGAATTTCACCCCTGGTGTTTCCCTTTCACAAGATAAATGTATTTCTTCATTTTTTTTATATCAAGTACATTTTGATGTTTTAAAAAACAGATAATGCCATGTTCTCCCACCATTTTCTTTCTCTTAACTCGATACAGAATTACAAAAATGTTTTTTCTGAATGTGATCTAAATAAATCTGCACATGCGTGTATTTCTTTACGGTCCTCTTACAATATTCTGTTCAAAATATATGCCCTATTGTCAATGTTGTATTTTTTCTTTTTCTTTAAACATTTTATGGCCATACATGTATTAAATACAGATTTAACAAGATACTCATTTTAGTTTTTCCTATCTTCTGTCCTACAGGCTTGTCTAATAACAGGTGTAGCCTGATGTTGAGTGACTGCCAACCATGTTAAAAGGTAAACAGAAAGAAGAAATAGAAACTAGAAAGAACCTTCTTTTTTTCTTCCTTTCTATCTTTTATTTTTGTTTTTGCTCTTGCCAAAATGATTTGACACGGTAAGATTGTCATAATCAAGAAATTAGCAGTTCCAAAGATTTTGTAGCATTTTTAACTAATTTTGTATTTTTATCAAAATTTTGATGAATAACAATTCTTTCATTGATTCCTTCATAACTGTTGTTTTCGCTTCAATGAGTATGATAGAGCACTGTTATTCTTGAAAAAGAATTTTCTTAAAATAATTAGCATCTGAGCTGTGAATATGTTGCTGTAGTGGAGGTGGGAGGGGCAGCCTGCTTGTAATAATAATAATACTAATACATGTAATAATAATATGTCTTGTTTACCCAGGGTAGCCTCATCAGTATTAATACTGTTCTCCCAGAGGGCCCTGCAATCATATTATTACCCCGGGTTGTACGAGAAGAGTTTCATACATTATATATCAGAGGAATTCTAATAAACGTTTGTCTCTTTATAATATGGTAGGATCATCAATTCAACTAGAAGAGAGAGAGAAGAGAGGAAGAATTCCATTCCTTCGATGCAGCCAGCATAATGCATCCCTGAAACTACTAGAATGGTAATACATTTGAGAGAACTGTTGATCATTAGGCAACTTCATTTACAAAGGTTATAGAGGTTAATTTCAGTTGAACATTCATGTACTACCGTAGCACTGGTTATTTTTCAGTAAAGACTGTTAACCAATTCACATGAACATCCTTTGCTTCCAAATGATGATGATGCACAGGATTGATATACTGCCATGTTTTTGTCTTAAAAAGCATCCAAAGGCACAGTCTCCTTCAGTCAAGTTGGTATTTTATACATCTGTTGATAAACGTGAGATTTAAGGCATTATTTTTAAGTGTTCTTGACTGTCTATTGGGCAAAGAAGGGAGAGAGAAAGAGTTCCACAAGCAGGGAGATGACACAAAGTCACTTCCTCTGAATCTACCAGTCCTGAACATGGTAATATAAAAGCAAATGATATGCATCCATTTTATAATGTACAGTTAACTCTGCATAACTCGAATCGAAGTTGCACTTGTCCAATTTTCACCAAGTCCTGTTCAAAACATGTTATTTACACTTCGTAATAAAATTTTGCTGAAGTCAAACTATTATTTGTGGTCCCAACAGATTCAACTTACGTAGAGTTATCTGTATTTAACTGCTATCATGTTTTTTTTTATAATTTTTTTTTATTTAGGGAGGAGAACAAAGTTGACTTCCAAGCATCTGAGCAGAAATACACCTCCTTATGGGATGATGACTCCTGGCATCACGAAGTGCGTGTGGGAAGGTCATCATGCTCAGATTCATGTAAGTAAATAAGACTACTGTAAAAACAGAAACTTTGCGACATGAACATGTCAGAATTGTAAACAACAAACACTGTTTGCACAAGATCAGAGAGACTTTCTTTAAAAAACAAAAAAAGATAGAAAGTAATTTCTATTTCACTTCAATTTCTTGTATTTCACCTATCCAGATGCGGTAACATTACAAAGACGAATTGAATATACGGAATGTGATTCCTATAGGCAACAGAATACAACAATGACAGTGCCCTTGGTGTAATTTATGTCAAAGTCTTTGTGATCTTGTCTTTTAGTCATTAGTGGTGCTGTCATTTCACAGCATGATGAATTGCACATTCGGACCTTTTAGCTTTCATGGAAATCGCATATGGACCGTGATGGAAAAAGTTTGAGATCCCCTGCCTTATGTAGATCTGCACCTGCACCTGCATTTGCATTTGCCATTGACTCTTCACCCATGTTCTTGATCTTGTTTCCACTTGTTTCGTTATTATCACAAGGAATATTTCTAACTCCATGTTCTTGTACTGTCTTCTGTTGCAGGTTGGAGGTTCCATAGTCTTCAAAGAATCTGATGAACCACATCAAGGATAGAGAGGAAATGTCTTGGACATCTACAACAGTTCCACCTGGAAGCCCGTTCATCAAACTATTGCCAGCATTTCCACGGTCATGGAAAAATACATTCTTCTGGTAGTCATAGGAAATTAAATAAAATCTCCCAAATTCATGAAAAGTTGTGGAAATCGATCGTGGGTGTGGGCCGTGTGTGGCTATGGCATCCTTCAAGTTTGAACCGACAATGGGCGTGGTATTTGGATGCCGCAACCCATACCGAAATGTACTTATTTGGTCATGGAAAGTCATGGAATTTGGTTCTCACATTTCTGTGGGAACCCTGTATTGTGATCTTAATTGAATTATTATATTGTGTCTATTTTCGCACAAGCATTATGGCATTAATGGGAAACTAGATGAAAGCCCTGGGGGACATACACACTCTATATCCCAGTGTATGAGATGAGCATAGTGGATGTCACATATCTGTGTAATATAACAAATGTACCAAGAGGTATTAATTGCATACTTTGGTGTGCATTTTTTTCCCCAAAAATTTGGCTCTTTTTTTTTTTGCCATTCATTTGCACATTTTGAACGAGGTTCGTAGAATTAACAGTCTAACCGGCTTGTGATTTATTTTTGTTGATAGTGTAAACAAACCACTTTAGAATAATACATGTCATTTGGCATGACATAACATTCATATTTTCTATTATAATAGTCCTTATTGTTGAAAATACATGCACCTGATCATAATGGTAACACCAATATATTTTGAGGCTCAGAAAAGCAGAGGAAGTCGGGTTACTGTGTAATCTGTGATTTGAAAATATGAAAATATTCTAACTTGTGCTTTGTCACATGTACTTAGTGTATGATTAAACATAAACATATGTTCTGGAAATGAATATTGGAATGTTTAAAATCATCTTTGTTTCATGTCAATGTGATGGATATGTGTGAGAAAAGAGTGATGATGGATGATTCTTAGAATGATTGAAGAGGGGAAGAATGGTTGAATTGATGATTGAGAATGAAAATGGGTCACAAAGAGTTTCAGGAAATGAACTCCAGGGCAATGTCAATACCCTATAGTTTTGCCTAATAAATAATGTTTTGATTATGCAATCTGTTATTGTAACATTTGTACATCTCAATCAATACATGTAGGGCATTCACAAGGATACTGAAAATGACCCCAAAATCTTTTATACGTGAGAAAGTCCCACTTTGTGCATTTCAGAATAATCACTGCCAAAGTGTTTGCCCTCCTGAGAAGAATACTTCCACCTGTGTATCAGAGAATGTGCTGTCGGTGAATAAATGAATGATGAGTACATAACTTTCACGAGCATGAATCCCGTATTTGGTACAAATGACCTTTATCTGCCTATGCGCAGACAGCATCTACGAACTGGCTTATTGCCTATGGGTCAATGGAAGTCTGCTATGTATTTATGGTTGATGGCTAATTGAATGATCAGTCGATGATTGATTGATTGGTGATGATGAAGGACGATGATGGAGATGACTGATGATCTAAGATGAAATAAAGACTAATGGTTTATGACAGAGGAAAAGGATAGTGGAAATGACTTGTATGTTATACAGTGTATATGGTTGATGAATATTAGAGGGATGGGTGGTGATCACGTACGGAAGAGGATGAAAATGGATGAAAGTGATGGATGGATAATACCGGTGATGTGAGAGGGAGAGGATGTTTGTTTCTGAAAGAGAAGGACAGTCGGTGATGAAAGATGATGATGGCATTCATGAGTAGGATGGCTATAATAATATTGATGGAAGAGACACTGGATCAATAATGGCAGGGGGCACGACTGATTGAAGGAAAGGAGGATTAAGAGACGGGCACTGAAGGATGACTGATGTAAGATGTAGATTTCTAGTCGTTGATGGAATTAAGTTAATGTGAAATTAAAGAAAATATCAATCGAAATGTCCCTCTCGTTGACAAGCCAACACTTTCTTGATATTAAAATGAGCAGTCAATAGCCAGCCACTAATAATGACGACCCCACACACACACATACACACAAAGTTTTCCTTTTCTTTACACCGCCTAGATATGTCAACAAAACATTCAAAATTTTGGCAATGAAAAGGGTAAAAAGAAATGATGCAGTGGTGTCGATAAACAATAATGATATAGTAATAATAGTAATAATAGTAATGATAATAGTAATACATGGAATTTATAACAGATAAAGCGCTTTTAATAAGTGTTTCAAAGAGGGTGTGGGCCACTAGCACATTTGAAGAAGGGGCAAGATTGGACAATTTGTCCCTCCTGACGGTTTTTTGACCAAGAAAATTCAGACGTAATATATATAGCAGCTAGGTCATGGAATTTGTAAGGTAATGATGGCAAGATTGCTAAATGCACGAAATATTCAGAAAGAAGCTACTGCTCGGTCGCAAAACAGCGATGCTACTTAGCATTTGTTCGGTGGTGGGGGCAATCATCGATCCCCTTTGCTCAACTAAATTAATTACCGTACGTAAGCTCTTGGCTGAGGCCAAGGTCTGGAAACTCTGGTGTGGGCCATTTGACTTCCCGCCCCATTTAAAATGGCCAGGCGACGTACGTCGATCCCTACTATATATTAAAAACAAACAAAAAATATGGGGGCACCTAGTCTTCGATCCCTGACCTCAAGTTTTCCAACGTCTCACTTTGACATTTTTCTTCAGGATGTGACGAATAAACTCTTCACGTGCCCGTAAAAGCTAAAACGATCGATGTTCACACAAAACACCTGCCATCCTGTGCTCCTAGCTTCCTTTTCCCTTCCATTATAACACCTCTCTGTACATGCAACGATACACTTACAGACAGACCCGACTATATATATACACTGCACAGTCGAACCCGTACGCGTGAACGGAAATGTTATGAAGAAATTGTATAAAACTGATAAAAACAAAAAAAAAGATTGCCACTTAATCAACTGGCCTTTGGTTGGTGTCAGCACGTGGGGCCAACAAGGAGAATTTAGATTCTGCTTTAGCGCCTTGTTGTACTTTCAATAAAGTTGATTGTACCGGAGTTAATTAAGGAGTGTTTATGTCTAATCGTTGATGACAGGTTTTGCGAAATATGAATGCATACAAAAGAAAATGATTTAGCATCCTGACCAAAGCTAGACTGCATCTGCGGAATCAAGAAAATAAACAGACTGAATAACGATGGTGTGAAATGAATAAACTCTGTTAAGTTTTCATTTTTGTTTATTTCTGTTTTCGAAACGATCATACAAAATACAAAATGCATTGAATAAATCGTAGGCAATGACCATGCCATTAAATAATATAAAAAATTATAGTGATTTACATGCAAGAATAATTAACAACTTAATAAACAACTTTTTGCTGTAATTCCCGATACATGCGAACGTGTCCACGATCTGCACATGTCAAAAACTGACGGCAGACAGAAAAGTCTTTGAACCAGGGGGTACCTGCAACATCTACTGCTACCTGGGCGGCGAATATATCGCCGAGCCATTTCTGGCCCTTGATACACATTAGAAAAATAAGATACACATGTATTTGGAAATGTAACGGCATCCTAGCATTTTGTAGGAGTAAATGCATTGTAGTGGCGTAACAAGGATTCTCTGGCGAGGGGGGGAAGTCCCAAAATTATGTGACAAGAAAAAAAAGGGGGTTATCTGAGATTAATTTTTTGGGGGTATGCCGTTTTGGCTAAGATTATTTTTTTTAACATTAAAAAGAAATTCCAACATGAGAGGGGGAATGTGCCCCAAGTACCCCTGGATCCGCCACTGGCTAGACCTATTTGAACATAAACATGACCATTGCATGCTAGCTCATTAATCACACGGGCGATTTGGCAAAGCAAACGTATAATATATCCATAGCAACCAAACAAACGATGGCAGGTGTCACTGCACTTTCCGAGTGAAATTGTATTCCGGAATCATCAAAGAGAAATGGCCCATTAGGTGGGTTTACATGCGGGTGTGTGTAATAGGGAGTACTCGTAACGAATCCTCAGGCGGTGGTGGATAATTTTCCTTGTTTTGGGGCGGGGGTAGGGCACAACCCCCTCGGACCCCTCGGACCTCCCTCATCCATTAAAATAAAATCTTCTTAATGCCAGTCAAAGACTTTTTTTCGTGAATTGGTACCTAACAAAATATTATAACCTTTTTTTATATTCTTTTTGTTTGTTTCTTTTCAGAAATTTTCGGTACCCCCCGTCCCGTTTTAAGGACCTGCTACTCCACAGTGAGATGACATCCGCATCGCCCCGACATGTATAATATTGTGATTACAACGTAGACAAAAGATCACCAAATGTCCATTTCGCCACCTCAATTACATTCAAATATAAATTTAATAAACATATCTTTGCTAATAAGTAATATTGTATATAGGCCCTACTGATGCATGACCAAGAAACGTGTATATAAAAACACAAAAACAGGCAGACAGCACGATCGAAGAGACTTTCGCAAAATCAACCCAAGTCAATTTCAAAAGCCTTGTTCAATACCTTTATAAAATAATGTGCGAACGATTTACATAATCCGAACATGATTTCTATATATGAAATACAATAGGGAATTGAAATTGCCCATGAGTTGAATTTTCGAAAGACTTTGCGATCATGTTATATCAATGGCGGACGTTATGTCATGTCGAATTCCAGCTCGACTCCTACGCCAGACACCTTTAAGAAGCATTTGAAGACGTATGTATTTTACTGATTTTCCCACCTTCATACCTTGTAAAGCGCTGTGAAACCGATTGTACTTGTGAGAGCGCTATATAAATAAACATATTATTATTATTATTATTATTATTATTAATGACTTTGACGATTTCCTTAAACGTAACCATCAAAACATGACCAAGGAAATGCAAACCTTTTAAACAAACATACAAATTTGAAACTTCGTATTGAATAGAACAGTTCGAGTTACTGAATACAGTAAAATAATCTAAATTGTCTCTCTCGCCGGACTCTTATGGAAATCATCTTTTGTTGTTAAGGTGTTCCACCCCGTGAGAGGAAAACTGATAATGTATGAATGAAAGAATCTTTCTCATCCTGTTTCTCTCCTGCATGAGACGTATATAGTGACGAGTTATTCCCTTAACCTACTATTATTGAATGAATGAACTACAATAGTCTTTACATATATACTTATAATCCAGTATACATACATTACTTGTTGCTATGTCGGACAAGCCTCTATCAAGCTTTCAGGTTGTCAAGAACAACCTTTGTTTAAAAAAGTATGTATAACATTTGAATATGTTAGTAAACCGGTCTATTAGTAGGACATTGATCCGTTTTCGTCTCTGCTTTTGATTTTGCTTGATTCCTTGTAGGCTTGTAAGTTGTACTTCTGTTTTCTTTGAGGCCTTTGTCCTCTTCCATGTATAGTTTTTTGTTTTTCTGTCTTTTTCTTTTCCAACTGACTGTTTCCAACCGTATTGCTTTAGTTTCCAAAAAGAAAATAAATTTTGCAGTACCTGCATTCCATTTTCATGTATACTATCCGCACAACATGATCACCCATTTAAGATAAAAGCATATTTGAGTAGCACAGGGAATTTTTAACACGATCTTGAGATTTATGATAATTATGTAAGATTCAAAGAACGTATTGTCACAAAATCATGGCGTGAAATGCAGTTCTGTGATAAATATGAAAACATTCAGTAATTACTTTGTACAAAAAAAAGATATAAACAAAATGTTTATGTATATTATCATATTCTATAAATGCCTATAATATATATTTTTGCACTTGTAGATATATGATAATTAATGAAAGTGGTGTTTACAAAGTGTTTTAAAAAAATTAAAAACCCAATATATTATATACATAATTTGCACTTTTTGTTGTTGTTAACTCACGATGAAAGTGATATATAGTTCATGATTACCGGAGGCAGACATGAGACTTGCGTCTCAAACCTAGCGTCTCATATCCTTGCGTCATTAAACAATCGCATCATTCGTAGTATAATCCATACACCGATACAATCGCGAAGAGAGTCGGGTTTTGGTAAACGGCCGTCGTGTAATTGTCGGTGTCGGCATTCCAGAGACATCGGCTGGCGATCTCAAAACTCTGTCCTCCAGCCGAGCTGAGCATGGTCTGGACAACCAGCTTGTGTCTTACGAATCCCAGAGTCTTAACTCTGTCCTTGACAGCCTCTGCAATACGGACTGTCAGAAAGCCACTCCGCGATGAGTCGTACCGCTCATTTCCCAGGATCTGGTCTAGGAGTAGTTCGACCTCATGTTGAACGCTCAAAGGACGAAAGGTGTGCTCACGGTAGGGACCAAGCTGATAGGTATTCTCGATTCGCACAGACTCGGCCGAGTTGTTGTTGTTGCTAGTGTTGGTGAGGATGGACTTCTTGGAAGCGGTACGGATGAGGAGTGGGTTTCCAAGGGACAGTGTGCCTTTGATCCCACCGCTGCCGCCGCCTACGCTTCCGCTGACCGCGGCTCCGTTGCGAATATTCAGCTTCTTCTTGAGGAGACTCCACTGCGAGAGCTTCCTCGTCTTTCCGCCGTTGCTCGGTTTGCTGGCGTCGCTATGAGGACTGCTTCCTCCACCGACCAAGGATCCGTTGTCGCTCCCACCACCGCCTCTCGATCCGCCGTCGCTGCCGCCAACCTTGGTGGAAGGTCCGTCGCCTCCAGAAACACTCTCTGCCTTCTTAGATGGCACTGTGGCAGGGCTATTCTTCAGTTGCTTGACAGCAGCCATTGCCAAAACTCTAGCTTTAATTGATAAACAAAATCAGTTTAACGATAGGCTATTCCGTTATGATATTCGTTTCACAAATTGCGTCCACCATCCAGCTATATAATGAGCTTGCTTGCTCCCGAAAGACAAAAAGGTAAACTTTACGGCAGATGAAAATGCTAATAAAATTAATCACAGAATTCCTTCACGTAGAGATAAAATCCATATAATGTTATAAATCGAAGTATATAGGCCGGCATGATCTGGCTACTGATGGTAGTAGTGGTTGTTATTTTACCTGACTGCTAAGAAAGCATAAATGCTTGTTAGTAAGCAACCAGAGGACAGACGGCTTTAGGTCCTCTCCGAGGTGAGATGACAAAGAAAACAGAAAATTGCATATTCCCACTGTCGTATAATAATTATAAGCGCATTATCATCACTTGGATACAATATTGATCAACAAAATATTAATGGCGTGCGTTGTATCCAATTTCCGAATGACCTAATTTATCATTCAGGCACTCGAGTTGTCTGTTCTCGGAGAGCGGAGACTATAGTGACTTCAAATAACAACACAAAGATTGCAATTACCACGTAACTATGCAGACGTTCACAAAAGAATGCAAGCAAAAGTCAAATATATACCTGTCCTTTATAGTTTTCAATACTACACTTCACTGCCACTCTCGAACCAGTCGAGTGTGTCTAGGGAGAGTTTTGTTCAGTTCGAACTCTCTTTGAAGTGAATTAAAAATCCTTTCTGCAAACTGTGTGGTTTACATATGTTACAAAGGAAAGCAAAGCTGGGATGAAGAGGGATGAAGCCTGCTAACTGCTCACTAAAGATGGTTCACTCTCTAAAATGTGTACGTGCGCTGCCATGAGTTTATAGGTCTACTTGATTTACATTAACAAATTAAATGAATGATGCATCTAATTTCCCGGCCCCCTGCGCCTGCGAAACCACCCTACTCACCATAGTAACGTAACGCCATTGGCCATGCATAATCTCTCTCTCTCTCTCTCTCTCTCTCTCGTTAGCTAGCCTGCATAATTATGTCTCCCTCTCTCAATTCATTTATTCTATAAAACATATCCTCCCCTCTCTTCCCCCTCTCTCTCCCTCTCTCTCTCTCTCTCTCTCTCTCTCTCTCTCTCTCGCTCTCTCTCTCTCTCTCTCTATATATATATTCTCTCCCCTCTATAATTACTATCAATGTCATATAACCTGCCCCCATCTCCCACCCGCCCCAACTATATTACTACACTCACTGCCCCCCCCCCGCACACACATCCAAACACTATCAATACCCCCTCTCTTTCCCCATTATATAGTAATGATAACACATACGCAGCTATTTTTATACCCTCTATCCATTGATCATAATTCAACGTATCTTCCTTCCGCATAATGTCATTTAATAGGCATTCAAAAAGTGATTAATCATTTCTAAAATGTAAAAGCTAATTCGAAATGGACGCAGAAAACTGAGAGACAGATAAAGAGAGAGAGAGAGAGAGAGAGAGAGAAAGAGAGAGAGAGAGAGAGAGAGAGGAGGGGGGAAGAGTGGGACGAGGGGTTGGGGTTGGGGAGAGATTAATGGATTATATACTCTGACGCTAAGATAATGACGCTGGAATAAAAATGACGCAAGCCTCATATCTGACAATGTCTGACTCCAGTATAGTCACGAACTACATTATTTTCAGTATGATATCAACAATAGTTATAGTTTTGTACATGCATGGTCGTGTAATGATCTTTATAGATAACACATCTATTTATTTTTCCTTTTAAAAGAAATAGTACTGAATGTTTTCATTATACATGTACAAGGTCCTGTCACACCATGTTTCGTGACGATATCTACTTTTTATTTCATTAACTACCAATAACGAGATTGTTAGCTCTCAAGAAAAAACAAATAATTATCATTATTTTCGTCTGCTTTAAGGGTTTTCACGTATTGATGTGCTAAAAGCCTTACATAATTATCTAGAGGAGAATAAGAAATGCTTTTCAAACCTTGGAGGCAGGGGCGGCGATTTCTTTTCATGACCGGGGGGGACGAAATGCGAGGGACGAGGGAGCAGTGGCGTAATGACCAAAAACGTTTGGGGGGCAGAAAAAAAATCCACATCACCACCATTCTTACATGTTATATGAAGGCCCCGATGAACGTTTTTCAAAAAGGGGGCGGGCTAAAGTATTTATGATCAGGTTGAGCAAAGCAAGTGGAGCGTAAATTGACGTGGGGTCCAGCCCCGGCGGGGGTCAAGGGGCAGAGCCCCATGAAGCTCAGGGGTTTTAGGCATTTAATTAAGGTCAGATGAGCATATTTTGATACCTTATTTGTGTCACTGGCATGCAGGTCACTAACTGCAGTGGGGTCTGGGGGCGGACCCCAAAAGCTCAGGAGTTTTAGGCATTTAATAACGGTCAGATGAGCATCCAGGGGCCCGCCTTAGGGCCCTGGTGGGGTCTAGGGGGCGGAGCCCCCGGAAGCTCAGGGGTTTTAGGCATTTAATTAAGGTCAGATAAGCAACCAGGGGCACGCTTCAGGGCCCTTGGTGGGGTCCAGGGGGCGGAGCCCCCGGAAGCTCAGGGAAAAATCATGCCATTTCAGCAACATTTGTAAATCACTGGTATCGAATTAGAAATAAACCACATATATGAATTTTTTTTTGGGGGCAACTGCCCCCAAGCCCCGCATCAGTACGCCAGCGCGAGGGAGCATAGTGAACGAGAGGGGTGAAGGTGACGGAAGTGACTACCCCTCACAGTTTTTGAAGTTTTGTTGTATTAAAAAAACTATAGTATAAAAACAAGCAATATATTTTTTCACACTTCACTTTTCTACAATATCTACTTGTACATTTTGAAGGATATTATGCGAGGGAGCGTAGCTCCCGAGTGAGAAGATTTTGCATTTTATTTGTCTAAACACTGCATTCTTGGGCCCTCCAGAGCCTAAAAGTGTGTTGCAGTCTTCAGTCAGTATTTGCTATACATTTTTTTGCACTTTTTCAAATTTTCCGGGGGACGATCCCCTAAAAAATCGAGGGGGACGTGTCCCCCCCCCCGGGATCGCCGCCCCTGCTTGGAGGAAGCTGGACCCTACACAGATTTTCATTTAGCAAAAGTAATCTGTATGTATATCGATAAAGATTTCTGAAATCGTTTATTATGTCATGTATAGGGTCAATGATGATGTCATGACAATATATCTTACCCAGAAAGAGGGGGAGGGGAGAGGGAGAGAGATGGGGAGGGGAGAGGGGGAGAGACCTGGAGAGAGAGGCGGAGGAAATGGCAGGTAGATACGGATGGAGAGGAAAACGGGAGAGAATGGGATGATAGCTAGAGATGGGAAAAGGAGAGAGAGAGAGAGAGGGGGGGGGTAGGGAGAGGGGAGAGGAGGGGTAGGAGAGAAGGAGAGAGGGAAGGTATAGATGATAAGAGAGAGAAAAATAGAAGGAGAAGTAAGTAGAGAGACCGACTGACAGGCAGACAGGCAGACGAAGAGAAAGTGGAGATGAGATAATATAATTATAACAAAGGGAAAGAGAGGTAGATTCATGAGAGAGAGAGAGAGAGAGAGAGAGAGAGAGAGAGAGAGAGAGAGAGAGAGAGAGGGTAGGGAGAGGGGAGAGGAGGGGTGGGAGAAAAGGAGGGAGGGAAGGTATAGATGATAAGAGAGAGAAAAATAGAAGGAGAAGTAAGTAGAGAGACCGACTGACAGACAGACAGGCAGACGAAGAGAAAAATAGAAGAAGTAAGTAGACAGACAGACAGACAGACAGACAGCGAGAGAGAGAGAGAGAGAGAGAGAGAGAGAGAGAGAGAGAGAGAGAGAGAGAGAGAGAGAGGGAGAGAGAGGGGGTAGGGAGAGGGAGAGGAGGGTGGGAGAAAAGGAGGGAGGGAAGGTATAGATGATAAGAGAGAGAAAGATAGAAGGAGAAGTAAGTAGAGAGACCGACTGACAGACAGACAGGCAGACGAAGAGAAAGGGAGATGAGATAATATAATTATAACAAAGGGAAAGAGAGGTAGATTCGCAAGGAGAGGGAGAGATAGAGAGAGAGAGAGAGGGGGGAGAGAGAGAGTAGGGAGAGAGGAGGGGTGGAAGAGAAGGACAGAGGGAAGAGGAAGATGCTATAGAGAGGACAGGAGATAGGGTAAAGAGGGAGATAGGGAAGGTAGATGATAAGAGAGAGAAAGATAAAAGAGAAGTAAGTAGAGACCGATTGACAGACAGGCAGACGGAGAGAAAGTGGAGATGAGAGGAAAATACTAATATAAGTATAACAAAGGAGGGAGGGAAGGTTTAGATGATAAGAGAGAAAAATAGAAGGAGAAGTAAGTAGAGAGACCGACTGACAGACAGACAGGCAGACGAAGAGAAAGTGGAGATGAGATAATATAATTATAACAAAGGGAAAGAGAGGTAGATTCGCAAGGAGAGGGAGAGATAGAGAGAGAGAGAGAGAGAGTAGGGAGAGGGGAGAGGAGGGGTGGGAGAAAAGGAGGGAGGGAAGGTATAGATGATAAGAGAGAGAAAAATAGAAGGAGAAGTAAGTAGAGAGACCGACTGACAGACAGACAGGCAGACGAAGAGAAAGGGAGATGAGATAATATAATTATAACAAAGGGAAAGAGAGGTAGATTCAAGAGAGAGAGAGAGAGGGGGGTAGGGAGAGGGGAGAGGAGGGGTGGGAGAAAAGGAGGGAGGGAAGGTATAGATGATAAGAGAGAAAAATAGAAGGAGAAGTAAGTAGAGACCGACTGACAGACAGACAGGCAGACGAAGAGAAAGTGGAGATGAGATAATATAATTATAACAAAGGGAAAGAGAGGTAGATTCGCGAGAGAGAGAGAGAGAGAGGGAGAGAGAGAGGGTAGGGAGAGGGGAGAGGAGGGTGGGAGAAAGGAGGGAGGGAAGGTATAGATGATAAGAGAGAAAAATAGAAGGAGAAGTAAGTAGAGAGACCGACTGACAGACAGGCAGGCAGACGAAGAGAAAGGGAGATGAGATAATATAATTATAACAAAGGGAAAGAGAGGTAGATTCGCAAGGAGAGGGAGAGGGAGAGATAGTGAGATGCGCGACATTTTTTCCTCATTTATTACTATAGCCAGGCCTATAATGCTCGATTCTAACCGTTGTAGATACGAGTAACCATGGATACTCCCATAGTTTTTGCCTCACTCCCTTATTGTTTATTGCAGCCGTTATATCAATTAATTATCAAATCGGTGAAACCTCTCCATTCTCTTGATAACTACCATTGTATATACCCTGGTCCATTTGATAGATGACAATTTCATCGCCGATTGCTCCCGTTTCTTGGATACCTCACGTGCCGGAGCACTCTAGCCTCAGTGATAATTCATGAGATCCTTAAATCGATGGCTATATAATTATATCGAATCTGCGCTGAGAGAGAGAGAGAGAGAGAGAGAGAGAGATAGCAGACTGTTAATGAGCCATAACAAATAATCACAAAGATGTCATGAACAAGACGTTTAAGTTTTTCACGTGAAATATATTTGAATCATAGTTATTAATGTTATCAGAAGAAAAAAAAACAAAGAAATATATGCCTTTTGCAACTTTGTTTTTCAGCCTACATGTTGCTTTTCGTAGCTCTTGTTTCTTTCCAGCTGTTTTGCAGATTCTTATCCCACCCCCCCCCTCTCCCTTTTCTCTCTCTATCTCATATCTCTTTATTTATCTTGTTAATGTAATTATCTCCCAAAAATATGCTATGGAATACGAAGTCTCTCTCTCACCCCATTTCTCTTCCTCTGTCTCTTCCTCTTTCTTCCTCTATCTCTTCCCCTCTCTCTCTCTTCTCTCTCTCTCTCTAATTCATCTGTCTTTTTTCACAATGGACATCTCTCTAAACCACATGAAAGCCCATATTAATCATCTCAAAACATAGTGCTATCAAAATGTTTGGAATGAAACCATGATCACACACAATACTTTACAAATGGACATAGTTTATTACAAAGTCTCATTCTAATTTACACTGTTGCCATATTATAACAAGCATTCTACATTGTCTGAATCAAAATAATCAATAATCAATAATAATTCATTGCAAAGCCCTGCTGAGTAATTATGCAACAATCGTAATTTTTTTCTCAAATTTTTCTTATTACAAAAATCTGTTATTTTACCACTTCAACAGTAACAACATTTCACATTATCGTCCATGTTTCATTAATTTAAATAAATCAACATCCACACATTTTAATACATTGTGATGATTAACATAATTACAATAAATATAAAAATGATAATTTAGTCTATTTACATAACATGATTACATCTAGCATTCTTTGGATAACTTTCAGATAGATCTTATGGACTGAGATATATTTATCTTAAATCTAAATCTCAGCAGCAGACTTGTATGATATTAAAGACGGAGTCATAGATTACATAACCACACAATGGAATAAATCAAATATACTTGGCAATTTTGAAATTGCTGTCTCAGCATAAATTGTAAAAAGTACACTTTGTAATATAATCAATATTGAAATATTTGTGCCATTTTTCTGTCTTAAAAACCTGACAACTCTAGAAACAGAGATAAATACACTTTGCAAATGATCACATTATTCTTACGGAATTGTGTATATATATACATGTATATATATAAAATACAAGACACTACAGAAATCTATCATTTATCTTTCTATCTTATCTATCTATAGCTTTTTAAGTACATGCACAATACAACAGCTACCTGTATAATGAAGTACAGCATGCATTTAAGAATACATACACTTTTCGTGTAAAAATATTTACATAAAGCTTATTGGTAAAATGATGGACTATGAAATATATACACATTAACTTCTCGGTATTTTGATATTATATCTGAACATTTCATTCAGTGGGCACGTACACATTGCATGTATTCCTGTCTACATCATTAAAGGGAAATCCAAACTTAATAGCAAACAACTCTAAAAGAAAGCAGAAAGATCAGAGAAGCAGACTGGTGAAACTTTGAATGAAACTGGACAAAAAAATTAAAAAGTCTTGATTTTGTTCAAAGTTAATTTAGAACTCCAAATTAGCTGAATCAGTAATGTCACTGTTAATATCGGTCCGATTTACTTCAAACTTTCGCCATTCTGTGTCTCTTATTTTTTCTGCTTTCATACAAATGAACTTATTACAAGGGTTGGACTGCCCGTTTAAGAACAGCAGTTCAAGGAGCAATGTCCCAGCACTTCTCCTTCTATTCTGAGAAGGCACTAATTGGCTACAAACTTGTCACTCCCAAAGGACTACAAACTAAGGTCCCACACAAAATACATAGAGGCATGTAGGAAGAACAATAAATTTATGGGGAATGTTCCAGCACTTCTCCTTCTATTCTGAGAGGGCACTAATTGGCTACAAACTTGTCTCTCCCAAAGGACTACAAACAATGGGTCCCACACAAAATACATAGAGGCATGTAGGAAGAACAGCAGTTCAAGGAGCAATGTCCCAGCACTTCTACTTCTATTCTGAGAAGGCACCAATTGGCTACAAACTTGCAATTGTCACTCCCAAAGGACTACAAACTAAGGTCCCACACAAAATACATAGAGGCATGTAGGAAGAACAACAGTTCAAGGAGCAATATGTCCCAGCACTTCTCCTTCTATTCTGAAAAGGCACCAATTGGCTACAAACTTGTCACTCCCAAAGGACTACAAACTAAGGTCCCACACAAAATACATCGAGGCATGTAGGAAGAACAACAGTTCAAGGAGCAATGTTCCAGCACTTCTCCTTCTATTCTGAGAAGGCACTAATTGGCTACAAACTTGTCACTCCCAAAGGACTACAAACGAAGGTCCCACACAAAATACATCGAGGCATGTAGGAAGAACAGCAGTTCAAGGAGCAATGTCCCAGCACTTCTTCTTCTATTCTGAGAAGGCACCAATTGGCTACACACTTGTCACTCCCAAAGGACTACAAACTAAGGTCCCACACAAAATACATCGAGGCATGTAGGAAGAACAACAGTTCAAGGAGCAATGTTCCAGCACTTCTCCTTCTATTCTGAGAAGGCACTAATTGGCTACAAACTTGTCACTCCCAAAGGACTACGAACTAAGGTCCCACACACAATACAAAGAGGCATGTAGGAAGAACAACAGTTCAAGGAGCAATGTCCCAGCACTTCTCCTTCTATTCTGAGAAGGCACTAATTGGCTACAAACTTGTCTCTCCCAAAGGACTTCAAAAAATAGGTCCCACACAAAATACCTAGAGACAAGTAGCAAGAACAATAGATTTATGGGGAATGCATACCTGCCAACCTTTGAAGACTAAAAATAGTAATCATTTTTTACGAAGACTGTGAGGGAGCGGAGCAACTGAGCGGGGGGTGGGTGTGGGAGGGCAAATCATGGCTGCTCTACTGCAAAATCTATGTGCTGAACGCAATCGCGGTCGAAACAAAAATCACTTGTATGTTTTGACATAACAGTCCCATATGTTGTAATCCACATAAGTTTGTAGGGTAAATGTGCGCGTGAAACAAGAACACATCGCATGTATCGCATCGCATGTAGTCATGTCTGCCCATGTAATCCCATGTAATCAGAAAATCGAAATTTTGTGACACAAAATCTTAAGGCGTAATTTAAAACAAAAAAATCGTAATAATTACGTAGTAGTTGGCAGGTATGGGAATGTTCAAGCACTTCTCCTTCTATTCTGAGAGGGCACTAATTGGCTACAGACTTGTCTCTCCCAAAGGACTTCAAAAAGTAGGTCCCACACAAAATACCTAGAGACAAGAAGCAAGAACAATCGCTCAACGAGACAAGTAGGATGAACAATTGCTCAACGAGCAATGTCGGAGTACTAATTCGTCCTAGTAGGACACTATAAATCCATATTTTCACCTACATTTAATTCTCTATGATATGATAGGTCCTAGTAATTTGTAGAATCCCCTGCCGTCTTCCAAGGGTACACATTTAGGAGCCATTGAATGAAAGCTTCATCCCAGACTACATCAATGGTCGCTGTGAAAGAAAAGATAAGTCCCATCAACAAAGAATAATATACAGATATTGACTACATATATATATATTATATAAAATTAAGAATAATTGCAATCGCATGCCTTGTTTTTTTCTTTTCTTGAGCCACCCAGCCTTCCCTGACAAATGTGCGTGGCTAAGACATTGCAAACAATTGCTATGCACAAATGAGCACAGGGTTGCTTGGATACGGTATGACGCAAAAATATACTTTTTCGACCAGGAGTGAAATATGCTAATTACAATTCTCGCAATCGATATCAGGTGACGAGCTGTGGACCAATCACAACTTTGTATCCGTAAGAGCTATCTAATAATAAATAATGTTTTACATTCAATAATTAAACAATGTGAGTACATAGATTGGCATAGGAGAAACAGAGTTTATTCATTAAATTGTGATGGAACAAGTGTAAATATGACCTTTGACCTACGACCAAATCATACCTTAATATCTTTATTATATCACCCATACAACATATCTATCTCTCATTTGAAATCTTTAAAATCCAGAATCACACTGGTTGGATTTTGTGAACATTTCATTTTTCATTGTTGCAAGAACACAACATGATCTTCTACGGTATAACCTCAAATATTCATGCGAACAAAATGCTCATGAATTTCATGTGTGGTTAGGATTTGCGAAGTTTCCATGCCATTAGCAATGACATAGAAACCGACACAACCAAGAATTTTTGCAATTCACGAAAATCCCTTGCTGTGAAAATGGCTGTCATGTACATTTTCAAAGTTCTTCAGTACTTCATGATCAGTCAATGGTTTGATTCTTACCTCGCCGTGCTCCATAGTAATTACCAATATTGTTCTCACTGACTTGCAAAGTGCATCCATCTTAGGCTCATGATCAGTAGTGTGGCACTGAATGAAACTGGAAGATGTAAAAGTGTAAAAAGTTAAGTTGTATGTCCTTAAAAAGGTCACAGAGATGAAATACAGAATTGCTTCATAACCTTAATCTAGGGTTACATCATAGTCATATGCAAATCCATCATTTTTACATTCATAATTTGCAACTTGGGTAGTGCAAAGAGTAGTCATTATGCGCTTATTCATTTTTTTCAAATGAAGTATTGAAAGGAAAATACCGGTACAAATTTTGTAATTTTAATGAGGATGATGAGTAGGTTCAATTTGTTTGTTTAAATACAGGTAATGCTTTTGATCATGAAAATCATCCTTTAGCATCCGGTCTTCTTGTACCCTGTTGGGATGGATGTTTCATTTCCCTTTAATATGGCTCTTCTCCAAGCCTGAATTCAGCCTTAAGCATCCGCCTGGATGAGGTGAGATGCTCTCAGAAGTCTTCTCCTAGTGACTCCTTTCAGGTTTTGCGAAGTCTGCCAAAGGGTTTTGAGCCAGCAACCTAGAAATTCATTGCTTTCTGAAGCCAATGGCTTTTTTCTCTCCTAACCACATGACCATAACATCTCAATCTACTCATCCTCATCTCTAGTCCTACGGATTGGAGGAGATCTACATTCATCTTTCTATTATGTAGAGAGGTCTTGCACATAAATCTAATCATCCGCATCTCAGCCTTTTATATAAATAGATATAAAATAAAATAAGATATTCAAGATCAAGATACCTGATGCTCTGGATGCTGCGGTGTTTCTTCAGCCGTTTGATGATGACCCTTGACTTTCGGTTTCCCAGGGAGATGTTGGTGAGGACTAGCCTCTGCAGACCAGGGAATGATGACATAATTGTCCTGCTGAAGCTATCACTGTCTGACATTGTTGGATCGCATGCAGACAACGCAGCCTGAATGTGAAGCTCCTGTAGTTCTGGTAATGATACCTTTCGTAAGGTATTTGAGTCAACGGTTTCACCGCAACGTAAGATGAAGGTCACAAGGTTTGGCATGATGGAGTCAAGATACTTGGAGTCATAGATACCATAACACCAGGCATCAACAGTCTCCTCGTCAAGTGTGAGAGAAGAACCCATCTCATCATCCTCTTCAGACTGGTTATCATCTTGGCTATTCTGTAAATGAAATGGCCGAACAGCAAGTTGAATATCTAAAGACTGAAATAAGGTAGTGACTGCACCCACCTCCAACTTGTTTTGTTAGAATTTTCACTGAACATTTTCTTTTCTTTGAAAGTCTTGGATCTACTACATGTACATCCATGCTTATACAGAGGCTAAATCTACATTCTATTAAAGTAATGTATAAACTTGAGTTTAAATGAAAAATGGTACAGTCAAACCTGCTTTAACGACCTCCTGTATAGAAAGACCACCTGTCTATAAAGACCACTTTTCTTGTCTCCCTTGAGCGGTCTTTATAAACAGGTTTCACTGTATAACATTTAAGATATATTTGACATACAGTAATGTGGTTTTAATCTATGAGATGCATGATATATAACAAGGATTTCTATAAATCACCAAAGTTTACATTAAATGTTTGCTTTCATGGAATCTAATAAAGTCTACTAACCAAGGACATTACCTCTTCATCAGACAATTCGGCAAACCATAAGAAGAAGCTTTTGTCAAGTACCGTCTTCTCAATCGCCAGACTATTCAGACATGGCAAGGCATGCAAAAACTGTGCAAGGTCAAATGACGAGCGCTCATTCAGATCTGGGTTGGACAGTTTGACGACCTTGATCTGAAATCAAAGACAAATTTGTCAATACACAAAATATAACAACAAAAACAACAATAATAATAAAATTATAATAATAATAATGATGATGATGATGATGATGATGATGATGATGGTGATGATGATGGTGATGATGATGATGATGATAATGATGATGATAATTATAATAATATTAATAATATAATTTTTATTATAATTAATAATAATAATAACTAGAACCGCAATCGTAAACAGAACGATGTGCATCCATTGACGTTATAGTTTTGACAAAAGAGCCTCTCTCGGACTATCCAGAGCAAGTCTGTGGCGTCTAGGATAGTGGAGATAGGTAGGGTGAAAGAAAGGCCACGCATGAGTGATTCCAGAGAACCAAGATTTCAGTGACCTTGATGGGATGCTAGAGACTACGCCTAAGAAGTTTGAAAGGAATTCGGATAGAAGAAGGGACCTAGAAAGGTCTCGCAAGCACTGCGTGCAAAAACAAATAGGATTATGGTGAATGAAGAACAAGTCATGATGCGAGCTGTGGCACTATAACGGCCGTCCATACTAACATAATCATGCAGAGTATAAAATGGCATCTAAAATGCCCCCTTGACAAATTTTTAAAATCCGGCTTTGAGATGCCCTGCGTTTGGCCACCCAGAATACACTTGGAAAATTTCAAGGAAAAAAAAGGACTGAAAGGGGGCGAAAAGCAGGCTGAAAAACTGACGTCAGAACCGATACGTGTTATAATTGGGCGGAAACTCAGCGGAATTCGATAGTGACCCTTGTTCAAATGCGATTTACTCAAAATTTTCTGTGTGAACATATACCATATTTGGTATAGTTCGAAAGGGCATTTCAATGCGGTCAGTTTGACACCATATTGTCATCTGTGCGCAATGTATTGCAAGGAATAAACAGGCTGTTACGTAATGCATAGTAAATTAATCATTTTTGGAGATAACTTTGCAGTGACGTCATCAAATTTTACCAAACTTGGCAGACAGTTGTCATGTATATGGATACATATGTCTGCCAAGTTTCATTGACATAGGTATAAAGATCACCATTTTAGAGTATCTAAATCCAAAAAAAGTTCGGGTTTGGCCAGACATGATGGAGCTACGGCCACAGAAAGAAAGCCAATTCCAGAACTTTAGAGGATGCTTTTTATCTTTTGCATAGCCATTGGAGCGTGAAATTTTGCATGCTATGTACAATTATGAGATAAAGATACTGTGAGAAATTGAAACGAAACAGAATTGGTAGATTTTAGATTTTTAGGGGTCAATTATTCAAGAATTTTAGAGATTTTTGACAGAGTCGGTTTCGGATTTGAATTTCAAGTATGAAGATGGCATTTTGAAGGACAGGTTATATGTCGCAGGTGAAAGAATGTCTCTTCGACTTTCTAGAGGAATTTGTTAGAAGTCTGTAGGATCTAGGATAGTGGAGATAGGAAGAAAAAAATGAAAGGCCTTAAAACGGACAAGAAACGGACAAAAGGGCGCCTGGACGGTTACGCTTGAGTGATTTTGAAAAACGAAGAGTCAGATGACCTAGATTGGATATCAGAGATTAGGCCTACGAAATTTGAAAGGAATCGGGCAAGAGGAAAGGACCTAGATTGGAATAACAAGTGCAGCGTGCAAAAGGAATGGGATTTTTGGAATGGGATTGTTGGCATAAGATCAAGAAGACAAAGAAAAAGAAGAAGAATGCAGAACGCGAACGGAAACAAGACATTGACGATAAGTCGTCAATGCAATAATAATAATAATCATCATCATCATCATCACCATCATCATCATAATACCTGGGTAGATAATGCCTTGCAAGCAAGCTCGAGATAGAATGTATCATGAAGATCAATCCTGTCAGACAAGGTGAGTTCCTTGAGGCCGGGCATTGAGCAAATGGCTTTGGCAAAGTGCTCACAGATATGCTCGCATTCAATGGACAAGCCAGCAAGATGGAGCTCCTTGATCTGCATTTGAAAGATCAGAAGAGAAGAAAGAGTAAAATATTGACTGTGCACAAATCAAAATTATAAATGACTGATATTTGGGGCACAGACCATGCATTCTTGTCTTAAATTATGTCTCATCAAGCCCACAAAAATGAGTGGAGCCTGTGTCATATCGTCACTGATTTTACGAACCGGCATACGAAGCGTTTTTCATGTAAATTTTCGATTTCAATATTTTTACATATTTTGAATGATATTATAATAATCAACCTTTCTGCAAAATTTTAGGTCATAAAACGCTTTAATTAAAAAGTTATTCGATTTTATAAAATGTGTGCGCTATGTATGCCAGTTCGTAAAGCTCGAGTTAACACGCGAAAAGGAATTTGTTGATTTTACGAACCGGCACGCTTAACTATAACTAGTCTGCTAGCAGAATAAGATTCACCGAAATCTGATGCTTAAACTTCGAGTCTGCGTGGAACTGGTGAGTTGAGGTTTATTTTGTTCTCGATTCAATGAAAATGTATGCACGTCGTGTTTGAATTATCAATAAAATTGTAAAATAACCTCTCCTAAATTGGTGATTACCCTATGATTATTTCCTCTTTCGCTAACCCAGCCCCACATGTAGCGGGTTATGTTAGTGTACCAGTGTATCAAAGCTACAGGTAACGTGCATGCAAACAATTTTAAAATGTTTCGCTCAATGAACGGGACCCATTAAGTTAGATTCTGGGGTTATCGTAGTAACAACAGACCCTATTTACTTGCTACTAACCTGTGGGCTATATGTTTAGAACTTAAAGTAATGTGATGTGGCAAAACTGGCATGATTTCAGAGATGGGTTCTGTATCTGTTGCTGGGCTGTAGAAATATGCCACTGCCACTGGCACTAGTGACTAGTCTAGCGAGTAGTGAGTACACTGCATCAACATCTACCAAAGATCACCATCCCATTTACCTTTAATTTAGTTTCAAATTCACTTGAGACCTGCATAATTTGGTCATATGTCTAAGTCTTTTCTTTGCATCCTTATTATAAGTGGTTTTAGGTATGACCATATTTTGTCAAAGAGTTCAGGTCTTCGGTATTAAAGTCTACGTCTATGCTCGTAGTCGTACTCATCGAAAGCCTTTTCACTTTCAGCAACTAAACGAGGATATTGTGGTGTGTTGTCTCTCATAGTGGTCACGATTGATTAGTGCAAAGTGAAAAAAATGACTTGAAACAATATAATTATTGTACATGTAGAACCACATGCCTTCACCAGGTCAGGTCTAGCACTTGGTAGGTTTGCCAGTGTTATAGATAGGATTATCAAATATCAGGTTTTGTTTTCTTTATAAACTATTGATATTTGACTTATTATAAAATCTTTATTCAATCATTAGATGAATTTCATCCAGAATAGCCTTGTCCAGTAGAACAAGGACACATCTACTAATTTGGTTTCCTTGACTGATATCAAAAGGAGAAAGAATTCGGTACCAAGGAGAGGCACTTCAGTGAAAATGAAATGGGGCAGCAGGTGGTGGCGGGGAAAATGTTAGCAGTGTCGGAAACCTGGACTTGTACACACCATGGATATGGGAGACATCCCATTACCTGAGCTTGGTTAGTAATACATTTTTTTCCTTTCAGATACTTTCTTCTAGATCGTTAATGCACATCATCCAAATTACTTTCTACAAAGAATGTTAACAATACTGAGTACATCTCATAATTTGCAGTTGGGTACTAGTAGTGTGTGAAATAGATTAGTTGATATGCTTTTTAAAAATTGGAATTATGTTGAGAGGCTATAATTTTTACACTGGGTTGAATTAATGCAATTCACTATTGTTCTTTACCAGAGATTTTGGGAACACAAATGCGGTCCCTTCAACCCGGAGTAGGGGGAGGGTACCAGCCAGAAAAAAATTATTAGGTGTGTTTATCTCCATAGTAACTTTAATTTATTTGTTTCTGGGTAAAGTGATATTTAAGCAAACATTAGAATATGTTTATGGTGTAGAATGCTTCCAATCCAGTCCATTAATTTATCTCATTATTTCTGTTTCATTCTGAATTACTCAAATGCAAATATTATATGTATTGCTTTGCAGTGATTCAGATATGTTCACGCCCAATGACCGATGATGCTAAGTTTGACTGCCCAAGGATTGACAGCCTAAAAATGCTCCTAACAGAGTTGAAATGCCCTTCAGAGGTCCAGCAAGGATGTAATGTCCCATACATTGACCCCTTTTGATTGAAAACCAGCTGACTTAAAGCTCACAGATTGGTGGTGAGTTATTCCTCATTCTATTTTTTTTGTAGCTAATAAAGATATACATGTTAATGTTAATGTAACCAGATACGTGCATAATGCTGAGTATTTTTATTGGTTTTGAAGTTTGACAAACATACTTGAAAATAAATGAAATTACCACCTTCCAGTATAATTTTATGACAGATATCATTGTCCTAAATAATGGTAAGTTTTTGAAATATGAATCATGCAATTTTCATTCCAGTTAAAGAAAAGTTATAGTTTTGGGTAATATTCATTACACCAATTAGTATATTTTTAGCATATACTTACATGTACATGTTTGTGAAACTATGAGTTGTGATCAAACAACATTCACAAGTGATTTAGAATATTGTGATAAGAACTTAGCAAGTGGTTACCGGTAGGTAAAAATAAGTTTAAAGAATTACCAGATGTATCTTTCTTTAAATTCTCTGTTGACATTCACATTGAATCTGCTTACAAAGTGAATATGGATTAATGTTATCACATTGCTAATTGTTGTATAACTACCTTTCAGTTTTTATCCACAATTTATTATACATGTATTTGAATTCTGGGTAAACCTGATATGAAGTTGTTGTTGTTTTTTCTTTTTTGGCTGCTATATACATGTACCTACTCCAGCATACATGTACTTATCTGTATATAGTATTCCATGATATTTTCTTGTCTCATTTCAAAATTCCTCTGTTGTATGTTTATGCTCCCAATGAAATGAAATAAATGAATTTAATAAATAATTTTACTTCCAGTGATTCAAATGGCCCCAGTTCTACAAAGGACAGCCCACACACTGACTGCTATCAGAACGATGGTCCACAAATAATTGCTCAACAAATTGAGAGCCAAGGGATCCCAAACCCATGGACAACACTGAACAGGTCACTGGTTTTTAGGTAAGTTACATGTTTACACCTGAATGCAACTATTGAGTGATATTTAAGAAGTGTCCTTCTATTAAGTTTTTTTTCAGGGGATGTCTATTTTTATTACCTTTGGTTAGTGTACAGTGCAGCTTAGAGAAATAAGCTTAGGATTTGCAATTTATGCATTAACTTTGACTGCACTTTCTAAGTTTGTTGAATCATGATGTATGTGTTACGACAACTTCAACACATTCTGTCGATTTCATTAGAATATATTTTTGTAAAAAATATCCGTTTGTGGCTTCTACAACCTCATATTCAGTAATTTAGACCAAAGTGAGATTTATTAAATTCAATGAACCATCCAAATAAATAAACCAAGACTGATGAGGAATATTGCATATGTGATATTCATTTCTAAACTGCTCTCAAATTTTGTTTCTCTGTGTTAAAGTTCTCAGACCTGGTGAGGACATCCCAAAGGCAGAATGAAACAGAACCCATGGAGTTGGATACAGACTTTGAGGATGAAGTACACAAAGTGGAATCTGACAAAGAAAACTTCCTGTTAGCTGCTGTTGGTCAGTAATAGCACAGCAGATATTTCACCTGTTATATAGGAATTTGTATTCATGTAATTTGAATCATAACCATTCAAATTATATACATGTATATATATATATATATTACATAATTCTTTTAATTTTTCCAAGGTTTACAAGTAAAAGATATATCAGTAATGTTCAAAATAACATTGTTATCTACACTTGGTTATTCCAAGCCAATAACTAGTACCCATACTACAACATCCTAACTTATAGTATGACTTTATCAGAAAATTACATTACCTTCTTCATGTTTATTTTGTAGCCTTCATTTGCAATCCTCCACCAGGATCTTAAACTGTAATAGGGTTATTGTCATTTAAATTTAACAACTTAATAAAATAACAATTAATCATGCTACAACATTGTATAATACATGACAATTTAAAGAGGTTTCGTGGGTGGGGGCCACTTGAAGAGCTAAAGGAAAAAATCATAGGAAGGAAGATGGTGTATTCTAAGATTTGACTTACCATCTACTGAGGAAATTACATAGAAGTTGGAAGGCTTTAGAATGAGAGCCACTACCTTTATTAGTTAGACATACATTATGTTAGATTCACATTGTTTAATGCTTTCAATTTCATACAGTAAATCTTCTCCTGTTGGTAGATATTTTCTGATGGGGACGAAGTGTTCATTTGTGAAATGGCTTTCATTGACAAATTTTAAAGGGATTAAAATGTATTGTTGAAGAATGCGTTGTTGACATTAAATGTATATAGTGGCCTTGCAAACTTCTAATCATCAATTAATTGTCCTTCAAGTGACTGATCTTCACCAATATTTCATTGGGGAGCAATAAACTCATGTAATTAATATTAACAAGTTGGTTTAATTATAACTGAATTACTCTGTATGTATATTCTATTCCCATTTGAGCTTTCAGTGCTTGGCATATCATCTGAATAATTTCTAAAATATATATGATATGTCTTTCTAAACTGATCAGGAAGGGCACTGGATAATCACCTTCTCTTATCCAGTTCATTGTTGATGCTGATTCTTTAGTAATGAGTAATCTAGCTTAGTTATACATAAATTAAATTTAGAGTAGATTTCATGTAAAAGCACACTTTGCTTGTGTTATTTGAAAAGGTATTTCCTGTTCTAAAAATGGTATTATGCTGCAGATTCCTTGTGCATAGACTGCAAGAAATGTAGTCAATTATGCATGAACAATATATGAGCTGTCATATGGAGTAAGTAGATATTAGCTCTATCTCAAAATTACAATATTTATATTCATTGCAACATTTAAAGAATATGTCTAATGTGTAATATTTTGTATGCATCATTTCTAAGTCTTCAAGAATCATCTTTTCTGTGGCGTATTGGTACTGATTAAGAAACTTGTTGAAATTTGCCAATGTTTTCAACTTGTCCATGAACCTCATTTTGGCTTCATGATTCCATCAAATGTTATAATTGAGTAAATAGAATGTCTTTATATTAATGCAAATCCATGGACATTTTTGACACCCCAAATGTGCACACGTATGCATTTAGTATAAGTTGCAATCAAAATTCAAATACATGTAATAGGATGAAAATATTATTGTATTGTGCAAATATATTGAGCATAATTTTACGCCGATTTGTAGATTTTTAGCATGCCTCTTGTATTTTGCTACAATTGTGTTTTCTAACAACTATGCAGCATTTTCTAATGGTTACATTTAATTGGTGTACAAACAATTAACCATTTGTTTGCTCAAAATGAGGATTAAATATGTATATTATCAATTTAAACCATGAATTTCAAAGAGGGAATTTTCTCTTTACTGTAACAGTAAAATATATAACAACACCATGCCCCACACAATTATGGTACCTTGAAAATGATATGATAATATGTAATTTAGATACAATGTACCTCTCTGAATTTAAATTCTACTTTCCTTGAGGTAAAGGGAGACATGACTGAGATAGGAATATATAAAAGGTTCTATGAGATAGAGAGATTGGAATGAAGAGAGAGGATGTGTGAAGAGAGAGGAAGTGCAGTATTGAGTATCTGCCCAAGATGTGGACATTTTGTGATAAGAGTTGGGAAATTACTTGATAAACCATGAAGGTATAACATCAAAGCACCGTCTCTCGCGGAAAACTATCCCCAAGCACAAACACCACCCCTCCTGAAAATTACCCCCTGGGACAAGAACCCCCACAGGACAATTAACCCCAAGAAAGAAAAAAATCTGCTTTTATTAAAAACCAGCTTATTATCAGGGTCGTCTTCCCTTTAATGAACTGGGGGTAATTGTCCATGGTGGGGGTAGTTTCCCGGAGAGATAATTTTCAGGGGGTGATTGTCCAGGGAGAAATTGTCCTGATACGTACGGTAATGTATAATCTACGAATCATATAGCATATGTTACAAACGTTAATCGATTATATGACTGGTAGGCCAACATGAAAGATTCAGAAGAGAACCATTCAGATATAAATTTTAAAAAGAGGAAAATACGGGATACTTCATGCGAAATAGAGAGAGAGAGAAGGGCTAGAATATTGGAAACAAACGAAAACATCAAGAGAAAAAAAAAGATGTAAACAAAATATAAATACAGGTTCAAGTGAGATATCAAAGATATACTAACCGTGTGATGCGGTAGGAAAAGATTTAATTGTCCTTGTGACAATTCGTATTGAGAATGTCATTTTAATGCACCATCAAAATCATATGCCGGTTCGTAAGACTCATCAGTACGCGCAGCTACACAAGGCGCAAGTCTAACGAACCGGCACAGGATTAACGCGTGCCGGTTCGTAAGATTTTTCTTAACTACGCGTTCTATGCAAAATGCGCATACGAGTAATCTTACGAACCGGCATACGTATTTGACCATGAATGATACCAAAAGTATTTCGTTTCTTGCTGTAATATTGAGTGCATATGAAAGAAAATATTCAACTCTTATTACATATGTAATTCCATGTTGATTAAATGAAAGTACGGTGTTCAAATGAGCATTTTAAACCGACCGCTGTCTTTAAACGCGATTATCTCGGAAACTTGTTTTCGCGCTGTGAGGCTTCGTATGCCGGTTCGTAAAATCAGCGACGATATGTTAATATGCACACATGTTATGCAACATCGGAAATCACTTTGTCCCTCAGAAAGGGTGTTAAGTCCTATGTATAAGAAAACCTTATACCATGTAAGTTAAGGACCCACTGTACATCCCAATCAATTATACCTGAAAGAGTTCTGAGGGTCAAAGTATAATTAAAGTTTATTAATTTATCCCTTCAAGACACAGCTAGGTGACATCTAAAATTATGATGTGTTGCAGGAGGGACCGCCAAATCGTTAGACCAAGGGCATATACTGTAGGACTAAACCAGCTAAAATACAAGTAAAAAGGGACTAAAAGACCCCCACAAAAAATAAATAAAATAAATAAATAAATATGGAACCTGTACTCGTGATATCTTTTTGGATAGTACAGATTTCAGATTTCACACTCTCAAATCTTTACAGATCTTAAAACATTATCTGAAAAAGATGTCGAGAAATTGCATGGTCACAAACCTAGCCAGAAATCATGTCCTCTGGATCCAATGAAAACAAAGCTTGTATTGCATTGCACTGATCGAATCACTGCTTCCAGCCTTTATGAAAATCCTTAATGGGGGGTTCCCACTGTCGTGCGATCCGTTACGAACCCCACGATTGGCCATTCGTAGCCAATCGTGGAACTTCTCTGAATTGCCAGGTTTGGATACGAGGTGATGTGAGCCGATACGTTCTGGTACGATTTGGTGCGCTTGGTTGCGATATGGTCACGATTGGTCAATTTCAGGTGACACGATCTGGTCTCCCGTTCAGATACGATCATATGCGTTCCGATAGGATTGTCCCGATTGAGTCCACGATTGGGTCTCGATGTGACTCGATCATCACGATCGGGGTCCCCGATTTGGGACGATCGGTAACGTGCAGATACGTTCGGATACCTTCCGATACGTTCATCACGAACCGATGCGCTCTGTTGCGACAGTATATGGTTGTGGTTGCGGTGTCTTTCACGATTAGGGTCGAGTGATCAGGATTTGAGCTGCGATTGGACCCGACGGCTATATATACAGGCCGACTGACCATGGACTTCATTGTTTCTTGAACTTCTAGAGTAACCACTACAACCCAAAACCATTAATGATGGCAGGAGTTGAAGATGATGACAACATGACATTTGCACTATTATTGTATGCTTATATTATCGCCAGAGAAGAAGAAGAAGACGAGCAGCAGCCAGACCAGCCACAGCCCCAACCACAAAGGGCCAGGAGAGCTGCAGTCAGGCAATTCTGGGTGCATCCATGGCTCACAGAGGAGAGGAGACAACAGCTTGGCCAGTTTTCCAGCCTCCTAGACACCCAATTGAGGCTGGACGATCCAGTAGCAATCCAAAACTACACACGGTTAACACCACAGCTCTTTGATGAAGTCTTGCAAAGGGTAGCCCCAGCAATCGAGAGGAAACGCACCAGTTTCAGGCAACCTCTCTCACCTGGACTGAAACTGGCAGTGACACTGAGGCACCTTGTCACTGGAGACAACTATCGGTCCCTTGCGTATGCCTTTAGGTGTGGAGTGTCCAGCATCTCAGAGATGGTTCCAGAAGTGTGCCAGGCAATTGTGCAAGCGTACAAAGATGAGGTTTTTAGCCTACCTGTGACCCCTGAAGCCTGGACAGCCATCGCTAACCAGTTTGAGCAGAGATGGAACATCCCCCATGCCATTGGAGCCCTGGATGGCAAACACATTGCTATAAAGAAGCCACCCCACACTGGCAGCCTGTACTACAATTACAAGGGCTTCTTTTCGATACCACTCCTGGCTCTAGTGGATGCAGATTACAAATTTGTGTGGATCGAGCTTGGTGGAAAAGGACACATGTCAGATGCTCAGATATTTGGCGACTCTGAGCTGTTCAAGGGCCTGGAAGAGGAAGGCCTAGGACTCCCCACCCTGCCCTCTGACTGCAAGCCCTGATGACCTCCAAGACATGCCCTTCTTCATCTTGGGTGATGACGCCTTCGCACTCAGGAACTACCTCATGAAGCCATACGGCAGAAGAGGGATGGCCAGGGAGGAGAGGATTTTCAACTACAGAATATCAAGGGGGAGGAGAGTGGTGGAAAATGCCTTTGGGATCCTGGCCAATAGATTCAGGTGTTTCCTCGGGACTCTAGAGCAGACGCCCAACACTGTGAAGGATATGGTTGAGGCGGCAGTGGTTCTGCACAACCTACTGAGGCAGAGGCATCCAGGCATTGCAGCACAAGAGGCGGACCATGAGGCTGAAAACCACAATGTCGTCCCAGGAGCATGGAGGGACCATGTGGACTGGCTAGACGTGAATCAACCTCCTGCACCTCCCAACTCAGCTACAGCAGATGCAAAGCATCAGAGGGAACTCCTGAAGGCCTTCTTCAACTCACCACAAGGCGCGGTTGCATGGCAGGAAAGGATGGCCGGGCTGGATGACGCGGAAGGTGGAGAGGATGATATTTGATATTTTTATTTTTATTTTTGAAAAATTCAGGAAATTGATATTCAAGATGCATGCATTTTTGTTCATCCTTACTGACTATTCAAAGTCAATGTTTTAAAGCAATGTAAACTCATTTTAGGGTCATTACAGCAACGTTGTTAAATCTAGGTGACATGTGTTTACGAATTAAAAAAGGGAGATAATTTTAACTCATTCATTGTCCATGTCATTGCAAGAACAAAAACGTTCATGTAAAAGATTTACTATAATGTAATACATTATAAAAGATGTGTAAATAGCAACTGTCGGAACAAAAGCTATTTTCTGACCTTATACTTAATAGTATGGCACTATAGGTTACAAGCTGCAAAAGTGTAACAGCTGTATGTATATATCTGTCTATTATGTTATCGAAATAAATAAAGTTGGTATCTATCATTTTCTGATTGTATGGGCACAACTTTCTATTTCAAGTCTGCAGATTAATGGTAAACATGTTTACATTACCTTTCCATGATTGATAGGGAGAGAGAGGGAGAAGGAAGGAGAGAGAGAGAGAGAGAGAGAGAGAAAGAGATAGAGAGAGAGAGAGAGAGGGGGAGAGAGAGAGAGAGAGTGGGAGAAGGAAGATTAACAAGAAGAGAGTGTGAGGTTGAAGAAGCTGATGGAGTGAAGGAAAAGGAGTTACTATGATTAAGGACTATAAAGAGAATGATAGTGAATGAGAAACCAATTAGATGGTTGAGAGAGAAAGAGAGAGAGAGAGATTTAAAAAAAACAGAGCGAACTGACTAGTCAAAGTCAATTTTTTTAGAGCTAAGTAAATGTTAGGGTAATAACCGCAAAGTTGTTAAATCTAGGTGACATATCAAATATTAAATAACATGGTAACACTTGCAATACAGCAAGCAATTATCTTCTTAGTCTCAATAGTATACTTTTACTGCATTGCACGTACAGGTACCATATTATATATTTCTCGTTTGTTAATATTTTAATTGGAATGACTATGCAAAACGAAAAGCTTTGTAAATTCTATTTGCTGTTATTGTGGAAATAAATGTAATGAAATGAAATGTTACCCCCTTTCCTGTTCATTTTTAAAGAAATCTTTACGGCCAACAACCAATTAATTTTACAGAGACAGCACATATTGTTGCTTTGATGAGTTTCTTACTTAGTGAATATGCTATTTTCGGCAATGTCAGGTAAAGGTCAAGGTCACAGAGGTAAAAAAATCACAAACACAAATCTTTTTTTCTATCTCTTTTATTTGTTGTAATCATCACATAATGTTCGTTTGAGAGGAAGTGGGTGGCCCTAAAAGGGCCGTTAAGGAGTTTCTGTCTCGGGGGACTTTTGCCACAAGGAGTCTCTACTGGTCGTCCGGGGTCTGCCTGTGTCTGGTACATGTCTGTGTCATCATCCTCAGCAAGTAGATCAGGGGTATTGGGTCCCAGCAGGCTGACATAGGAGGCATGTAGGGGGGAGGACAGCGCAGTGTTGATCGCCGTGGTGGTGGTGGCCCTGCCCCTGAGGGTCCTGGCTGTGGCTTACTGGTTGGTGGTAATGGGCTGGTCATCGGGAGCGTGGGGAACTGTCGGTGGACGTAGCTGCGGTCCTGACTACCCCATACACTGGGTTGAGGCCCCACATGGCGAGGTGGCCACTGAGAGGGGTGAGGCTGCCACGGGGCCTGCTGGAACTGGAAGGGGGTCTGCTGGTCTTGGCTTGGTGGTGGCTGCATATGGCTGTGCTCAGCTGCCCGTTGAGCCCTGTGCAGCTCCTGCATGATGTTCGACTCAGCATCCCTCCTGATCTCCCAGGCAACTTGGAAAGGGTCTCCTCCACATACTTTCCAAAGTAGGAGCTGCCAGACGCAACAGTACTTCTGGACATGAATTCCACCAGCAGTTTTTCTGAAAGAGAGAAAGCGAGCGAACTTCTTTATTATAGGAATATCATATTTCTAGTCAGTATATCTCCAAGTACAGTCACACTTGTGTCTTAAGCAGCCACCCAGCGGAAGTCAATATTTGGTTGCTTAATACAAGTCAAATATAGAAGAAAATGCTGTTTCGGTTAATCTTTAAGATTATCAAGAAAACGGCGATGCCCATGTAGTGCTGAGAAACTGAACATTATTTTTACTCTATGCGTCTCTCATACACTTTGGTGGGGAATCTTGTAGATTAATGGGCAAGGATATAATAAATGTCTCAGAATATTTTAAGTTATTTCTAGGGGGGAGGTTTCCTTTAATGCGAAATCAAATGAAATTGCAATTGTTATTAGGGGAGATAATACTTACTCATTTCTCCAGAGGTCACCTTATCCTCACTGCCCCGTCTGGAGCCGACCGACCCTGGCTGGGAGGCTGTCTGGGAGGCTGATGGTGAGGCTGATGGTGAGGCTGCTTGGAGTGGTGGTATTGGAGCCCTGCTGGAGGTAGAGGCAACTACTGAGGTTTGGCTGGTGGAGGGGTTGAGTTCTGTGCCACTGCCACTTGCTGCTGCCGCTGCAAAGGATGCCACATTTCTGGCATCTACCGTCTCAATGTGAAGGATCAAAAAAGAGAACTTGTCCCACACCCACTTCTCTGTGCTGTTCATGTCAGTAATGGCATCTCCTCCAGACCCACTCTTCTTGGCGCGTTTCTTCAACCGGCCCATCATGGTCCTCATGCTTGCATACCATACTTTCAGTTGCGCCACAGAAGTGTTAATCTTTGCAGCCTGTGCAGCCCAGAGATCCTCCTTCTGGGTGACATCCTTGAAGCCTGCAAGGCGTTTGCTGTATATGACCTCATTTGTCATGAGGAACTCAATTATTTCTTCCTTTTCCTCTTCAGTAAAGGCAGTTACTGTTTTCTTCCTCTTGGCTTTCTGGGTAGGGGTGGTCTTCTCTGCCTCCTCTGGTACCGGCCCTGGCTGGACTGGTTCAGGCTCAGGGGGTGGGACAGCCTGTCCCTTTCCTTCTTTCGTCTGGTACCCTTGGGTGGCATCTCTCAACGGCTCCAAAAATTACTAGTAAAAGCAAGTTGACTGAAAAGATGCGCCTTATTCAAGTGAAGATCGCTAAATGAGGCATTCAATCTTGTCCGGTATATATTATATGGGCGCAAGAACTC
Source organism: Mesocentrotus franciscanus (assembly GCA_037976565.1). Classification (NCBI taxonomy): domain Eukaryota; kingdom Metazoa; phylum Echinodermata; class Echinoidea; order Camarodonta; family Strongylocentrotidae; genus Mesocentrotus; species Mesocentrotus franciscanus. The sequence goes on from CP137671.1 coordinate 20,765,246, forward strand.
GTAACAGATCGTGAACGTCCGTGAAAGAGCGTGACTTCTCGAATCTACTCGCATTCACTCGCATCTACTCGCATTCACTCGCATCTACTCGTATCAACTTGTATCTGCTCTTGAGTCATTCATGTCAGGTCGTGAGCAATGGTACCTGACAGAGCGTCACAGAGCGTGACAGATCATGGGAGATCGCAGCACATCTCAACAGAGCGTGGTGTTTGTCTTGTTCAAGGTTGATCCCGATCACCACGATTAGGAAGCACGATTAAATGCGATATGTTGCGCTTTGTTACGATCCAATATGATCTGATGCGATGATCACGATTGACAATTATCGTGTTGATCGTAGAAAATTTTGAACCGTCCAAAAAATTTCTACGATCAACGCGATTACCACGACTGACCTCAAGATCTGATAATATCTGATAGGATCACCACGATTACTCCACGATTAAGACCACGATTTCAATCGTGACGCCAATCGTGATAGTGGGAACGCCCCATAACTTGTCTCTCTCGAATGGCCCTTTTCAATCTGATTGGAAGGTGGATTTAGTTAAGCCACTTCTTAAAAAGCATGGTATGGAGCTGATTTCAACAACCTTATACCAGTTAGAAATTTACAGTATATATCAAAATTAGTGGAAGGAGCTGGCACTACACAGCAAATTCAAGAACACGTCTGTCAAAATGCAGCACGAAAACAGCCTTGGTCAGAATGAAAAATGATCTTCTATTGGCCATGGACAATAAAAAAAAGTACCCGGTAACACTATTACATAGTTTAGTATTAGTATTGTTGCATCTTTTAAGCGCCGCATTCGACACTATCGATCCCAGAATATTATTGAATATATAATATTGCAGTGGCGGATCCAGGGGGGGCACAGGGGGCATGTGCCCCCGGCCAAAAAAAGAAAAGGAGAAAAAGGAGGGGAAAGAAAAGGAGAGGAAAGAAAAAAAGGGAAGAGAGAAAGAAGAAGAAAAGAGGGAGGAAAGAAAAGGGAGAGGAGAAAAAGGAGGGGAAAGGGGAAGAGAGAGGAGAGAAAAGGCGGAAAAAGAAGAAAGGCGGAAAGACGGAGGAGAGAAAAGGGGGAAAAGGAGAATAATGAGAAGGGAAAAGACAGAAAGGGGGATGATATTATAAGAAGGTGTTTTTTTTTTAAGGGGCGGGGGGGGGGGATGCAATTTTAAGTCGAACATGACTAATACCAAAGATTTTATCTCCTTTATAACTTCTAACTTCTAACTTAGTCTTGAATTAATTTTCCGATATACCTATTCTAAGTGCTCTTTCAGCATGCAGATTGTCCCCGCCATTAATCCTGCCACAGTTGCTGGTTTCATTGTCATATTATTTTCTGTCATCCCTGTGGCCGCGAAGAGCCTACCACAAAGTTTCTTTCCGTTTCGCAAGCACTTTTTTTCCATGGCCTACATGTAATGCTTATTGCTTCCAGTTTGCAAAAGATTCCAGTGGCGGATCTATGGGGGGGGGGAGGGGTTAGGGTTTAACCCCCTTGGGCTGCCAAGTGAAAATGTGATGTGAATAGAAAAACGCCATCATGTGTCCAGACCCACACAGTATCCGCATCGTCATCGGGTCAAACCCCCCCTTGAACTGTTACTTGATTTAAAAAGACGTTATCATGAACTGCTTTTTATGGTCTCCATTGTGTAAGTAGATGCCAGCAAAACATCACTTACGGGGGTTCAAAATAGCCCCCAAAAAAAAATAATAAAAAAATAAAATAAAATAGCCTCGCCGCTACGCGGCTCGGACCTTGCGGCTCGTGGACGATGATCTGCATCGTCACTGGGTCGAACCCCCCTCAAACTGTTACTTGATTTTAAAAGACGTTATCATGAACTACTGTTTATGGTCTCCATTGTGTTAGTAGATGCCAGGAAAATATCACTTACGGGGGTTCAAAATAGCCCCCCAAAAATCGCCTCGCCGCTATGCGGCTCGGACTTCGCGGCTCGTGGACGATGCTCTGCATCGTCATTGGGTCGAACCCCCCTTAAACTGTTACTTGATTTAAAAAGACGTTATCATGCACTGCTTTTTATGGTCTCCATTGTGTTAGTATATAGATGCCAGGAAAACATCACTTACGGGGGTTCAAAATAGCAACAACAAAAAATCACTACGCGGCTCGGACTTCTAGGCTCGTGGACGATGCTCCGCATCGTCATTGGGTCGAACCCCCCTCAAACTGTTACTTGATTTAAAAAGACGTTATCATGAACTGCTGTTTATGGTCTCCATTGTGTTAGTATATGCCAGGAAAATATCACCTACGGGGTTCAAAATAGCCCCCCCAAAATCGCTTCGCCGCTACGCAGCTCGGACTTCGCGGCTCGTGGACGATGCTCAGCATCGTCATTGGGCCGAACCCCCCTTAAACTGTTACTTGATTTAAAAAGACGTAATTATCATGCACTGCTTTTTATGGTCTCCATTGTGTCAGTAGATGCCAGGAAAACATCACTTACGGGGGTTCAAAATATCACCCCCAAAATCGCCTCGCCACTACGCGGCTCGTGGACGATGCTCCGTGTCGTCATTGGGTCAACCCCCCCTCCCCCCTTAGCAAAAAGCTAGATCCCATCATCCGCCCCTGGGTCCCTACTCTTTGAGGGGGTAGGAGAAAGCAATTTTACGTCATATTACTCCAGGAAGTGCCTGAAAATGCACCTAATGTGGTTCTAAAATTTGCAAATACTTCCTACCTAGGGAGGGGGTTCTGACCCCCTCCCAGACCCACCTCTGCTTGGTCGCTCCCTCGCCGCTGACGCCTCGCTCCATCGTTTTTCATATATTTCACCCCATGCGATTTTGTGCCCCCCCCGGTAAGAAATTCCTGGATCCGCCACTGTATTGTATTCTTCGTTTGGTTTGAGCGACTGTGTTTTTTCATGGATTGAATCATATCTTTCTTACAGACAACAAAAAATAATACTAGATGATGTAATACCGGGTATCTAAAAATTTCCAGGTTCCATATGGGGTTCCTCAAGGCCTCAAGGGTCACGTCTCGGCCCTCTCCTTTTTACACTCTATACAAGTAATCTGATCAACATTATTCAAAGCCGTTTCCCAAATGTTTCTTGTCATTGTTATGCTGACGACACAGTTATACATTTTTTTCAGTCCTGATAAAGACCATCAAGATGACTGATAATATCTCAATTTTAGAATCATGTATACGGTATATCCCTTCTTGGATGTTCCAACATAAGCTAATTAATGCTTAAAGATGGAAAAACAGAGTTTCTCATTGTTAGACAAGTTGCAAAGCTAAATATTAATCATATTACAGTTGGAGACTCAGAAGTAAAACCATCAAGCTCTGTAAGAAATCTGGGTGTATGGCTTGATTCTCGTTTAAACATGGAGACGCACATATCTAACATATATGCAAATCTGCCTTTTATATGTTGTACAATCTCCATCACATTTGTAGATACTTACGACCAGAAAAGCACAGAAAGCCTCGTCTATGCATAATTTATTAGCTGTATAGGCTTGATTATTATATTGAATTATTGTTTTGCTTCCCAGATTCACAAATAATCAAGTTGCAGCGTGTTCAAAATGCATGTGCAAAACTTGTGTCCAATGCCTCAAATTTTCCCATATTACACCTGTTTTAATTAAGTTACGTTGGTTGCCAATAAGGTAGAGAATTGCATTGAAAATACTTTTGCTTGTTTACAAAGCACTGAATGGTCAAGTCCCAAATTATTTGTCTGAATTATTATCTTTTAAATTGCATCCATATGCACGTAACCTGCGGAGTACCAAAGACAAGCTGCTTCTAAAGCTACCTCACACAAAAAACAAAAGTAACTCTTGGAGATTGCGCTTTCAGTTGCGCCGCTCCAAAGCTTTGGAATATCCTACCACTAGACATTTAAGAAAAGCCTCATCTGTTGCTGTCTTCAAAGTTTTGTTGAAGACGCAATTGTTTTTAAATATGTTTATTGTGTGTTTGTAAAGTAGCAATGTTAGGAGTTTTGTTTTCATCACAGTGCAGTAGAGTAGATTTATATAGTAGCTGGCTAGCAGCGCTATATAAATTGATCTAATTTATTATCATTAAACCGTATTAATTGCTGAGAGTCAGAATGGTGTTCACACATGAACTGTTACAGAATTAATGCCCTTCTGTCTCTCAGCGAGCGATATGATCGATACCATTACCTGAGCATGGCAGGCGCAATCCTCCATGGTAGAGTAGAAAATTTGTTTCAACGAGGCATCGCGCAGGGTCAGGCTGTCCAGGTGAGGCATATTACACAATCCGTAGGCCAGGCATCTAGATGACCCATAGGACTTGATTAGAGTCCCATTTATTGTGAAAGACTTCACCTAAAAGTGGGACAATCGGATATATAATACCAATGATGATGATGATGATGTCAATGATAGTACAAAACAAACACATCAAAAACAATGAAATTAGGCAATGCACACAATCCCTGGGCCAGGCAAACAGATGAAGAAGAGCTCTCGACAAAAAATGCGATTTATTGTGAAACTTGACAAAAACTCTGTTTAAAATTGAAACCCCCATTTAACTTTCACCACTTCTAGAGCTGAGATTGCAGTAAGCCTAAACTAAACACTAGCGCTGTGCAATGTAATCCCCCGCCAAGACCTTAAATTCATTATTAAATTCAAAATAAATTAAATAAATTAAATTCCTTAAATTCATTATTTTTTGTTTTGTTACGTTTTCTAAACTGATTTGTACCAAAATGCTTTGTTTAGCTGTTTAAGGGGTTATAGCTCGACTAGCACATGTGCTATTATCTGGTCCCTTTTACCAACCAATAGTTTCTCTTCTTGTATATGTAAAATCATTGTATGAAATGTATGTATTGCTGTTGGTTTAAAATAAATCAAATCAAATCAATCAAAATCAAACCTTGACGGGGTGATAGAGAGGGAGAGAGAGATAAGCATGATAGAGGGATCGAGAGAGGAAGGGATCGAGAAAGAGTTAAATTGTTGATATATCGCCAATTCTGGGTCATTTTGCTTCGTTCGAACTTTCATTTTGGTCTTCATCTAAATTATGAGTGACCTTTGGACGTGAAAATATCTTAAAACAATTAGTAAAATATATATTTTCTACTTCTAATTTCCTTTCAGGCAGAGCCCCAGTAAGGGTTTGTTTACACTATTACGTAAGATGATGAAGAGTACAGCTGCAATCGAATACCATAATCTCTCACACTGGAGCTGCAAGGCTCTGACCAAGTTTAAACGAGGGAAACAAAATGTTAATCCTGTGTTATAGTGGTGGGGTATATTTTAAACAAGAGATTTACGTAATGAAATATGACCTTAAAGGGAAATCCTACCCAAGACATCTACTCTAAAAGAAAGCAGAAAAATCAGAGACGCAATCTGGTGAAAGTTTCAATTAAATCTGACTAAATATAAGAAAGTTATTAATTTTTGAAAGTTGTAATCACTATACGTATGGGCACTTCAAATTGGCTGAAGCGGTAATGTCAATGTGATGTAGTGCCGGACTACTTTCCCATCTGTTCCAACATATAAAATGACTAAAATTTGAATTTTTAAAAAGTTCATTGCTCAGGATAGGGTCTATTCTTTTCAGAAGACCTATAATAATATTTTATCTATAATATATTTTGAGTAGTGCCCCAAGGGATAAGGAACTTAAGAGAAAAACAGAAGTTAATGATATTTTTGTACACGGCAAATGGGAGAGTTATCCACGTCCTACGCCACAATCCACTGACCGAACTACTAATTTGAGATTCGTATGGACTTTAGTGATCACATATCTCAAACATTCATAACTTCCTTACTATTGGTCCGATTCCTTCAAACTTTCATACAATTAAATCAAATTAGTACAAGTTTTGGATTGCCCTTTAATGTTATTGATAATGCTCATGATGATGATGATGATGATGATGATAATGATAATGCATAGCAAAAATAACAACAATAACGACAGCACACAATCACTTAAAGCCCTACTGTACTACTTGTAGCTACTTGCTCCCTCTATATAGAAAACAATGTCTAAGCGGTGCCTACATGTGGTCCCCCATGATCCTCTTTTTCTTATGTTAATTGAGAGCTGAGTTGATGAGATAACCACCTGTCAATGACCATGCTAATCCCTCTAATCCCTCCTAACCAAACTAATGCAGAGGGGCTTTAAGTGAAGTCACCTGTGATTCGATCATTCTTGACCCATGGACTTCTAAATTCTCTCCATCTCCTAGGGCTAAATACAGGAACCATCCGGTCCCAACTGTCAACATGCACTGATTAAGAGCTTCATGCAAAGAAATCAGAAGAGAAATAATTTCTTTAATTCTTACCTGAGACTCCCGTGCCTTCTTTTCAAAGACAATGTAGAAGATTTCTCTGAAAGATGCTTTCTTGAGTTCAACTCTCTGAAGAGTCGGGAGTGTACAGACCTTGTCTGCAAGCTCACTAGACAGTGTGTTCCCATATGATCGCTTCAGAAAGACAACACTTTCCTGTACAGACAGAAAAAGCATAGATACAATGAAACAACAATCCTAACCAACTTTGTCAACTGAACTTCTCAATGTAAAACTGCATACATGATCAACATTGATCAACATGATTGGATCAAATAAGAAATTATACTTCATCATTTGCACTACCGGCATTCTACAATATTATTGCTGTAACAAGATTTGTTCTCAAAGATTCTTTCCACTTGTTAGACCTAGTGATCTTTGAAAAGACAAAACTCTGGGTAACTTTATCCTCATAAATTGTTTGTCAATACCTTGGATGCTTCCAATCAGCTTTCATGTTTTTAAGGCTCCTTGAGGTTCAAGTGTATTTTCTTTTTTTTTAATGTAAAATTCTTTTATTAGATGTAAGCTCTAAAACTTTGGATCTAATGGGTCAAAAGAGAAGAAAATTGCAAAGAGGTCAACACTTACCAGGCTCTTAAATGTGTAGAAGTATCCTGCAACAGTGTGTGCAGACATGTGTCTATCAACCTCGAGTTCTCTCATCCCTGAAAGCGAGCAGAAGCTTCTCTCCACCTTCCTGGCAACGTCTTCATTGAAACTCTCAAATACCACATCGACTATGAACTTGCGAGCTTTTGCCTCAAAACCTGTGGTAGATTGAACCTCCGATTGTTGAAGATTGTTGACCAAGCCGGATGTGATGTCAAGGGCCACTTGTTTCTCCTGGGCAGCAGCAAAGAAGAGCAGGAACTTCATCTCACCCCTGTTCTTCCTGAGGATGACATCGAGCAGCATCTTGTAGTTTTCTGGATTTCTTTTGGCCTGTTCTGCAAGGTGCAAACCAGCCAGGTACTCCTGGAAGAGCTTGTGCGGAAAGAAGACTTTCCCCATCATGTGTGACTTCTTACTCTCTGATCTCCCAGGCTGCTTCTTATCCGTCGAAATGAGACCAACATCATATCCTCTTTGAAGGACTTCCTTATCGAATCTGTCTTTAGAAAAGACTAGATTGCTCTGCATGAGTCCCTCAAATGCCACTTTTGCTAGTTGGAGACGGTTCTTCTCAAGTGTGTCCTCACAGGAGGATCGACTTCTTGAATTGAAGTGGTGCTTGGTAAGGTAGCTGTCCTCCATGAACCCTATGATCTCCTGAAAGAGTTGGGAGAAGGTCTGCAATTGCTGAACCATCTTCCTGCGGTCTTCCTCCTTCCACAAGTGGCAAATCATGGCTAAGAAGATGGGATAGGGTGACATATACTCTGCAATCAGACTGCCCTTCTCCATAAACTTGACAAGGCTCTTTGCAGATTCTTCGTCGTCGCTGAAGAACCGATAGACAAATTCTTTGACGTTCTTCCTTGTGAAACCTTTGATCTCTACAAAGGCGTAGCGTTTCCGGAGCTCGGTGTCATTCCGTATGTGGTTTACTTTGTTAGGTCTGGAGGTGATGATGACGAAACACTTCTTGTACTCTACACACTTAATGATCTTCAGGATAGAATCAAAACAGTGCTCTGTGGAGAGGTCCCTAGTGAACTCATCGTAGCCATCCAGCAGAATCAAAACCTTCTCTTGATTCTTCCTGATGTAGTAATTAAGCTGCATTGCGGTCACCTCATTATCATCAGGCAGGTACGACTTCACGATCTCCCCGATCGTCTTCCCAGCTTTCACTTCCCTCAGGCAAACAGGCAAGACCAGCTTGAACTTCTGAAAGAGTGTCCCTTGGATCCAGTCATTGATGATTTTTGAGAGGAAGGTTGTTTTACCAACCCCAGCCTCTCCTTGTACAAGCACACGGCGCAGCAGGACATCGTTGACCTTGTTGTTCAGGATGTCTTCGTACCTCAGTGGTTTGGACTTGGAATTGGTGCCTTCACTGAGCAAGATCAAGTTGGTGTAGATTTTATTCAGTTCTATCAAGGTGTCAGGATCTAGCGGCTTTGTCTGCACTTGGCAGAATGTTACGGCGAATTCTTCCTTCAATTCCTCACAGCATTGGTCAATCTCCTCCTCAGTTGCATCTTGCTTTACACTGGAAATCTTGGTATAGATGGTCCCTACAATAGATGAGAGTAAAATAACACTATGGGATAACATCTACACCACAGCTCAAAGTAGTATCAAAATTGCTCTGGACATGGATTATAAAAACTGAGAGAGTGATAGCAATTTGAGACTTTTCCTTCCAGGGTCAGATGGGTTAATTGTCGATTGATGGTACATGTATATACACATTACCCAAGAACTGTTAGTAATAAAGTCAAATGCAGGACTTGATTTACTACACCTGTTAGAGGGTGCGGGAGTGGGGGAAATAGGCCGATGGCGTTGATTTCCCCCACAGAACCTTACTATGATATACAGATATACATGTATAGTGAAACCTGTATATAAAGACTGCTCAAGGGAAACATAAAAAGTGGTCTTCATAGGCAAGTGATGTTTATGTACAGGTTCCTTTAGTACAGCTAGGTTACCATGAGAAACGAGATTCAAGGGAGAGAAAAAAGATGTGGTCTTTCTATACAGGTGGTTGCTAAAGCAGGTTTGACTGTATCTTTAATAGTCCTACAAAGCCATAGGTACACGCCTTCATTCTCACCTTGCGCAACTTTGTCCGCAAGATGCTTGAGACCACACTTGGAAAGAGCCTCTACCAGTCTTTCTCTTGTCTCACTTTCTATTGTGTCATTCCACCAGCAGCATAACATGGCATATGTGGCTTCCTCTGTGCACTGTTTGTCTCTCTCCAGGTTACTGAGCTTTGCCGCACTGCAACCCAGGAAAAGCCCAAGCTTCCTGTAGTAGACATGGGACACCTCTTCAGCAAGAGCGTACAGTTCCACTTCAGAAACAGGGGGCAGCCTGAAAGGAACAACAGTTTGAGTTTGATCAATCAATATCCTACATTAAAGTAGCTGTGCAAAGAAATTTCAAAAAAATTCACAAAATGGGCAAATTATACATGTAAGAAAAGCTTATATCATTGAGAACACGCATCATTAATTGCTTTAAAGTTGTGTAAATATTAATTACACACTTCAATAAGCATTTTCCAAGACCCTTCTCAGAACTTCATATCCTGGCTTGAAAGCGAAATATACGGGTACTGAATCATGACGTCACATTTGGGGCAGGGAGCCGGAGTGCTAGCTCAGGGTGATAGCGAGAAGCACACATACACAGAGTTTACACGTGCAGAGTTGCATAGTGAGAGTGGACTAACAATCTCTCAAATTCAGGCAGTTAAACTTTTAAATTGCCCATTATGCCATTTGTATAATGTAAGCATTTTGATTATTCCAAATATCTTGTTATTTGTTGTTGTTTGTTAAGATGTCATCGTATGAATGGGGATGATGATGATCATGATGATTTTCTATGCAGTTCAATCGCTTCTGACTGTTATCAATCCTGAGAATAACAAGGGGAACGCTCTCGGCGGTCTCGCCTGCATTACGCAATTCGTTATGATGAAAAACTGAGGTTGGGACATTATTTATAGGCAGGGTGGCCCATTAGCAGGCCCCCCAAAATGAAATTCTTTGAATATAATCATCATTTTTAAGTGAATATTGAAAAAGAATCATCAGAATAATTATTTACTATTATTTGTACCAAGATTGATAATTTTCATGAAATATGAACAAATAACAAAAATTGATTTATTAATTATCATATTTAGTTGTGAAAACATAATCCAAGTCTACTGACCTAAAATATCCTTTGACCTTGACTTTGGGACCTGGAATTTGTGTTAATGATTTGTGATACTTGATGACCCTTGGGTACAAGTTTCATGGAATAGGAATGTATACTTTCAAAATTATGATAACAATTCAAAATCTTAGCCTGATGCCACAACACAGTCTAAGTTTGTTGACCTGAAATGACCTTTGACCTTGACCTAGTGGGCTGAAATTCTACTCACATAATGGGGGATACTTGATAACCCTTTAGTCCACGTTTCATTGAATAAGAACTTATACTTTCAAAATTATATTAAAAATTCAAAAACTTAACCTCAGGTTAAGTTTTTGATGATGCCACAACATAGTCTAAGTTTGTTGACCTTAAATGACCTTTGACCTTGACTTTGTGACCTGAAATTCTCCTCACATGATTGGGGATAATTGATAGCCCTTTAGTCAAAGTTTCATTGAATAGGACCTTATACTTTAAAAATTATATGAACAATTCAAAAACTTAACCTTAGATTAAGTTTTTGATGTTGACGCCGTCGACGCCGTCGCTGCCACCGGAAAAGCGGCGCCAGCTATGTCTCGCTTTTTGCTACGCAGGCGAGACAAAAATCGTTATGATGCTGTGCAGTTCCATTTCCGATGTAGATCTAATTGTAATTAATATTTGCAGGTTTGAATCCTGCATTGATTCGTCTATGATTTAATCTGCATGAAATTTGCGAAGAATGATCTTGAACTTTCCAAAAATGACAAAATATATCACCCAGTGTGGGTCTAGTTCACCTGCAGTACTTCACATACAGTACATCAACAGGCAAACCAAGCACATCTCCGCCCGCGCCCTAGCTGGGCTCAGGTTCGTGCAGATAGGCTATAACTTGCTCCGCACCATCAACGCCGTCTTCTTGTTCTCTTAGTCTTCCTTTTCCTTCTACCTCTCCTACCTCCCATCATCATCACTATCACTGTCACTTGCTGTGAAGCTGTTAATTTTCATCAATTTCGATGTCTAAATCAAGTACCGGTAGGACATTATGACGAACGATATTTGTATGTTTTGCAATGTCTAAACAATGGCTGTGCATGCTGTGCGAAGCCTAGCCGGCGATCGCGTGGCCCCAAATGAAACGTCATGTTTCTTGGCAGTACACAGAGGGTTGTTCAAGGACGAAAAAATGGTAGCACTTTGATCAGTTTTGATAGCGGATTAATTAATCCCATGCCAACTTCTGAAAGGAAAATGTTGATAATTTGGGTTAGTTTATAGCCTCCCATTTGCTATGATACAAAAATTATTGAGTTTATAGATACAGTTTTACCGGAGTGTTGGCTCAGTCAGTAGAGCGTCCGCCTCACAACCGGGAGGTCGTGGGTTCGAACCCCGGCCGTGTCATACCAAAAGACGTTAAAAGATGGGAGTTGCTGCTACCTTGTTTGGCGTTCAACGATAAGGGGATAGAGTAATGTCGATCTGGCGCTGCTCAGTGGCTGCTGGGCTCACGATCAATTGGGCAAAAAGAATTTCCATTTTCGGTTTAATAAAATTTGGAGTGGACTTTAAAAGATTATTATTATTATTATTATTATTATTTTAATTCCTCCTTAACTTCATCAACCAGACAAAATAATATACCTAATTGTAACTCTACACCTAACCTATAACCTTATTACAAGTCTCTTCTCCTACATCTTTGACGAAATAAAGGCCAGAGTAATTATCACAAAGGCATATGTCTGAGAACATTAAAAATGCATGATATCACATGGAAATCATAGGGGAAAAGAATTTCAAATATATTTGTGATGGATATTTTGAAGTCAAAAAATTGTATTCACCTGTTTAAATTCAGTATTCATTTAATTCATAATCAAATGAACTTCTTAAAAAACTAGGCGTTGTGGCGTGCGCCTGTAATCCAGCTAAAAGTGGAAGTTACAAACTGATTCAGCCGAGGACGCAGGTTCGAAACTGAGTCACGTCTTTCGGATGGTGACGTTAAAGGTCGGTCCCCAGACGTAAATAATCATATCTGATTGATACACGTCTGTAAAAACCCAATACACACACACAAAAAACTACTAACAAAAAATACAAGCAAGAGCACATATTAGACGTATTAGATTTACCGTCGCATCTTTTTAAATACCGTAAAATAAGGTGAACATTGACATCTGGGTGAATAGAGCCAAGGTTTTGTCATATAATGATCCATAGGCATAGGAAGTTTTTTTGATGTGGGGGAGCTGAATCACTCACCCTGAAAATATGAATCTGAAAGCGCACATCACAAGCGCACATCACAAGCGCAAAGCGCAAAGTTCTTTGTGGCTGGGGTCCATCCCAAACACAAATTGGCAACTCTGTGACATATCATGCGAGTTCACCTCCCATTTGCTCATGCAGTACTAAAAAAATCTGAAATTTTCATTTTCCCTCTATGTTCAATCATACATGCAGTCATGCACCCTAAATATAATAATTGCAAATATGTTTCTATATATACTACCCCTGCAAGAACAAATATATTCCATTATCAATAACGAAGAAAACATGATTTTATGGAATATTATGCACAAAGCAAATGGGAGGAGTCCTTGCATGATTGATCACAACTTCAAAAAGTCATACCCTCATAAATCATAATTCACCACTGATCTGAATGACAAAATGACCCAAAATCTCCATTATTCTGAATATTAATGGAATAACAGACCTATCTTTAATATATAGGGGTGCATGAAAGAACATGTTATCCATGATATATGATCAAGATAAGCATGAAGAAAATATATCTTTTGTTCAAAATGGAATATATTCTTCTGGCATTCTAAAAAGGATTAAACTATAAAGCTTTTTTGGTAAACCGGTATTAGTAATACCATAACATAAGGTATCTGCTCCACACCCGTATATATACTGCCGTACCGTACCAAGCAAGATTTTGCTGTGTTAATTAAGATGTCTTTTTCTTTCCCCTATCTTGATTTTAAACCAAGTATATATTACATTTTAGATCAGTGTTTTTTCATCTAAGTGCAATTGTAAATATACCGGGCAATTTCCGGCTAGATCTAACCTTGAGTCAAGCCAACAGCGACAACATTGTGGACCACGCAGGCCTGCCAAGACTTACTGCTACGTACTGCGCACTCAATGCACTTTTTTTACCATTCAAACACACACGCATGTCCATGTGGTGCTCATACATAGCTAGGAGAGTGTGGCCAACTGGCCATCTGAATTTAGCCACATGACTATAGCGAGTGAAAAAAAGCAAGGAATCGCCGAATATTTCGGAGCAGGAGAGGGGGAAGGGTGGGAGTCTAGAGCTGCTGAAATGAGAATTAAAGTAACTCCAAGATAAAGGGGCGGGGCAGAGGGGAAGAGAGATCAGAGAGAGAGAGAGAGGGAGAGAGAGAGAGGAAGAGAGAGAAAGAGAAAGAGAAAGGGGAGATGGAGAGAGAGAGGGAGAGGGGAGAGATAAAGGCTGTATTAAAAGAGAATTGACGAGTAAAAGATGATCATCTTTGGTTTAATATTCCAAGAGCCTCGGTTCAAACAGATAACTTGATAAATGATGAAGAGAAAGGGAAACCCAAAAGACAATTTGTCAGAATGACCACCGCCAGTCATTTGTTTAGCTTCTCCTCCAGAAGAGTAGTAGTGCCACGTTCGTTCCAAATGAAACACTTGATTTTGTTTGGTGGTCGAAGAGCTGGGGATAATTACGTCATTTTCATTTAACTGTAAACAAGTCCAGTTATTTTATAAACACAGCTCCTCGTTTTCGGACTTCCTAAAATATTCATCCAATCAAAACATAATGATTTATTTCACAAGAGGGCTTGGTGTACGGGGCCTGGCTCTTTTGCTACAGCATGCAACTTTCAAGCAGTGCACTTCACTCCACTCAAGCAGAGCTGGGGCTATGTGTGCTTCAACTCATGCCGACTCAAGTTGATCGACTCAAGTCGGTCGACTCCGGCTCCTAGCTATAGGCCCATATGTGGAACTTACAGCTCTCTCGGTACATGGGGAATTATTCCCACAAATAAATAGATAACAATTTCTGTATATAGTAAGTGGATTTTTTATCAAACACTTCAACCACTTTTGTCATTTTATTGAGAATCATGCAGGTTTTTGTTTTGGAGACTTGCGGCCCCACATGTTGTATGGAATTTGTGTGAATGCACCGCTGCCCCCCTCCCCCCCCCCCCACCTCCATGAACACAGACAGATTTCAAAGTGGATGGTATTAGTCGGTATATATAAACAATTAATACCGAAAAAGCCTAGATAAAATGTGAGGGGGCAACATCATAGAGACCACATTGCCAATTTGGCTCACAGATTTGAAGTATTTCATGAAAAGTTGTAAATTTTAAACAATCCATAACTTTCTTATTTATTTCCCGATTTTTCTCAAGCCTTCACTGATGTGTTCTTCTCATTTTTCTGCTTCTAGTCAAACAAACTTATTTTCAGGGTGGACTTCCCCTTTAACACTTGTCATGATATACAATTTGAAGAAACATTTACTTATTGACCAATGCCTTTCCTCTAAAGTTGAGTTTAACCATTAGATTAAGTATATCACTCGTAACATGACGTAGGTCCTCTGAATAGGAAGAAAGGTATTTTTACAGGAAATACGTTAGCTATCTAGAACATAAATACACTGTATACACACACTTGTGCATTGTTTGTTGGTATTTTCCCATCTATTGTACTGAAAAGCTTTTTGTAAACTTTAAATGACCTTCCTGCCACCATAAACAGAACATACTCTTTAATAAAGGGCGATCCAACCCTTGTAATAACTGCATTGGTATGGAAGCGGAAAAATAAGAGAAACAGAATGATGAAAGTTTGAAATAAATCGGGTCAATAATAAGGGAATTATGAATGTTTGAAATGTAAGATCACTAAATCCATGCGAATTTGGCAATTAGGACAGTGGATTGTGACCACTGCATGGACAACTGTCTCATTTGTCATGTAGAAAAATATCATTAATTTCTCTTTTTCTCTTAAATGCCTTCTCACTTGGGGCACTACTCAAAATGTATCATGGATAATATATGATTACAGATCCTCTAAAAAGAACAGATATGCTCAAGAATCATACTATAGTTGAAGAAATAATGTTTTGATCATTTTGTGTTGTTGAAACAAATGAGAAAGTAGTCCGGCACTTCGTCACATTGACATATAACTGAGTCATCCAATTTGAAGTGCCCATATAAAGTATAGCGATTAAAACTTTCCAAAATTCACAAATCTCTTATTTTGGGTTTGATTTCATTCAAACTTTGACCAGTCTGCTTCTCTGATTTTCTTATAGAGTAGTTGTCTGCTAAGGTTGGATTCCCCTTGACAGATTGATGTTTGTTTACCCGTAAAAGTATAAATAAACCATTCTATACAGTTTGTTCTGGCAGAGATAACACTGACACAAAATGAAGGCATGTTACATCTCGATAACAATACTTCAAATTTTACAAAGTAATCCTTAGTCAAATTTACCAAAGAACTTTTGCCTCCTATTATTTACAGAAATAAATTCTTTTGCCACATGCCGCATATTGACGTTGTCTTTCTGCAGTGCGCCAGGGCAATGCTGTTTAACCTTTGTTGTGTCATTGTACTTCTCAAATATGTCTTTAACCGGTGTAGGGTTGAAAATGATTGCTCTGATGTAGCTGTTGGAATGGTCATCAAGATATATTAGCTAGTTTTCTGATTTCACTGAATATGCGTTTTCCTCCTGGTGTTTCTTGCATTATGTCTACAACAGTTCGAACTGTAATATTAACTTCCATTAGACCACTGTGCACTCCAGGATTTTCCTTTGCAACATTCACCAATTCGGGTAACATATTCAATTGTCTTTGCAGTCGATTGGGATCAATATGTCTTTTTGGTACAAATGAACCACCTGCTGACTAATTTGAACTTGGGGTTCAGTGCCATCCCAGTTTGCTGCTTCAATCAATGTCTTTTCAATGTTTCTTGGAATTACCTGAAGGGTATCTTCTTTGTTGCATTTCATTCATGACCAGATCAATTGCTGATCAAGATACACATGTACATGTATAGGCTTCTGGATCAGCATATCTGTGGGCTGCATCTCCACTGTCCAGACGTCTCGGTGGAACTATAAATCGAGGGAGACGAGGTTCGGCACCCACTTGCTCCTTATGACACTATAGTGTCTTGCACTCTTTCATAGAATTGAGAGAAGGTGGAATCTTCTCGCTGATGTTGCAAGAATTAACTTCTTAACAACCTTGGCTGCTGTACAGGCCTTGTCAATGGTGGTTTGCTTACTCTGTGGCAGAACAGAAAGTTGTTCTGTAGAACTGAATATTGTATGGCTAAGTTCTAACCCAAAGTACATTTCAAATTTTTCCAGTTGGTTTAAAGGTGCTATGGGAAGGAAATGATGAACATATGCATGTTTGTTATTGTTGGAAAGCTTATGATTTAAGGAATACAAATATATTGAATGACAGAATTTTGTATTTTTTGTTAAATTATTATTAGACTTAGAAAGATCAAAAGTGTAAGCAGAGGAACCCGGAAGCGTCGATATTCTCGATATCGACATAATATATGTGACGTATTTCCGTGGACTATTCCTAAACCCGGAAGTACAATGCACTATTTCAATGTTAATACGTATGTAAACAAACATGGGTCATTTTTTAAGTAGATTTTGCAATTTCTGTGATATTTAATAAAGTGTTTTATCGAATTCACAATAAAGTAATAAAAATTCTATCAATTACATAAGCATTGGTTACTTCCCGATGTTTGGATCCCTTGAAATATTGATGTTTGGTACTGTAAAATTGATCGTCTTGCAGATCCTGACACACGGCTTCGCCGATGTTTTGTTTTGATAATTAGCGCTTGAATTTCCCGGCACGGGGAAAACTCGTGATAGCTCAGCCATTCGTAGTGCAGTGCAGTGTTCATGGTGTTTAGTGCATGACTCGTGACATTTTTGGTAGATAAAATAGTTGTTTTTCTCGGGTTTTAAATTAGCTTAAAGTTTGCCGATTGAAGATGCAGGTGAGATAAAATGTTTGTTTTTCTCGGCTTGTAAATTACTAGTAGTTGAAATGTCTGCCGATCCAAAAAACTCAGCTAAGAGACGTCGATCAGGATGCAGGTGTGTGATGGGTGAATGGGTGCTTGTTCAGAATCATATCCCTACTTTGACCCCGTAACTCTGGCGTATAAGAAAATTGACACGAAACAGGTAAGAAATGTAACGACTTTTAAATCATGGCCATTATTTGAACAATTGATGAATATTTACTTGATTTTGGGTATGTTTTAGTAGCTAATAGTAGTAGGGTATCTCTATACGCCGGAGTTACGGGGTCAAAGTAGGGATATGATTCTGAACAAGCGCCGGTGAATGTAGTAATACGGCAGATCGCGGTGCTTTCACCCACGAGTTGTAAGTTGCCCGGTCCATGCAGCCCAGCCCGGCTTACTTCTGCCTCTGGGGCAGTGATCTGGACCGCATCACGATTATTAGCGTTCACATTTTTGTTGTCTTCAAATTCGCCCAATTCACCATCATCTTCACTTTCTCCACCATTATCACTGCTACTAACTTCTTCTTCATCATACTCCAAGATCATTGCGAGTTCATCTGAGCTGTCTTCTGTCATTTTTACTGATAATTAATATCACGGACTGGTATAATGTCTGTACTTTCACTCTGATATTTTTTGTTTATACTTGCACAGTGCAGTGCAGTGCTATCTGAATGCGAAAAGAATGCGCGCGGTGGCCGTGTTGTGAGTATTCCACGAAATGACGTCACACGACCAAGCCTCCTTGAGGTATCGTAGACGAAATTCTCTCAAAAAAACTTGACTCTCGTAACATTATTTTAATATTTTCCTTCCCCTTATGCTTTTGGACAGTGAACTTAAAAACAAATGTGAAGAACTGAAAATAACCTCTCGAACGATACCTAATTCAATATGAATGGATAGCACCTTTAATAAACCTTTTGCTCTGGTGCAGTATTCATCATGACTATTTTCACTGATCTCAGTCATAGTTTGAACAATTAAGGGCTTGGTAGGTAGAGAGAATTCCTTGTATTGCTGCCTTGCGGACTGTCCAAAGTGTAGGACATAGGGGTCGCAACCTAGGTGAATCTTGGGAGACTTGGTCCTTCAACTTCTGGAACACTGCTGAGCATTTGGGTGAGTTTCTGATGAGCTGTGATATTTTTGACACATTAAGGCATAGACTTTCCCTCACAATGTGACATGATTTGGCAACATCTTGCAAACAGAGATTAAGACAATGTGCCCAGCAGTGGACATGGAGAGCTGCAGGTTCCTCTTGTCTCAACCATACAGCTACACCTCACAGGTGACCCATCATGTTTGCAGCCCCATCATAACCTTAGCCTCTGCATTGGGACAATGGCTGTGAGCATCTAACTTGGACGTCCTTAATGGTTTTAAGTGCTCAGTGTATCAGCATCAGTGTGTATGACTTGCATAAACCCAATAATGTCTTCATGAATGATAAAGTTTGAGTCAACCCACCTGATACATACTGATAACTGTTCCTTACAGCTAACGTACATCACATGTTTCATCAGCTAAGACAGCAAAAAGTCCTGCTTCCCTGATTTTGGTCAATAAATCCCGTAGGAGGGTGTGGCCAATGATCTGTCTTTGTTCGTTCACTATGACAGGAGACAAATACTCCTCGTTGATTTCAGAACTACCAGATCTCTTAGTAACTTTAATAGCTGGCATAGGTAATTTCCCTCATCCTCGATCTTTATGTCCTCTGTTCGCAAGTCCTTGGCGAAGAAGAAACCGTAGACACCCAAGCTGTTTCATCGACATTTCCCTCCTCATGGTTTGTACTATATGTTACCATGGTGCTCCAACAATTTGTCAATTTTGGGACCACAGGGACCCGTTTCACAAAGCCTTTTTTCAATTACAAATGACAAAAGTCAGTGACAAATCTGCTGAAAACCAATCAGAAGCAAGGACTTCACTAGCTTATCGCAAAAACTGTCATGTGTCACTTATGACAAGTTTTGTGAAATGGGGCCCAGGTTTAAATTTGTAGTTAGCTGTCAAGATATGCTCAAAAGAACATTGTCAAGCCAAAAAGAAAGTTGAAAGAAATTCACCTTCCATAGACAAAACACGTAATTTGGGCAAGTTCTGATGTTTCACCTTTAATCAAAATTTTGACCATAAACCCATGATCAAAATGAAACTAGATGGAACTTCGACTGCACGCAGTTGAAAATGATGCCTCCGCCTAATAGAGCAATTTTACAAACCAAAACGGAAGCAATTTTTAATATTCAAGTTTGATAGTAATCCATTAATGGGTTCTCAGAATAATATCGTGATTACAAGCTATTTTTCATAATCATGGCTCTGCAAGATAAATTCCTGTCCTGAGTTTGATAGCAATCCATCTGTCGGTTCTAATTATAATGCGTTCACAAGCTATATATATGCATACATAATGAGCCCCCATGACCTTTGACCTATGATCGCATGACCCCTAAAATCTAATCAGTTCATTGGCTCTGCAAGATACATTAACATGTCTTGAGTTTGATGGTAATCTGTCTATCGGTTCTTAAGATAATGCGATCACAAGCTATATTTTAATACATAAAAAGCCCCACGACTTTTGACTTTTGACCTCATGACCCTAAAATTTAATCAGTTCATTGGCTCTGCAAGATACATACATGTCTTGAGTTTGATAGTAATCCATCTGTCGGTTCTAATTATAATGCGTTCACAAGCTATTTTAAATGCATACATAATGAGCCCCATGACCTTTGACCTTTGATCGCATGACCCCTAAAATCTAATCAGTTCATTGGCTCTGCAAGATACATAAACATGTCTTGAGTTTGATGGTAATCTGTGTATCGATTCTCAAGATAATGCGCTCACAAACTATTTTTTAATACATAATAAGCCCTACGACTTTTGACCTTTGACCTCATGACCCTAAAATTTAATCAATTCATTGGCTCTGCAAGATTCATACATGTCTTAAGTTTGATGGTAATCTGTCCACCGGTTCTAATGAGTGTGATCACAAGCTGTTTTTGCATACATTATGAGCCCTGTGACCTTTGACCTTTAACCTTGTGACCCTAAAATCTAATCAGTTCATTGGCTCTGCAAGATACATACATGCCCTAAGTTTGGCGGGAATCCATCAATCGGTTCTTGAGATAACGCGATCACAAGCTATTTTTGCATACATAATGAGCCCTGTGTCCTTTGACCTTCGACCTCATGACAGCAAAATCTACTCAGTTCATTACCTCTGCAAGATACATACATGACTTAAGTTTGGCGGTAATCCATCAATCAGTTCTTGAGATAATGCGATCACAAGAACGGGACGTACGGACGGACGGACGGACGGACAGACGGTATGACGGACGGAACGAACAACCAGAAAACATAATGCCTCCGGCTACTTTGTAGCGGAGGCATAAAAAATGGAGACAACACCCAGATATAGAAATTGTCTCAGCTACAACAAATTTATAAAATTAGGGCGAAATTCGACCAAGAATTCTCGAGATACGCGCAAAAGAATGTAAAAGAAGATGACGTACAGATACAAATTCAATTTTCTTTATTCAATTGGCAATTGGTCATGAAGTTATGATCAATCATTTGATTTCACTTCAAAAATGGCGTCTAGAGGACATCACGCATGACTGATGACTTAACTAGCATGTCTATTCAATAGCAATAAACAATGATTGGACTTTTCCTTCTTCAGATATTTTGTTCACAAAATTGACCAAGAAAAAAAAAAAAAAATTCTGACAATCAGAATTAGGTCATCCGCAGGTTAGCGGATCACCTAATAAATAAAGATTCTGAAAATCACAATAGGTGATCCATAGGATTTGTGGATCACCTACCTTTATTCCTAGTTAATTCTTTTGTCAGAAATCTTACCTTGTAAGTGGTCTGCGTACTCTGGGAACACCAGTAACAGTATCAGGTCCAGTGGCACCATCTGGTACTCTTGAAACATCAGGAACAGTATCAGGTCCAGTGGCACCATCTGGTACTCTTGAAACATCAGGAACAGTATCAGGTCCAGTGGCACCATCTGGTACTCTTGGAACATCAGGAACAGTATCAGGTCCAGTGGCACCATCTGGTACTCTTGGAACATCAGGAACAGTATCAGGTCCAGTGGCACCATCTGAAACTAAATGATGATATTATGAAAAAATGCCACATTTGGGCCTTTAGAAAGCCCTAAAATCCACCAGCTTCAGGGGGCTCTGCCCCCTGCACCCCTGTTAGGGCTTTGCCCCTGGACCCCACCTGTTTTCGGCTCGGTCACTACGCTCCCTCGCAGCACAGTCAAACATACAGGTTGGCACTTCAACTACAAATTCTTTTCATTTTGGCACTTCTAATAAACTTGTTGAGAAGGCCTGATCTAGATCGTTATTATACAAATTACAATACTAGGCTTTAACCATCTTGTCAATGAAACGCCGTAGACTCAGATCCATAATTACGAAAGCACAAACTTCACTAACCAGATCATTACCTTTTTGTGGACAAAAATGCAGACCTGCCAACCTCTGAAGTTCAAAAACTGTATTCTTTAATCCCAAAAGTTGTATTTTACCGACAAAAGTTGTATTTTAAAACTAGATGGAACTTCAACTGCGCGCAGTCGAAAATGATGCCTCCGCCATAGAGCAATTTTACAAACCAAAATGGAAGCAATTTTTAAAATTCAAGTTTGATTGTAATCCATCTGTTGGTTCTAATGATAACGCGATCACAAGCTATTTTGAGATACATAATGAGCCCTGTGACCTTTGACCTCGTGACCCCAAATCTAATCAGTTCATTGACTCTGCAAGATACATACATGACCCAAGTTTGGCGGTAATCCATCAATCGGTTCTTGAGATAACGTGATCACAAGCTATTTTGCATACATAATGAGCCCTGTGACCTTAGACCTTTGACCTCGTGACCCCAAAATCTAATCAGTTCATTGACTCTGCAAGATACATACATGACCCAAGTTTGGCGGTAATCCATCAATCGGTTCTTGAGATAAAGTGATCACGAGCTATTTTTGCATACATAATGAGCCCTGTGACCTTTGACCTCGTGACCCCAAAATCTAATCAGTTCATTAGCTCTGCAAGATACATACATGACCCAAGTTTGGCGGTAATCCATCAATCGGTTCTTGAGATAACGTGATCACGAGCTATTTTTGCATACATAATGAGCCCTGTGACCTTTGACCTTTGACCTCGTGACCCCAAAATCTAATCAGTTCATTAGCTCTGCAAGATACATACATGACCCAAGTTTGGCGGTAATCCATCAATCGGTTCTTGAGATAACGCGATCACGAGCTATTTTTGCATACATAATGGGCCCTGTGACCTTTGACCTTGGACCTCGTGACCCCAAAATCTAATCACTTCATTAGCTCTGCAAGATACATACATGACCCGAGTTTGGCGGTAATCCATCAATTGGTTCTTGAGATAACGCGATCACGAGCTATTTTTGCATACATAATGGGCCCTGTGACCTTTGACCTTGGACCTTGTGACCCCAAAATCTAATCACTTCATTAGCTCTGCAAGATACATACATGACCCGAGTTTGGCGGTAATCCATCAATTGGTTCTTGAGATAACGCGATCACGAGAACGGGACGTACGTACGTACGGACGGACGGACAACCCGAAAACATAATGCCTCCGGCTACGTTGTAGCGGAGGCATAAAAAAAACTGGATCAATGCCTCTTACAGTTCCTACATGGAGCATTTTTTATGGAGCATTGGTTGAATATGCATGATTTCGTCATGACCCTGATGACTGGTGTGTTCGATGAACCAATGATCATCAACAAATTGCCGATGTGAGTTGCTGGTAGGATACTTTACAACACAGAATGGGCATTTTGAAATTGAAAATGGCACACACACACACACACACAAAAAAAATCTTTTTTTTTTTTTTAATCGTATTTTATAGAGGAAAATCGTACTGTCGTATTTACTTCTAAAAATCGTACTAAATACGACTAAATCGTACTGGTTGGCAGGTCTGAAAATGTCTCTCGAGAGGCTCGCCGATATCTCCCCCGGTCCAATCCTAGGCCTTATCCATGCTCTTTTCTCAAATCACATCTGTATTTGAGTCAGGGGCGATAGTGAGCACTGAAAAAAAAATAGGTTTTTTGTTTTTTTCCCAACCACCCACCCTCTTGACTAAAAAAAAAAAAAGCATTCAGGGAAAAAAAATGGCATCTAACAACATTCCCCCCTTTTTTAGTAAGAAAATTGGGGAAAATTGTGAAAAATCAGGAACAATCGAGAAAATAGGGGAACAATCGAGAAAATAGGGGTAAAATCGGGACAATTCAGAAGAAAAAAAATATCAACAAAAAAAAACAAAAAAAAAATCTGATTTTTTTTTTTTTAAATCGGAAAAAAAAAAATGGGAAAAAATTGGGAAAAAATAAAAAAATTGGGAAACCGATTTAAATCGGGTAATTATCAGGCCTGTTGAGTACACATGAACCCCCGTTTTTACATACTGAGATACGCATTAATAAATCATACTAACGTCTGGAGAATCCCATTTAAATTCCAAATAAACATCATGATTTATTGATCAAAGTGACACAGTTTGGTATATGGTTACCTACCTAAAACCAGACTCATGTAATGGGTTTCAAATATATATCCAAGAAGCAATGGTGAGTTGCGATCTCCTCCACCATCAATTTCGGTGATGTGTCTGTCCAAATGGCTTGTGAAAATCTTCAAGTTAATTTTCATCATTTGGGCTAATGACTGTATTGTAGGATGATCAGCCCATGTCCCATCTTGTGACATTTTGCTCAAATATGCATCATCAATCCGTAAGGAAATTGCATGCTGTGGATTTTCCTGTTGAAATCAAACAAATCAAAGTAAAAACTCTGCAGTGGAACCGACATCATGATATAATTTTATGCCAGAGTTATAGAAGCACACAAGCACCCCCTAAAGTTTAGTCCATGTACGTCTTCCGAGATAAATCTATGTCAAGAGGGGCAGATACATGTAAGCAACATGCTTGAAGCAAGTATACAAAAGTAATGCAGATAATCAGCAAATTTAGGCCTACTTTAAAAAAAAAAGTCTCTTTCAATTGAGCGAGACAAATTGCCAAGTAACAATCCAAAAGAAATACATATTGGATTATGCCATTAAATATTTGTGAAAAGTAAGAATGGAAGTAAACTAGATGGTTCTCATCGAAAATGATGCCTCCACATGAAATTCAAGTTTGATTATAATCCATTAACAGGTTCTCAGAATATCTTGATTACAAGCCATTTTTCATATACTTGTATGACCCTTTGATCTTTTACCTCATGACCCAAAAAACTAATCAGTTCATTGGTTCAGCAAGATACATACATGTCTTGAGTTTGATGGTAATCTGTCAATCGCTTCTCATGATATTAATGCGTTCACAAGCTATTTTGCATACATAATGAGCCTCATGACCTTTGTCCTCATAACCCCAAAATCTAATCACTTCATTGGCTCAGCAAGATACATACATCACCAAAGTTTGGGCAACCCAAAAACATAATGCCTCAGACTACTTCGACATGGAGGCATAAAAACAAAATAGTTTGCCCTGAGATAATTCATGTTAGCCTGTTCTTCAAATTAGAATAATTAAATTAAAGTAAAAGTGGTAAAGAATTGGAGTCATCTTTTTTATTGAATTAAAAGTAACTCGGTACTCCTTTTATACTGAAACAGATTTCGGGTTCGATCATAATTCAGGCATGTAAAATTGTTCATATAAACTTATAATGAAATTTCGCTATAGCATAATGAAATGATAGGCCCCCAACGGCTTCGCTATATTGGGAGTTGACTGTATAACCTTACTGGATGCTGGGTCCCATCATTTCCATGACTTACTTTCTTAAATGTGTGCATGTACTGTACAGTATTTTTCCGCAGTTCAGTATGGCTCAAACTCATTCCCCTTAAGTTGAGCTGATGGCTTATCCCATGGAAAAAACAATTTCCATCCTTGGGCATGTCAACAAGTTGTAATTTGTTCTCATCAGCTGATTTCTGTAGGCGGTCCAGACCATCTTGGAATGCATCTACAATATGGAACAAAAATCATATAAATTATTCAATAAAACTTTCTTTGATGATATATGTATATATGTCAATCTTTGAAAATAATTTATTCTGCCATATAGGACCAAATAATTATAATTTTAAAAATAAAGTTTACCCCTTGGTATATGTACTTGAACATACAATCTTTAGTGGGCCGGGTTTTTTTTAATGTCAATTGCCAAAGCACCAAAATGTGGAAACTGGAAAGTAGTATTTTATTATTATCTGTCTAAAAAAAAACACACATGTACAAAATAGGGCCAAAACAGCAGTTTGTCATGATGGACATAAAGTTTGTGTGTGTTTGGTTATCGTGGCACTAGGTTTGTTAATGTAATTTTACTTTAAGGAAACTAAAGCCGAGGGTCAGACCTTTTGCTTTACTCTTTTTCCTGGCTGTCTCATTTTCTTGTCCTCCTTTTCTCTTTCTGTCCAGTCCCCGTCTGTGAACACTGCTGCTGACCTTTCCTTTCTTGCCGCCTCTTGAAAATCCAAAGTAAAAAAGAGACATTTTTCAAAAAAGATAATTATACCACAATGAAAGTGCGATGTACAGACGGACTTACATATGAAATGACTGACAACCCCAAAAACATAATGCCTTGTCACTTATTGTCAGAGCTGGTAAACTGAAGTGATCGAAGCCTGCCCATTTTTTTCTTCTAAATCTATTTTGTTTTCCAAGTGAAAATGTGTCTCACTCAACTCCAGCTCCCCAGCTGCACTTAAACAAGTAACTCTCACTCAGGATCACATTCACATTTCAATTTTCATGCAGCTGCATGCAGTCACTGCTAATTTTTTCAGCAGGTGAAAAAGATTTTTACTATAGGCTCTCGGCCGTACTATAAGCGGCCGGGTTCTACCAGGCACAACCCACCAAGCAGTAGCTGCAGAGAGGCCAAGTTTGCTTCAAATTCATGTGTCTTGATATTCCTTTTTCATTCCACTTTTTGATAAGAGAAGATTCGCGCCAGCCGGCCTCGCCTGCAGGGGCTGCATTGCACTGTCTGCACTGGTCATGCACTGGAGGAAAGGCTTACGCTGATTGGATGGAAGTCGCGGCACGGAAAAAAATTATGCTAAAATTATGCCAGTGTCAAATTATGTCAGGCATAATGCTAGAAATTAATCTGATATCTAAAAGTTTTTTAAATGCACAAAATAATCATCATAATTATCATGCAGTGGCCAAATTTCTAGGGACTTACTCAAGAGGGCCGGGGTTGAGCTCTACATCTCCAGCCATCAACAAGAGAAGACTTAAAACAAAGAGATGCTGGACGCGAACGGAGAACATCTGGGTGAAGGTACACCACGATGACCATGATGAGTAGGAGGAAGGGGAGGAACATGACTGCATCGGTTCCTATGATGATGATGATTAGGAATAGGATGAAAGATGAGAAGTTAATTAAGGTTATAAAGACAATAAAAGAATGCAATAAACATTGATTCACATAATTCATCATGTGCATATATAGGGATGTAGTTTCAACTGCAAACTGCAGTAGGATCAAGATACCAGCAATAACAGGAAAGACTTAAAGAAGTTTTCCAGAAATCTAGTCTACCATCACTTTCATTTATCAGCTCATGCAGTGCTGATATCAGCATTTGTTGTTGACATCCAATATCATTATCATGCGTCTAGTTAGAGAACTAGACACTCGGCTGCTAGATCTAGACTAATTTAAACACAGACTGAGGTACATGAAGTTGTGCATGCACGGTCATCACCATAATAATCAACAAAATGTTGTGCTCATTTTCCACATCTCTCCCACCTCACTTGTCAGAAGAACTCACCATTTGAAACTTGACTTTATACGAGGTATCTAAGTTATCTATTGTCTATAGTTGAGCCCGAACTAATATCCATTTCATCTCCAGTTCCTGTACTGCAGTAGATGGAATTGTGTGACCAGCTCCAAAAACAGTACGTGGCAAAGACAACATCAATGTGAAACCCAAACCGCCACGTCACGATACCATCACGATAATGGGGATCGAATACGGGTGACGTCAAGCTATTTTTCACACATTCATTCGAGGTCGAAGGTAGCCATTTCAAAGTGTGTGGGATTGCCAATACCACTATAACACCTCCTTGGCTAAACTATTCACAGGCAATGTATGCATTGTCTTTTGTGTATCCGTCAGGCATCAGCGCATCGATTGCTACCTATCAAAATGGACATTATGGATATATAAGAGGGAGAGGAGGAGAGGGGGGTAAAACACAGAATTAAGGTGTAAAAATAATTATTATTATTCTGTGACCTACGTATATGTGACATATTTACAGCTCTATAGTACTGTGATAAATATGAAAACATTCAGTAATTAATTCAAACAAAAAAAGATATAAACATAATGTTTATACGTGTATATATATAATTATCATATTCTATAAAGGTCTATATATATATATATATATATATATAAACACTATTTTTTGCACTTGAAGATATAATGATAGTGAAAGTGAAAGTGGTATTTACAACAACAACAAAACCTATATGCATATATGTACATAATTTTGCACTTGTTGACTTACAATGAAAGTGATGTGCATGTAGTTCATGATTACCGGGGTCATGCAGACATGAGACTTGCGTCTTAAACCTATATAGCGTCTTATATCCTGAATTGCATCATTAAACAATTAATAGCGTTATTCGTAGTATAATCCATACACTGATACAATCGCGAAGAGGGTCGGGTTTTGATAAACGGCCGTCATGTAATTGTCGGTGTCGGCTTCATGTCCAAGTAGAGACATTGGCTGGCGATCTCGAAACTCTGTCCTCCAGCCGGGCTGAGCACGGTCTGGACAACAGGCTTGTGCCTTACGAATCCCAGAGTCTTAAATCTGTCCGGCTTGACAGCCTCTACAATACTGTCAGAAAGTCACTCTGCGATGAGTACCTCTAGTTTTCCAGGATCTGGTCCAGGGGGGTGTTTCACAAAGACTAAGATCAAATTTAAGCTGGACTTAACTATGGCAGGCCATTCATGCCACTGTTTGCTCTCACCATTTACTGGCATGGTCTCTCAAGGGACGTACAAATCATGGTCACAAATCTACAGAATTTACATTTTTTGATAATTCATTATTGAAGAAAAAAATATTATCTGAAGATCATAATGGTGAGAGCAAACAGTGGCATGAACGGCCTGTCATAGTTAAGTCTAACTTAAAGTCTATCTTAGTCTTTGTGAAACACTCCCCAGGAGTAGTTTGACCTCATGTATACGTTGAACGCGCAAAGGACGAAAGCCCATAGCGCTTAGAGACTTAAGTGGTAAGCGCTTTATAAGAAACGTTGTTTTTATTATATTTATTATTATAAGGTATGCTCACGGTAGGGACCCATCTGATAAGTGTTCTCGATTCGCACAGTTGGTGAGGATGGTCTTCTTTGAAGTGGTACGGATGAGGAGTGGGTAATTCCCAATTAAGGGACAGCTAGTGTGCCTTTGATCCCACCGCTGCCGCCGCCTACGCTTCCGCTGACTGCTAATTCTTCTTGAGGATCAAGACTCCACTGCAAGAGCTTTCTTGTCTTTCCCCTGTTGCTTGGTACGTACTGCTTCCCAGCTCCACCGACCACGGATCCGTTGTCGCTCCCACCACCGCGCCTCTCGATACGGCGTTGCTCCCACCATCCTTGATAGAAGGTCCATCGCCTCCAGATCCAGAAACACTCGATCTCTGCTTTGTCAGACGGCACAGCTGTGGCAGCTAGGGCTTTTCTTTAGTTCAGTGCTTGACAGAAGCCATTGCTGAAACTCTAGCTTTGAAAAACAAAATCAGTTTAAAGATAGGCTATTCCGTTATGATTTTTGTTTCACAAATTACGTCCAGTACCATCCGATTATATAATATTTATATGCATGAGCTTGCTTGCTTGCTCTCGAAAGACCAAAAAGTAAACCTTTACGGCAGATGAAAATGCTGATAAAATTCATCACAGAATTTCTTCACGTATATAGGCCTAGAGATAAAAGCCATGTGTATAGTGTTGAAAAGTCGCAGTTTAATAAGCCAGCATGTGATATGACAAAGAAAACAGAAAAGTTCATATTCCCATTTTCGTAATTGCATGAGTGCATAATTATCATCACTTGAATGCAATCTTCCTCAATGCATGTGTCTCCTAATCCATCATTCAGGCAATCGAGTTTTCTGTTCTCGGAGAGCAGCTAGAGACTGTGACTTCAAATAACAACACAAAGATTGCAATGAATTACCACGTATAATAATATGCAGACGTTCACAAAAGAATACAAGTAAAAGTCATATTACCTGTCCTTTTGTTTTCAATAGCACACTTCACTGCCATGCATGCCATCACTCTCGATCGCGAACCAGTCGAGTATGTGTGTGTATTGGGTTTTCACAGACGTTTATCAATCAGATTTGATTATTTACGTCTGGGGACCGACCTTTAAACGTCACCATCCGAAAGACGTGACTCAGCTTTGAACCTGCGTCCTCGGCTGAATCAGATTGTAACTTCCACTGTTAATGTTAGCTGGATTACAGGCGCACGCCACATGCAACGCCTAGTGTGTCGATCTTGGAAGAGTTTTATATCAGTTCGAACTCTCTAATTTGAAATTAAAAATCCTTTCTGCAAGTGTACGTGGTTTACCCATCTTATTACAAAGGAAAGCAAAGCTGGGATGAAGAGGGATCAGGAGAGGGATCCGGAGAGGGATGAATTAGCCTGCTAACCATAACACAATGTAAAGTAACTTCGGCGTCGGCGTCGGAGCTCCCCGGAGTTAAATGTAAAGCTGAAGATGGTTCACTCGCTAAAATGTGTACGTGCGCTAAATGAATGATGCATCTATCTAATTTCTCGGCCCCATGCGCCGCGCCCCTGCAAAAACCACCAACTCACCATAGTAACGTAATGCCATATTTGAGGTCACCATCTCTCTCTCTCTCTCTCCCTCTCCCCCTCTCCTCCTCCCCCTCTCTCTCTCTCTCTCTCTCTCTCTCTCTCTCTCTCTCGCTAGCCCATCTCCCTCTCTCAATTCATTTATTTTATATATCCCCTCCCCTCTGTTTCTCTCCCTCTCTCTCTCGAATATCTATCTCTCTCATTCTCTCCCCTCTAAAACTACTATACCCCCCTATCCGCCCCTACATCTCCCACTCGCCCCCTCTCTATTACTACACTCACTGCCTCCCCCACACCTCTAAACACTATCAATCTCCCTCTCTCTATTTCCCCCTATATACTAATGATACAATAGACGAAGCTAATTGTATATATACGCTCTATACATTGATCATAATTCAACATACATGTATCTTCCTTCGGCATATAATGTCATTTAGTAGGCATTCAAAAAGTGATTAATCATTTCTAACATTTAAAAGCTAATACAAAATGGACGCAGAAAAGTGAGAGACGGAGAAAGAGAGAGTGAGAGAGAGAGAGAGAGGGGGGGGCAGGGGCGAAAAGGGGATTAGGTTTGGGGAGAGAATAATGGGTTATATTATCTGACGCTAGGATAATGAAGCTGGGATAGAAATGACGCAAGCCTCATATCTGACAATGTCTGACTCCAGTAGTCACGAACTACATTATTTTAAGTATTATATATCAACGATAGTTAATGTTTTGTACATGCATGGTCCTGTAATGATCTTTATAGATAACACATCTATTTATTTTTCCTTTTAAAAGAAATAGTACTGAATGTTTTCGTTATACAAGGTCTTGTCACACCATGTTTCGATATCTACTTGTTATATTGTTAACTACCAATAACCAGATTATTAGATCTCAAGATAGAAAAGATTATAATTTCGTCTGCTTTAAGGGTTTTCACATGATGAGGGTGCTAAAAGCCTTACATTCATTATATCTAGAGGAGAATAATATTTTCAAACTTTGGAGGAAGCTAGACCCTACACAGATTTTCATTTAGCAAAAGTAATCTATATGTATATCGATAAAGATTTCTGAAAGCGTTCATTATGTCATGTATAGGGTCCATGATTATGTCATGACAATATCTTACCCAGAAAGAGGGGAGGGAGAGGGAGGGAGGGGAGAGGGGAGGGACCTGGAGAGAGAGGCAGAGGAAATGGCAGGTAGATACGGATGGAGAGGAAAACGGGAGAGAATGGGATGATAGCTAGAGAGGGGAAAAGGAGAGAGAGAGAGAGAGAGAGGGGAGAGGGAGAGGAGGGGGTAGGAAAGAAGGAGGGAGGGAAGGTATAGATGATAAGAGAGAGAAAAATAGAGAAGTAGAGAGACCGACTGACAGACAGACAGACAGGCAGACGAAGAGAAAGGGGAGATGAGATAATATAATTATAACAAAGGGAAAGAGAGGTAGATTCGCAAGGAGAGAGAGAGAGAGAGAGAGAGAGTAGGGAGAGGGGAGAGGAGGGGTGGAAGAGAAGGAGAGGGGGGAGAGGAAGATACTAGAGAGGACAGGAGATAGGGGAAAGAGGGAGATAAGGAAGGTAGATGATAAGAGAGAGAGAAAGAGAAAGAGAAGTAAGTACTAAGAGACCGATTGACAGACAGGCAAAAGGGGAGATGAGAGGAAAATACTAATATAAGTATAACAAAGGATAAGAGAGGTAGATTCGCAAGGAGAGGCAGCGCATTTTATGCGCGACATTTTCCCCTCATTTATTACTATAGCCAGGCCTATAATGCTCAATTCTAACCGTTGTAGATACGAGTATAACCATGGATACTCCCAGTGGCGTATCCAGGGGGGGGGGCCCAGGGGGCCCGGGCTCCCTCCCTAGCAAAAAAAAAAGGTAAAAACACACTTTTTTGAAGAAAAAAAGAAGATGGGCCCCCTCCTGGCGCCAAGGGGTGGCGATGAAAAAAAATAACCCTTCCCATAGGGAAAAAAAAATTGTGCTCACTACCCCCCACTGAGCGAAAAATCGGCCGGCACGATTTACAAATTTTCGCACTAAGTGGCCCCTTTTTAGGCCCCCTCCCTTGCCGCCGGCTGGATCCGCCCCTGGATACTCCCATAGTTATTGCCTCCCTCCCTTATTGGTTATTGCAGACGTTACATCAATTAATTATCAAATTTGTGAAACCTCCATTCTCTTGATAACTACCATTGTATACACCCGTTTCTTGGATACATCACGAGCCGGCACACTCTAGCCTCAGTGATAATTCATGAGATCCTTAAATCGATGGCTATATAATTATATCGAATCTGCGCTGAGAGAGAGAGAGCCATAACAAATAATCATAAACGATGTCATGAACAAGACGTTTATGTTTTTCACGTGAAATATATTTGAATCATCGTTATTAATGTTATCAGAAAAAAATCAAAGAAATATATGCCTTTTGCAACTTTGTTTTTCAGCCTACATGTTGCTTTTCGTAGCTCTTATTTCTTTCCAGCTGTTTTGCAAGTTTGAGCAATGTACCCCAAAATTCTTATCCCACCCCCCTCCCTTTTCTCTCTCTATCTCATATCGCTTTATTTATCTTGTTAATGTAATTATCGCCAAAAAATATGCTATGGAATACAAAGTCTCTCTCACCCCCCATCTCTCTCTCTCTCTTCCTCCGTCTCTTTCTTCCTCTCTCTCTCTTCCTCTGTCTCTTTCTTCCACTCTCTCTCTCTCTCTCTAACACATCTGTCTCTCATTTTTCACAATGGACATCTCTCTAAACCACATGAAAGCCCATATTAATCATCTCAAAACATAGTGCTATCAAAATGTTTGGAATGAAACCATGATCACACACAATACTTTACAAATGGACATAGTTTATTACAAAGTCTCATTCTAATTTACACTGTTGCCATATTATAACAAGCATTCCACATTGTCTGAATCAAAATAATCAATAATCAATAATAATTCATTGCGAAGCCCTGCTGAGTAATTATGCAACAATCATAATTTTTTCTCAAATTTGTCTTTTTACAAAAATATGTTATTTTACCACTTCAACAGTAACAACATTACACATTATCGTCCATGTTTCATTAATTTAAATAAATCAACATCCACACATTTTAATACATTGTGATGATTAACATAATTACAATAAATATAAAAATGATGATTTTAGTCTATTTACATAACAGGATTACATCCATTCTTTGGAAAAACTTTGGCAAAGAATTTCAAATAGATCTTATGGACCGAGATATACACTATTTATCTAAACTCTAAACCTCGGCAGCAGACTTGTATGATATTATAGTCATAGATTACATAACCACACAATGGAATAAATCGAACAACATACATGTATTTTTTATAAATGTAATGCTTCCTGGGAGAAATTTCAATTATTTAAACATATTTGTGGCACACACCCAGCAAATAAGATTGATTGATCGATCTTTAATTGAAAAACAAGTCAGAAAAAATCTCGGAACCAGCGGGACTTGAACCTGCATCTACTGCTTGCCGGGCAGCGACTCTACCACCAGGCCATCACTGGTCCATGGCACAGTCACGATGAACTAGAAACAATTACCCAAGCTCTCCTGATTCATTCTGACTTATTAATATTCATTAGTCCGCCATAGGACAATAACTTTTAGAAATGTAATGCTTCCTGGGACAAATTTCAATTATTTAAACATATTAGTGGCGTACACCCAGTAAATAAGTACATACATGTACTTGGCAATTTTGCAATCGCTGTCTCATCATAAATTGTAAAAAGTACACCTTGTAACATGATCAATATTGAAACATTTGTGCCATTTTTCTGTCTTAAAAACCCGACAACTTCTAGGAACAGGAATTCCAAAATGTTTTCAATTTGGTCATGATCTTTTAACAGAGATAAATACATTATGCAAATAATCAAATTATCCTTATGGAATGTTTAACATATATAATACAAGGCATTATTTAGCTTTTTAAGTACATGCACAATACAACAGCTATAATAAAGTACAGAATACATTTACACAATTTTAGTGTAAATATATTTTTTTATAAAGCTGATTGGTAAAATGATGGACTATGAAATATATACACATTAACTTCACTGTACTAGTATTGTGTTAATTATCATATCTGTACATTTCTGTGGGCACTTGCATTGCATGTATTCCTATCTACAATACATCATGAAAGGGAAATCCAAACTTAATAGCAAATAACTCTAAAAGAAAGCAGAAAAGATCAGAAAAGCAGACTGGTGAAACTTTGAATGAAACTGGACAAAAAAATGAGAAAGTTATTCATTTTTGTAAAGTTAATTTTAAGCACTTTATGTATGAGAACTCCTAATAGGCGAAATCGGTAATGTCACTGTGATGTAGCACCGGAAAACTTTCTCATTGGTTCCAATAAATAAAATGACGGAAATATCATTTTTGTTCTCCAAATGTACGGCCTCGGGAGGGTCTTTTCTCTTTAGAGGACCGACAATAATATACCATCCAACATATATTTCAAGTAGTGCCCTAAGGGAGAAGGCACTTGGGAGAAAAACAGAATTCAATTTAATTTTTGTACATGACAAATGGAAGAGTTGTCCTTGACTACGTCAAAATCCACTGGTATAATTGCCAATTCAATTTGTGATTCGCATAGCTCTAGTGATCTCATTTTTCAAACATTCATATATAACACTCTTAATATTGGTCCGATTTATTTCAAGCTTTCGCCATTCTGTGTCTCTTATTTTCTGCTTTCATACAAGCGAACTTATTACAAGGGTTGGACTACCCGTTAAAGAATTTCATCAAAATTTCATCGAAATTCTGTGTCTGAAGACCCCTATATCTAATAAGTTAAGACTGCAATATAATAAAGGCAAGAAATGACATATGATTTCACTAAAAATGGTTATAAAAACAGCCATTGTAAAATTTGGAGGGTTAAAATTAAGACTGTTATATAATACGTGCAAGAAATAACATATGATTTCAATAAAAATTGTAATAAAAACAGCCATTCTTCAATTTTGAGAGTCCAAGAAGTAAATTGCACTAATTATCAAAAAGAACATATTTGCCATAAATTGGGTTTGACAAATTAAAATATCATTGCACTGTTACACATGTATAATTTAAAAAAAAGAAAAAGTACTTTACAAATATAAAAAGGACATGAAACCGTGTTCTCATTCCACTGAATGGTCCGAGTGAAACCAGCCTAATTCTCAGAATAAAAATTCCATTCTTTTCAATGGGTTTGTAATTTAGTGTGGCGAGCTGGCGTTGACTGAAATCAAAACGGTTTCATGCAACAGTAAGTGATCAAGTAGTGTGCCCCAAGTGAACATGAGGTCTGCATGGAGGTGGACGGCGTTCTCGTCAACACAATTGAAAAGACCTTAAAGCCCGTCTGCACTAGTTTGGCCAAGAGGGATTAGACCTCCCAGCATGGTCACTGACAGGTGGTTATCTCATCAACTCAGCTCTCAATTAACATAAGAAAAAGAGAATCATGGGGGACCAACGGGCACCGCTTAGGCATCGTTTTCTTTATAGAGGGAGCAAGTAGCTACAAGTAATGCAGTGGGGCTTCAATTTCTCCTTTGAGTTTCTTTGTGCAATGTACCGAAGGGTACAGCACCATACATACCCTTAGGTGTGTTAACTCGCTATGCTAAGATTTTTCAACTAAATTTGAAATACACCTGTCAAGGTCAAGAAAATAATTAACTTACATATTACAAAACACACAGAGATGTGTCAATTGGAAGAGCTTTTTATAGTTCAGCAAACTCTTCTAATTTGATATCGTAGCTATTAGACCTAGATTTCCATTTAGTAAAGCACTAACCTCAAATAATAGGTCCGCCACACATAATGTCTACTATAGAGGCATGTAGGAAGAACAACAGTTCAGGGAGCAATGTCCCAGCACTTCTCCTTCTATTCTGAGAAGGCACCAATTGGCTACAAACTTGTCACTCCTAAAGAACTTCAAACAATGGGTCCCACACAAAATACATCGAGGCATGTAGGAAGAACAACAGTTCAAGGAGCAATGTCCCAGCACTTCTCCCAGTTCTATTCTGAGAAGGCACCAATTGGCAACAAACTTGTCTCTCCCAAAGGACTACAAACTAAGGTCCCACACAAAATACATTGAGGCATGTAGGAAGAACAACAGTTCAAGGAGCAATGTCCCAGCACTTCTCCTTCTATTCTGAGAAGGCACCAATTGGTAACAAACTTGTCTCTCCCAAAGGACTACAAACTAAGGTCCCACACAAAATACATCGAGGCATGTAGGAAGAACAACAGTTCAAGGAGCAATGTCCCAGCACTTCTCCTTCTATTCTGAGAAGGCACCAATTGGCTACAAACTTGTCTCTCCCAAAGGACTACAAACTAAGGTCCCACACAAAATACATCGAGGCATGTAGGAAGAACAACAGTTCAAGGAGCAATATCCCAGCACTTCTCCTTCTATTCTGAGAAGGCATCAATTGGCAACAAACTTGTCTCTCCCAAAGGACTACAAACTAAGGTCCCACACAAAATACATCGAGGCATGTAGGAAGAACAACAGTTCAAGGAGCAATGTCCCAGCACTTCTCCTTCTATTCTGAGAAGGCACCAATTGGCTACAAACTTGTCTCTCCCAAAGAACTTCAAACAATAGGTCCCACACAAAATACATAGAGGCATGTAGGAAGAACAACAGTTCAAGGAGCAATGTCCCAGCACTTCTCCTTCTATTCTGAGAAGGCACCAATTGGCTACAAACTTGTCTCTCCCAAAGAACTACAAACTAAGGTCCCACACAAAATACATAGAGGCATGTAGGAAGAACAACAGTTCAAGGAGCAATGTCCCAGCACTTCTCCTTCTATTCTCCTTCTATTCTGAGAAGGCACCAATTGGCTACAAACTTGTCACTTGCAAAGGACTACAAACTAAGGTCCCACACAAAATACATCGAGGCATGTAGGAAGAACAACAGTTCAAGGAGCAATGTCCCAGCACTTCTCCTTCTATTCTGAGAAGGCACCAATTGGCTACAAACTTGTCTCTCCCAAAGGACTTCAAACAATAGGTCCCACACAAAATATCTAGAGACAAGTAGGAAGAACAATTGGTCAACGTACCATGTCAGAGTACTATTTCGTTTTAGTAGGACACTATGAATACATTATTTTCACCTACATTTAATTCCCTATGATATGACTCTTAAGTTGCAGGTCCTGGTAATCTGTAGAATCCCCTGCCATCTTCCAAGGGTACACATTTAGGAGCCATTGAATGAAAGCTTCATAACTCTCTGAGTATCCATCACAGACTACATCTTTTGGCGCTGTGAAAGAAAAGAAAGTCCCATCAATAAAAAATAATATACAAATATTGACTAATAGGATGTGTATTATAACATTTATTTTACTGTCAATGGGGTTATATTTTTTGCAAGAGGTTACATTTTCACGATATTTTTACGAGGGAAAACATAAGTCCGTTCAAGTTAAACAAAAAATGTTATAGTATACACCCTAATGATCAATATCTGCTATATTAGATAACCTTGATAACACTTTGTTAAATAAAATTAAGAATATTTGCAATCTCATGCCTTTTTTTTTGTTGTCTTGAGCCGGTCAGCCTTCCCTGTCAAATATGCGTGGCTAAGACATTGAACACAATGGGTATGCGCAAATGCACACAGGGTTGCTTGGATACGGTATTATGCAAAAATATACTTTTTCGACCAGCAGTGAAATATGCTAATTACGATTCTCGCAATTGATATCACGTGACAAGCTGTGGACCAATCACAACTTTGTATCTGTAAGAGCTATCTAATAATAAATACTGTTTTACATTCAATATTAAACAACGTGAGTACATAGATTCGCATAGGAGAAACAGAGTTTATTCATTAAATTGTGATGGAACAAGTGTAAATATGACCTTTGACCTATGACCAAATCATACCTTAATATCTTCATTATATCACCCATACAACATATCTATCTCTCATTTGAAATCTTTAAAATCCAGAATCACACTGGTTGGATTTTGTAAAAAATTTCACTTTTGGCATTGTTGCTAGAACTCAACATGCTCTTCTACGGTATAACCTCAAATATTCATGCGCACAAAATGCTCGTGAATTTCATGTGTGGTTAGGATTTGCGAAGCTTCCATGCCATGAACAATGAAATCGAAACCAACACAACCAGGAATTTTTGCAATTCGCGAAAATCCCTTGCTGTGAAAATGGCTGTTGTGTACAGATTCATGTTACAAAATTGTCCAAGTTCTACAGTACTTCATCAGTCAATGGTTTGATTCTTACCTCGCCATGCTCCATAGTAACCGATATCGACCTGCAAAGTGCATCCATCCAGTGGTCAGTGTGGCACTTAATGAAACTGGAAGATGTAAAAGTGTAAAATGTTAAGTTAAAAGGTCACAGAGATTAAATACAGAAATGCTTCATAACCTCATTCTAGGTATACATCATAGTCATATGCAAATTAATACATAATTTTTACATTAAAGCCCCTCTGCACTAGTTTGGCCAGGAGGGATTAGACGGATTAGGGTGGTCACTGATAGGTGGTTATCTCGACAACTCAGCTCTCAATTAACATAAGAAAAAGAGGATCATGGGGGACCAACAGGCACCGCTTGGGCATTGTTTTCTATGTAGAGGGAGCAAGTACCGTAGCTACAAGTAGTACAGTGGGGCTTTAATAATTTGCAACTTGGGTAGTACAAAGAGTAGTCATTATGCGCTTATCCATTTTGTTCAAATCAAGAATTGAAAGGGAAACACAATTTTTTTTAATTCAATGAGGATGATGAGTAGGTTCAATTCATTTTTGTTTAACAGTAGGGTGTCTGATCGCGCACCCGATGTTGTGTGCTAAAATCCTTCCCATAGAGATTGCACGCAGCCCTATGCGGTCTACGTGCATTGCGCGATCATCCAAAATTGTCAAAGTTTTTTTTTTTTTTTCAAAGTTCAAACCTTTATTCTTTGTGATCCTGAAGGTGATACTCAATAAATGAGGTGTCATATGAAAGAGCATATTAATTCCAATATTTCCAGAG
Organism: Mesocentrotus franciscanus; assembly: GCA_037976565.1. Classification (NCBI taxonomy): domain Eukaryota; kingdom Metazoa; phylum Echinodermata; class Echinoidea; order Camarodonta; family Strongylocentrotidae; genus Mesocentrotus; species Mesocentrotus franciscanus. The sequence continues at coordinate 20,804,753 of CP137671.1, forward strand.
GGCGTCATCTCGAAATTATAAAAATATCTTGGTCAAAACAGCTATTTAAACATTGTTTCCTGGCTAACTCGAAATTTGCCACTTAAGAGATATGACGCCCCTGGCGATATGTAGTCCCAGTCGTAAGGAAAATATCCCTACGCTTATTTTTCGCTAGCCCCAGGGATCACAAACAATTACAGTTTGAAAATACCCTTCCCACATTTTTCGGATCAGCTAAGTAGGGAGGCGTGAGCTCCGCGCCGGCCGAAGCCATGGTGATAGCGCGTAAAATCTGCACATGAATATGCATCGGGCCGCGTGTCTACAAACCCGGAAGTGGGTGCCCATTGAAGACAATGGATTACCGATCGCGCATCAGTTAAGCAACACGCGTGCGCTTGCACGCGTATGTGTACGCTTGCATATTGCGCAATTCAGCTGTTGTGCTAAATTTAGCAAAACAACATAACTCTGCGTGTACGTCTTTTCGTCGATTCTTACAAAAATGGATGAATATTGTAGGGAATTGAAGGGGCTGTAACTTTTGATAGAAACATCGGTGAGTCTTGAAATTTGAAATGTATTATTCTGAGTAAATAATTTTTTCAATTATCCAACCAAAATGGTGAAAAACGATCCAAAAGGGAAAATTGAAAAATCGTTCAGACACCCTATTAACAGGGTTCGTACACTTTTTGCCAAATAAAATTCCATGACTTTCCATGACTTTTGAAGTAAGAATTCCATGACTTTTCATGACTTTCCCAGGGGCAAATGTGGCACATAAAATACACATTTTGCGCGTATGACTCGACTATGAGCAGAAGATAAACACTGTGACCGCGATGATAAACGGTGTACATAATTGCGTACATTGAACTTACAGTAACACTGGCAGACACTGCATGCATCTAGCCATTCCTGGATCGGAGCTTTGCTTTCAAAATCCATTCGCTATAATATGTCGGATTATCCAACCAGGCATCATGAAAATAGCAGTTCCCCGGCATTTTGGATTAAACTGACAATAACTCACAACATGAAATTTTAGTCCAAAACAGTTTAAACTAACGTCAGTATCATCGATGTCACGTACGTGCAGCAATATACAGTGCATGCATGCAGTGGAAAACAAAATACGTACACACGTGCTCAATAAGGGATGATCTCAAAATAGGAATGTGCAGTACATTGACTGTTTGGGAAAATGTCAACTTGACCTTACTGGTGATTAAATCTTTGTTTGCATCATTAAAAGTCTCTTTTTTTAACAAATAAAAAATATAGAAAAATAAATATCGTTTTGTTCTGTCTACAAATGATTACCCAAACTGTCCCTGTCGGTAACACAACTTTGGGGTATTTTGAGATGATCCCCAAAATACACGTGCTCGGAAAATGCAAGCCCGCGCCGCCAAGCACTACGCACATACTGTAATACACACACAAGCTAGGCGTGTACAGTTCATCACACACGATCACTCGCACAAATACATCCAGTACATTACACAATGCGTTCGTTCACAGAGCTGGCGAACAACAATATCACAGTCGAGTCATAATAAATGGGTTTCAAAATTCAAACTGAGAAAACAGAAGCGAAGAGATAGATATAAGAAATTAGTTTTATCATTTACACATCTGACGATAAAAACACATAATTTTCCATGAATTTTGTAATTCCATGACTTTCCATGACCCTTTTATCAAAACATCGATTTTCCATGACTTTAAAGGCCTGGAAAAAGACTAAGCCAAATTCCATGACTTTCCAGGTTTTCCATGACCCGTACGAACCCTGTTTAAATATAGGGAATGCTTGTGGTATATAATCACGATTATCATTGTTTAGCATCTGGTTTTCTTGTATCCTAGCTGTTGGGATGGATGTTTCATTTCCTTTATAGCTCTTCTCTGAACCTGAATTCGGTCTTAAGCATCCGCCTGGGTGAAGCGAGATGCTCTGAGAAGTCTTCTCCTAGTGACTCATTTCAGGTTTTGCGAAGTCTGCCAAAGGGTCTTGAGCCAGCAACCTAGAAAGTCATTGCTTTCTGAAGCCAGTGCCCTTTTCTCTCCTAACCACATGGCCATAACATCTCAATCTACCCATCCTCATCTCCAGTCCTACAAATTGGAGGAGATCTTCATTCTTCTTTCTATTATGTAAAGAGGTCTTGCACATAAATCTAATCATCCGCATCTCAGCCTGTTATATAAATGGATATAAAATAAAATAAGAAATTAAAGATGAAGATACCTGATGCTCTGGATGCTGGGGTGTTCCTTTAGCTTCATGATGATGTCCTTTGACTTCTGGTTTCCCAGGGAGATGTTGGTGAGGACTAGCCTCCGCAGACCAGGGAATGACGACATAATTGTCCTGCTGAAGCTATCACTGTCTGACATTGTTGGATCGCGTACAGACAACGCAGGCTGAATGTGAAGCTCCTGTAGTCCTGGTAAGGATGCCTGGTTTAAGGTCTTTGTGTCAACGGATCTACCGCAACGTAACATGAAGGTCGAAAGGTCTGGCATGATGGAGACAAGTTTATGCTTACACCAGGCGTCGGCAGTCTTGTCGTCAAGCGTGAGAGAAAAGTCCCTCTTACCCCCTGCAGACTGGTTCTCATCTTGGCCATTCTGTAAATGAAATGGTCGAATAGCAAGTTGAACATCTAAAGACTGAAATTAGGTAATATAACAAGGATTTCTATAAATCAACAAAGTTTACATTAAAAGTTTGCTTTCATGGAATCTGATAAAATCCGACTGCATCAACCAAAGACATTACCTCTTGAGACAAGGCAGCAAACTTTGAGAAGAAGCGTGGGTGAAGCACCGTTTCCTTGACAACCACCAGACTATTCAGACACGGCATGGCATTCAAACACACTGCAAGGTCACGTGACCGCTTTTCAGACTTCAGCTTTAGGTCGGACAGTTCGATGACCTCGATCTGAAATCAAAAACATATTTGTCAACATACAAATTATGGCAACAACAAAAACAATAATGATAATATTAACAATAGTAACAAAATAATAATAAAAATAATAATGATGATGATGATGATGATGATGATGATGATGATGATGATGAAGATGATGACAATTATCATCAACATCATCACCATCATCATTATCAACATCATCATCATTATCATGAATATTCTTATGATTAGTAGTAGTAGTAGTCAAACCTGTCTATAGCGACCGCCCAAGGGAAACACAAATAGTGGCCGCTGTAGACAGGTTGGCGTTGGCGGCCATTTTCATTTGGAATAATTGATTGACAGCGCGCCACCCACTCGCAAGGCCTCTCGCAGACCCGCCAGTGCACGAACAATTCTCTCTGGCTTTAATAGGGGCTTTACTATAGGGGCTCAGTCACGCGAAGACGAGGCAGAGAGCCGATCGATAAATCTAACAAAGCAAGTTTATGTTTTTGTGTTTAAAAATTAAATACACAAAGAGTGGTACGGTTTTTGGTCAAAATAAAAATATGAAATGATTTAACATATTTTTATTTCTTTGAAATTGTCCGGCATTTTTAAAAAATGCATCTATCTATCTAAGTATCTTCTCCCGGTTCGGAGGTTGATTGTAACATCTCTCCATTTCACTCTATCTTCTGCCATTCTGGTGCACTCTTGCAGTTTTAGTCCACTCCAGTTCTTGACATTCTCTTCCCAGTTGATTCTGGGTCTCCCTCACGTCTAGTTCCTTCCACTCTTCCCTCCAACACATCCTTTAAGAGGCTTTGGGTGCCTTTTAACATGACCAAAGTGTTTGACTTTTCTCTCCTTAACTAATCCTACCAGTGCATTTTGTTTATGCCCTGCCATGTGCAATATCTCTTTGTTGGTTTTCATTCGTTTCCAGGTTATTTCATCATTCTTCTGTAAATCCACATTTCAAAAGATGTTATTCTATTTTCCATGGCCTTGCTTATTGTCCATGTTTCTGCTCCATACAATAGGACAGACCATACATAACTGTTTACTAGTCTTAACCTAAGCGCAAATTTCACCTTTCTATCTGTGAATAAGTCTTTCATTGCCAGAAATGTATTCGAGCAATTTCTATTCTTCTCTTTATTTCTGCTTCGCATCTGGCATCATCTGTGATATTTTGTCCTAAGTAGATGTAATTACTGACCAGCTCAATGATATGTCCATCGAGTTTCAAACAGATTCTAGGCTTATTCTCTGTTCTACTAAATATCATAGACTTAGTTTTCTTGACATTCATTCGTAGACCAAACTCTTCACTTTTGACTTTTACAATATCCAATACATGTTGTAAATCTGCTTCATTCTCTGCGCAAAGTACAGTGTCATCAGCATAGCGTAAATTATTAATATTTACACCCCCAATACTAACACCAGTCATATCTGAAATTTCCCTGAATACCAACTCTGTGCACAAGTTGAACAGAGATGGGGACATTACCCATCCCTGACGTACTCCTCTTTTGATTTTTGTGTAACCTGTAATTTCATTGTTAATTTTGTAAAGTAAAGACAGTAAAGTTTAGATATGAGGCGTATGTTCTTACCATCCAGGTTAATTTTTTGTAAGCTTTCAATCAATTTGTCGTGGTGAATTTTGTCGAATGTTTTAGAGTAGTCAATAAAGCACACATATATTTCTTTGTTTACTGCAATATACCTTTCTGTCATCATTCTCATACAGAATATGGCTTCTCTAGTACCACTTTGAGGTCTGAAACCAAACTGTTCCTTTCCTACTTCATTGTCAATTTGAATTTTTATTCTGTTGAGAATGATCTTTAAGAGCAACTTGGTTACATGGCTCATAAGGCTAATTGCCCGGAAATCTTCACATACACTTGCCTTAGGCTTCTTTGGAATTGGCACAAATATCGACTTTTTCAGATCTTCAGGAATATGACCTGTACTGTATATCATTTGGCAAATACTAGTCAAATGTTCAATCCCAAATTCTTTTAAGGCCACAAGTTCTTCCTGTGTTATCCCATCTGGGCCTTCAGATTTAGAAGCTCCCAGCTAAGTTAAACAAGCTCTGCATTCACTGGAAGCTTCTAAAACGCATATCAAAAATGATTTAAAAGAAATAAAAATGAACAAGCCGGAATAATTGATTGACAGACAGCACCCCCGCCCACCTACCAGGCCTCTCGCAGGCCGGCCTGTTCGCGAACAAGCGAGGCATCGATCGCGAAGTTCATGACAATGACGCTGTATTCTTGTTTCCAATAGGCACATCCCATAATGAAATGTGCAAGAAACCATATCCTGTCGGTACATGTAATTAAAAGTTTTGATTGAAGTTTTAATAAAAGCTAGGGATTGAATAGTTTTTTTGTGTGTAAATGACCGTTAGATCTAGCTTCATAGGCTGCCGCTGTGTCACCGATCACCTTTTGTAGCTGTGAACGAAATTGCTCAAGTGCTGCTGTTGCTGGTAGCTACACGGCTGTTGTTGGTTGCTACACGGCTGGCGCTAGCGGTCGTTGTGTGGGCATTTTCGGTGGCCAGCGGTAGCAAAACGAGTGGCCACTGGTCGCGTTAGCCAGGTGGTCGTTGTGTACAAGTTCTTACATGAAATCACACATGGGGATTTTAAGTGGTCGTTATGTACAGGTGGTCCCTGAGACAGGTTTGACTGTATTACTACTATAATTATTATCACCATCATCATTATCAGTCGTCGTCACAATCATCATCATTACCTGGGTAGATGATGCATTATCAGCAAGCTCAGTATAGAATGCATCATGAAGAACAATCCGGTCAGACAAGATGAGTTTCTTGAGGCCAGGCATTGAGCAAACGGCTCCGGCAATGCTCTTGGAGATGTCCGCCTCGGATTCAAGGGACATATCAGCAAGATGGAGCTCCTTGATCTGGATTTGAAAGATTGAAAGAGAAGAAAGAGAGAACAATATTGACTGTGCACAAATCAAAATTATAAATGACTGATAGTTTGGGCACAGACCGTTTCATTCTTGATTTAAAAATTATGTCCCATCATAAAAATGAGTGGAGCCTGTGTCATATGTTAGCATGCACATAAGTTATGCAACATCGGAAATCACTTTGTCCCTCAAATAGGATGTTAAGTCCTATGTGTAAAAAAACCATACCATGTAAATTAAGGACACACTGTACTGTACATCCAAATCAATTATACCTGAAAGAGTTCTGAGGGTCAAAGTAATTGAAGTTCATTTATCCCTTCAAGACACAGGTGACATCAAATAATCTAAAATTATGATGTTTTGCAGGAGGGACCACCGAATCCACTTAAACGTCAACCTGTTTTTATTAAAATACCTTACTGGGCCATAGGACTAACAGTGCATACATGTAGCACCGTAGGGTCCCGTTGTTCCTATGACCCATTTGCTCTCATAGAACGTAAGACCAATGGCATATAGGACTAAACCAGCTAAGATACAAGTACAAAAAAAGGGAATAAGCACGCCCCCACCCCCGCGAAAAGAAAAAAAAAGGAAAAGGAAAAACCCTTACAAACCGTATTAACTGCTGAGTGCCATAGTGGTGTTAGCACATACAGTTCTACAGAATTAATGCCTTTCTGGCTCGGTGAGCGATATGAAACCATTACCTGAGCAGAGTGGGCACAACTCGCCATGACAGAGTAGAAATCTTCTTCCAATGAGGCACTGTGCAGGATCAGGCTGTCCAGGTGAGGCATGGCACACAATCCCCGGGCCAGCTGACCAGATGAAGTAGAGGACTGGATGAGTATCCCATCTATTGTGAAAGACTTTACCTAAAGGTGGAACAATCAGAGATGGGTAACATGAATGATGATAATTGACAGATCTCGGTGATTGTTATGAAGAGCCTAGCTGTCATCTCAGCACCCATTGCTTCAAGTGACCACTCTGTTATTACTTAATTTCCCCGGCTCCTCATTCCACCACGCAACTCTACAAAAATATCCTTCCGACCATTTCGTGATTCCTCCATTCGCGCCTTTGGTCGATGAATCACGCAGATGGACTGGTAAGAATATAAGGAATCCACTGATGGAAACACAATGACGGCAAATCTTCACCAACTTCTAGACACAAAATATCGGCAATACTTGATCTTATCACAGTCAAGCGACGTCCCAACGATAAACCATGGATGAATGATGCCATCCGCCGGACCATTAATCAGCGCAATATCAGCTATACGCAAGGTGATGACTCATTTCGCAGCGTAAGAAATAAGGTTCAGAGAGAAATCAGCTCTGCCAGGAAAAGTCTCTATAGCAGGAAAGTGGAACATCTGAAACACAGTGAACCTGGGAAATGGCACCAGCAAATTCACCATCTAGCAGGACTAAAGCTTTCCAGCTGACAACTCCCACTTGGAGATTGGGAATGAAATAAACGCTCATTTTAGCCGGATTTGCTCGGCCCTTCCATCTCTTGACATGGCTTTGTTGCCGGACTACCTCCCTGCGCCGACATCACCTCCAATCATCGAGCAACAAAAGGTCTTTGAATGCCTATACACAAAGTCAATGTCTCCAAGGCTGGTCACCGGAACGACTGCCCAACATGCCTATTCAAGGAATTTGCATACCAGCTACCTGAACCGCTCACCCACCTTTTCAACTGCTGTTTGAAAAATGGATGTTTCCCACATATCTGGAAAATGCATCAGTGTGTCCGGTACCGAATGACGCCTGACCAACTGAGGCCCATTTCTATCACGTCAGTATTGGCACAAGTGTTTGAGGGATTCCTTGCCCTATGGGTTATTGAAGATGTACAGCATGCTATTGATCCCCAACAGTTTGGGAACATGCCCGGAACATCAATTTGCCATTACCTAATCAGTCTCTTGGATAATGCTCATCGCTGAATCGACCGACCTCTTCTTCTTCTTCTTCTTCAAGATAATCTGCCTCATTCAATACTGAAGATTCTTGCAGATGCCGTATATACTACACTTATACGAATAGTGCAATGGGTTCTTAACATGCAAGGGTGGTAACTCTCCTGTACACAGGGCCTCCATTTAAAGTCCTATCCGAGGGACGGAGTGTTTTCCACTTAACATAGCCTGCGTCTATGAAACAATGGGAGGGGCACGTTAACACACAACGCAGGCTTCAGTCATCCGCCTGGGGGGATTCGAACCCGAGATCTTTGTTTCGACAGGAAGACGCTTTACCGACTGAGCCAACTCGCCTCCCTGGGAAGTATGTTAACTTACGCATGATCGATTTTAGCTAAGCTTTCGATCATATCAACCATGTCACAGCCATCAGAAAAATGATTGACATAGGAGTTAACCGCTCCATACTTCTGACTATTTGTAGTTTCCTGACGCAAAGAACGCAAACTGTACATTATCGCGGGGTTACATCAAATCTTCCTCACCTCACTTGTGGTGTTCCTCAGGGAACTAAGCTAGGAACCATTATCTTCCTGATAATGGTTAATGATGCCGTGTTGTCTACAGAAAACCGCTGGAAATATGTTGATGGTCTACGCCTTCTAGAGGTTGTCAAGAAGTCGGACCCTCCGCAGTTACAAACACACATTGATTCTCTTGTTGACTGGTGTGAAATAAATGACATGAGGCCCAATCCAATAAAGTGCAAACCATGCTGATCTCAATCTTGCGCAATGCACCGCCTGCCCCTCAGTTGGAGATCAATGGTGTTCGGCTTGAAGTGGTATCTCACATGAAATTACTTGGTATAACAATCCAAGATGATCTTAAATGGGATCAACATATTAAAACCATCGTCAAAAACGCATCACGCAAACTATATGTACTGAGTAAACTGAAAAGGAACCGCCACCACCATCTCTTGCCTGAAACTAGACAAACCATCTCACGACGCACTCTCCGCAACTCTCTTCAGCTCAATAGCCCCAAAATGAGAGCAGAGCATTACAGGCAATCTCCCATTCCCCACTTCACACGAATCTTGAATTCAAATCTGTAGTTATGTTTACCCCATATTATGACCATATTATGTTCAGGTGTCTGGATCAAGATGTGATTAGTTTATTGTCATGCCAATTAACCAGATTTAATCAGATATCATAGTATACTGATAGGACTACTCTGTAAGTAATCATAATTTTAATATTTTGTATAATTATATTTCTTGTGATAATCATCCATATAGAAATATGTTTCTAAAAGAAATGTTAACTAGGTTAAACAAGTGAAACGCTCTCGGCGGTCTCGCCTGCATTACGCAATTCGGCATTACGCAATTCGATATGATGAAAAATTGAGGTTGGGACATTATTTTTATAGGCAGGGTGGCCCATTTGCAGACCCCCGAAAATGAAATCCTCTGAATATAATAAGCATTTTGAAGTGAATATTGATTATGAATCATCAGAATAATTATTTACTGTATCATAAGAATACAATATAATGAGATTTAGTGTATGGGTAAGACTATAAATGTTTCAATGCTTGTCAGTAATTTACAAATAAAGTTATCTAATAAACTTTTTAAGAAAAGAGGATTTTTCAGCACTTTGTGTAAAAACAATTGGAAGGTAGAGCCCATCTACATCACATCACGTCTCATTAGCATAATGAGAACATTATTATGAGATATACTCCAATATATATTATCCAAACATCAATATTGTCACCTAGCTGTAACTGATCATGTACATACTAGGCCTGGGATCGAATACTAAAATTACTATTAGAATATTCATGGGAAAGTACTTGAATGATTCGAATATTTACTTTCATGAAATATGAACAAATAACAATTTATTTATTAATTCTCATATTAAATTTTGAGAACATAATCCAAGTCTACTGACCTAAAATGACCTTTGACCTTGACTTTGTGACCTGGAATTTGTGTCACATGATTTGTGATACTTGATAGCCCTTGGGTACAAGTTTCATGGAATTTGAACAAACACTTTTGAAATTATGCTAAAATTTCAAAATCTTGATGTTGATGCCACAACAAAGTCTAAGTTTCCAGACCTGAAATGACATTTGACCTTTACTTTGTCACCTAAAAGACTAATAACATGATTGGTGATACTTGATAACCCTTATGTTCAAGTTTCATGGAATAGGAATGTATACTTTCAAAATTATGATAATTAAAAAAATCTTAGCCTGATGCCACAACATAGTTAAGTTTGTTGACCTGAAATGACCTTTGACCTTGACCTAGTGACCTGAAATTCTACTCACATGATTGGGGATACTTGATAACCCTTTAGTCTAAGTTTCATTGAATAAGAACTTATACTTTCAAAATTATATTACAAATTCAAAAACTTAACCTCAGGTTAAGTTTTTGATGATGATGCCACAACATAGTCTAAGTTTGTTGACCTGAAATGACCTTTGACCTTGACTTTGTGACCTGAAATTTTCCTCACATGATTGGGGATACTTGATAACCCTTTAGTCCAAGTTTCATTTAATAGGACCTTATACTTTCAAAATTATATTAACAATTCAAAACTTAACCTTAGGTTAAGTTTTGATGTTGACGCCGCCGCCGCCGCTGTCGCCGTTGCCGCCACCGCCGCCGCCACCGGAAAAGTGGCGCCTATGTCTCGCTTTTTGCTACGCAGGCGAGACAAAAATGATTATTTATTAATTTGAAATTGTATGAATATGACATTTAGAAAATGGTGAGAACATATTTAATTATTTAAATGTTATAACTGAAAAATTACAACATGTATTATTTTACGATTATTTGATATTAGTTGTTTAGTTAATTAGAATCAGTAATTAATATGAAGATTGCTATAAGCATTGATTTCTTATATTCTTGTATGTATATATAATTTGTAAACTAAATTGTATGAGTCTCCAGACTTTTTATTCAGCATGTTTTTATTTACAATAAGCCAGAATTGAATTGAATTGAATTGAAAATGATGACAATGATAGTGCGTAACAAAAACAACAATGACAATCACTCAAGTCAAGTCACCTGTGATTTACTCTTAACCCATGGACTACTAAATTCTCTCCATCTTCTACAGGAACCGTCCGGTCAACACTGTCAACACTAATTAAGAGCTTCATCCAAAAACAATAACCAGAAGAGAAATAATTTCTATAATTCTTACCCGAGACTCCCGTGCCTCCTTTTCAAAGACCATGTAAAAGACATCTTGGAAAGATGCTTTCTTGAGTACAACTCTCTGAAGAGTCGGGAGTGTACAGACCTTAATTGTCTGCAAGCTCACTAGACAGTGTGTGGCCATAGGATCGCTTCAGAAAGACAACACTTTCCTGTAAAGACAGAAAATGCATAGATTCAATGAAACAACAACCCTAACCGACTTTGTCAACTCAACTTCTCAATTTAAAAACTGCATACATGATCAACACTGATCAACATGATTGGATCAAAATCAAATAAGAAATTCTACGACATCATTTGCACTATTATACAATATTATTGCTGTAACAAGATTTGTTCTCAAAGATTCTTTCCACTTGTTAGACCTAGTGATCTTTGAAAAGACAAAACTCTGGGTAACTTTAACCTTATCAATTGTTTGTCAATATCTTGGATGCTTCCAATCAGCTTTCATGTTTTCAAGGCTCCCTGAGGTTCAAGTGTATTTTGATTTTGTTAATGTAAGATTCTTTTATTAGATGTAAGCTTTAAAACTTAAGACCTAATGGGTCAAAAGAGAATAAAAATGCAAAGGAGCAACACTTACCAGGCTCTTAAATGTGTAAAAGTATCCTGCAACAGTGTGTGCAGACATGTCATTATCAACCTCGAGTTCTCTCATCCGTGAAAGCGAGCAGAAGCTCCTCTCCACCTTCCTGGCAACGTCTTCATTGAAACTCTCAAATACCACATCGACTATGAACTTGTGATCTGTTGCCTCCACGCCTGTGGTAGATCGCACCGATGATTGTTCAAGATTTTCGACCAAGCCGGATGTGATGTCAAGGGCCACTTGTTTCTCCTGGGCAGCAGCAAAGAAAAGCAGGAACTTCATCTCATCCCTATTCTTGCTGAGAATGACATCGAGCAGCGTCTGGTATTTTTCTGGATTTGTTTTGGCCTGTTCAGCTAGGTGCAGACCAGCCAGGTACTCCTGGAAGAGCTTGTGCGGAAAGAAGACTTTCCCCCTCATGCATGGCTTCTTCCTCTCTGATCTGCCTGGCTGCTTCTTATCCCTCGAAAGGAGACCAACATCATATCCTGTTTGAAGGACTTCCTTATCAAATCTGTCTTCAGATAAGACTAGATTGTTCTGCATGAGTCCCTCAAATGCCACTTCTGCTAGTTTGAGAAGGTTCTTCTTAAGAGCCATCTTGGTTTCCTTATAGGAGGATCGACTTCTTGAATTGAAGTGGCGCTTGTCAAGGTAGCTGTCCTCCATGAACCCCATGATCTCCTGAAAGAGTTGGGAGAAGGTCTGCAATCGCTGAACCACCTCCCTGCGGGCTTCCTCCTTCCACAAGTGGCAAAGCATGGCACAGAAGATGGGGTAGGGTGACATATTCTCTGCAATCAGACTGCCCTTCTCCATAAACTTGACAAGGCTCTCTGCAGGTTCTTTGTCGTCGCTGAAGAACTGAGAGACAAATTCCTTGACGTTCTCCCTTGTGAAACCTTTGATCTCTACAAAGGCGTAGCGTTTCCGGAGCTCGGTGTCATTCCGTATCTGGTTTACTTTCCAAGGTCTGGAGGTGATGATAACGAAACACTTCTTGTACTCTTTACACTCGAGGATCTTCAGGATAGAATCAGAACAGTGCTCTGTGGAGAGGTCCCTAGTGAGCTCATCGTAGCCATCCAGCAGAATCAACACCTTATCTTGATTCTTCCTGATGTAGTTATTCAACTGCATTGCGGTCACCTCATTATCATCAGGTAGGTACAACTTCACGATCTCACCGATCGTCTTCCCATCCTTCACTTCCCTCAGGCGAACAGGCAAGACCAGCTTGAACTTCTGAAAGAGTGTCCCTTGGATCCAGTCATTGATGATTTTTGAGAGGAAGGTTGTTTTACCAACCCCAGCCTCTCCTTGTACCAACACACGGCGCAGCAGGACATCGTTGATCTTGTTGTTCAGGATGTCTTTGTACTTCAGTGTTTTGGACTTGGAATTGGTGCCTTCAGTGAGCAAGATCAAGTTGGTGTATATTTTATTCAGTTCTATCAAGGTGTCAGGATCCAGCGGCTTTGTCTGCACTTGGCAGAATGTTACGGCGAATTCTTCCATCAAGTCCTTCCTGCATCGGTCAATCTCCTCCTCAGTTGCATCTTGCTTTATACTGGAACTCTCGGTACAGAAGGTCCCTACAATGGATGAGAGTAAAATAACTCTACGGGATAAAAACTACACCACAGCTTAAAATAGTATCACAATTTCTCTGGACATCATTTCCTAATATATAAGTCTATCAGAAAAAATTCATTGAGGTGAAAAACACTCATTTGAAACCACAAGAAACCACAAGAAATGAGAGTAAAATAACTCTACTGGATAAAAACTACACCACAGCTTAAAATAGTATCAGAATTTCTCTGGACATCATTTCCTAATATATAAGTCTATCAGAAAAAATTCAATGAGGTGAAAAACACTCATTTGAAACCACAAGAAATTAAAATTGTTTCAAATAAAATACATTTGAGTCTTCTCAGTGCATGGATTATTAAAAATGAGAAAGTGATAGCAATTTGAGAGGGAAATTTGTTTGAGACTTTTCTTTCCAGGGTCAGATTGATTGCCAATTGATGGTATAAACATTACCTAAGTACCGTTAATAATAAAGCCGAATGTGGGACTTGATTGACTAAACCTGTTAGAGGGTATGGGGGGAATAAGGCCGATGGCGTTGAGTTTCCCCACAGTACCTCACTATGATATATATGTATAGTAAAACCTGTATATAAAGACTGCTCAAGGTAAAGATGAAAAGCGGTCTTTCTAGGCAGATGGTATTTATGTACAGGTTCCTTTAGTCCACGTTTACATGCAGGTTAACATGAGAAACGAGATTCAAGGGAGAAAAATCTTTATAGGCAGGTGGTCTTTCTATACAGGTGGTTGCTAAAGCAGGTTTGACTGTATCTTTAATAGTCCTACAAAGCCATAGGTACATGCCTTCATTCTCACCTTGTCCTTTGTCCGCAAGATGCTTGAGACCACGCTTGGAAAGAGCCTCTACCAGTTTTTCTCTTCTCTCACATTCTATTGTGTCATTCCACCAGCAGCATAACATGGCATACGTGGCGTCCTCTGTGCGCGGTTTGTCTTTCTGCAGGTTACCAAGCGTTGCCTCACTGCAACCTAGGCAGAGACCAAGCCTCCTGTAGTAGTTATGGGGCACCTCTTCAGCAAGGGTGTTCAGTTCCAAGTGAGAAACAGGGGGCAGCCTGAAAGGAACAACAGTTCTTACATTAACTGAATCCTTAACTTCATTAACCAGACAAAACAATATACCTAATTGTAACTCTAAACCTAACCTATAACCTTATTACAAGTCTCTTAGCTTACATCTTTGACGAAATAAAGGCCAGAGCAATTATCACAAAAGCATGTCTGAGAACCTTCAAAATGCATGATATTACATGGAAATCATAGGGGGAAATTTTAAATGTATTGTGACGGATATTTTGAAGTCAAATAATTGTATTCACTTGTTTAAATTCAGTATTCAGTTAATTCATAATCTAAATTCTAAAATCTAAAAATTACTTACAAAAAATATAAGCATTAACAAAACCGTATTATATGCCACATGAGAATCTGATATAATGATTTAGATTTATTCCTACTTGTATATCTTTTTACATACCTACATTGTCACTGATTCAATTTTGCCCAAACACTGACAATTATAATCAAAATACTGAGGATAATATAGAAATAAATATCAATATGAGAAGGCAACTAAATCAGTTGAGCACATACTGTATTAGACTTACCATCACATTTATTTAAATACCGTAAAATAAGGCGAACATTGACACCTGGGTAAGTAGAGCCCCCGGGTAGAGCCAAGGTTTTTGTCATATAATCGCTATATTAGCTATGATGCAGACCCATTTTATATTACAAATGTAGTCAACATAAATAAATTGAATGAAATGGATCTGTGTCATTCCTGAGTGTCAAAATTATATGAAAACAGAGGCCTGCATACTGTATCAATTTTTTCCGTTATCAGTTACCACCCTGTTTCACAGTACTTCCAAAATTCTAGGGACTTACTCCAGAGGGCCGGGGTTGAGCTCTACATCTCCAGCCATCAACAAGAGAAGATTAAAAACAAAGAGATGCTGAACGGAGAACATCTGGGTGAAGGTACCCCATGATGACCACGATGAGTAGGAGTAAGGGGAGGAAGAGGACTGCATCGGTTCCTACGATGATTAGGAATAGGATGAAAGATGAGAAGTTAATTAAGGTTATATAGACCAATATAAAAGAATGCAAGAAACATAATAATGATATTTCATCATGTGCATATAGGGATGTAAATTTCAACTGCAAACTGCATATAGGATTAGGTTACAACCAATATTAAACAGGAAAGACTTAAGCTGTTAGAAGTTGTCCAGATCAAATCTAGCTAGTCATTTTCAGAGTCATTAAATAAAATGATAGAAATCTAGCCTACTGCATTTGTTGTTGACATCCAAAATCATTATCATGCATATAGTTAGAGAACTAGACACTGCTAGATCTAGACTATTCAAATTAATTACACCCCTAAAACACCATCAATGCAGCGACAGAATATGCTATAATACACAACTCCAGATCCAGGCAGTAAAGGCTTGTTAATATATATATACTAGCAGGACCCGCGGAAAATCCGCAGGATTCTAGGGGGTGTAAATAGATACCGGTATATAAATTAAAACCACCAAGAACTGTATTTGCAAATTAGAGGAAACCATAAGTTCCCCACTCAACTTTATTTGCCATTTAGAGGACACCATAAGTTCCCGATAAGGCGTTGACGGCGTGCGCCCATGAAGCTCAGGGTTTTAGGCATATACGATCAGATGAGCCTCCAGGGGCCATCCTTAGAGCTTTTGGTGGGGTCCAGGGGGCAGAGCCCCCGGAAGCTCAGGGTTTTAGGTATTTAATTACGGTCAGATGAGCATCCAGGGGCCCTCCTTAGGGCCCTTGGTGGGGTCCAGGGGTGGAGCCCCCGTAAGCTCAAGAGTTTTAGGCAGTTTTACGGTCAGATGAGCATATTTTGATACTTCATTTTGTGACACTGGCAGTTGAGAAAAATCCGGGAAAATCATATCATTTTAGCAACATTTGTATATTACTGGTATCGAATAAGAAATTAACGACGTTTGAATTTTATTTGGGGGGTAACTGTCCCCCCCCCCATCAGTACGCCAGTGTTCAGGGGCTCATAACTTTTCACTCCTATAATAAAAACACACACGCTTTCCATCCTCTCACAATATTTCCACGATATGCGCATAACGCTATTATAAAATCCTCCATTAATTGTTAAATATAGGGGCCTGAGGAATGTTTAAGAAGTTTAATTCCTGTTTACTCTCCTTTTCTTTGAATGGAATGTAATTTTTATGTGATTCAATTCATTTTTTATTTTATTTTTGGTTAAAAAATACAAACCATTTTTACTCCTTTACTGCTTTTTTTTTGGTGGGGGCGAAAATACGTTTGCCCCCACACTTCCGGCGCCCTGCACTTGGGTATGAAAAATATACACACAAACAGGTTTTCACACCCCCTTTCACTTTCCCTCCTCCTCCCCATAAACCAACACACAATTTTACACATGCATATATAGGACGTTTACACATCTACCTTACCACAAATATTCAGTTTAACACTATATAGCAGAGGGGATGAGAGACAGAGGTAGGGGAAATGGAAGCGAGGGGAGAAATGGAAGGAAGAGAGAGAAAGAGGATGAAGAAAGAGAGGAGGAAAGAAGTATACTGTATGTATGAACATGAATGATAAATAGTACAGAAAGTGGAAGAGTGAGAATTAGAGAGTGATACATAGAGAGCGACATTAGAGAGATAAATAGAAAGAGAAAGAGAGAGGTGAAAAGAAAGAAAGAAAATTTAGTTTTATTTTGTATTGCTATTTTCTTATTTTATGTGCGAATTATAATTACTTTGCTTCAGCAACAACAACAAATATTTGATGGACACAAATTCACTCAAACACTCATAAGTACCATCAATCATCACATACACATCATCTTGTTATTGATAGCTGAGTTATGTATGAAGGGTATATACAATAAATTTAGGTGTATAATGAAAATTTAACGACACAGTCATAGAAGTATATGTTTTAGTTTATTAAATAATGTTTGTATACTGTTATTATCAAACAGTATGATACATCATACATGTATATGAAAACATTAAACAATACTTTGGAAAAGCAAGAAATAGGCTGAGTATTATAATAATTGTTAAAAGTAGACATAAATAACAATTATCATTATCATGATGGTTTTTACTATGTTTAATTACATTTTTAATAAGTCAACAGTAATGATAGTTATATGCAGCTGCATAATGCACATTTAGTTCTGGTCGTAAGATTGAATTGTCATCTCAATCGCATTTGTCCTATGAAGAACTTGAACTATATCTCCTTGCAGAGTAAGGTGATTCTTGACTTGTAGTTGGTGTTGACTGAAGGTCAGCTTGGAGCATTGGCATTGCAGGTTCTGGGTATTTTGTGTAATGGTCATGCGAAAAATGAAGTACTTGGCATCGCCCTTGACGTTGGGTTGCTAGTTGTTGGTGTTGAAGTCTTGGAGGACTGTAAATGAAATGAATGAAAAATAACAATACACAAATTATTGAACTATATAAACAGCACATAAATATTTTTTTCTTCAGTTTACATGATATGATGATATGACCCTACCCAATTCAAAATCAGAGGCTAACGAACGAAAGAGACAGAAATTTTTGGTCTAGGGCCGCCAAGCATTTCAGCGGCCGTCAGAAATCAGAACTACAGAGTACAGAGTAGTACAGTACATAATTGAGTCATAACTTTATAAGGCATTAAAGGCATCGTTTAGATGCACAGGCCAGCACTACGTGTTATCAGTGTCTGTGATATGGTGTAATATAGAAGCCCTAAAAAAAAATCACGCTTCAAAACGATCAAGAAGTGCCTCAAAAAAGTTAAAATCTTTGAGTGACCAATTTTACCATACTCGTTTTCCCCAATAGACTGTAGTGTTATAATAAAAACCGTTACGAAAGCGCAAAATTTGGTTTTGATTTCCAATCATAGTTATCTTGATAATCAGACAGGCGATCGGCTTGTAAAACTTGGGATGGGGTTCCTGGCCTGACTGACCTAAGGCTAAAGCCTAAACTAAAGGTTTATAATTATCATTGCAGCATGAGCTAAATCCAGGATTTTGTTTCAGAATCTGAGATCGCGGATCCCTATAAAAAGTATAAGGGATAAAAGTAAACTAAAGATGTGAGGGCCACTAACAATACACAAAGACCTCATGCATGCATGTTTCAACTTTAGAAATAGACCATACCACCAACAACAAACACGCCAAGCCCAAGGCCAGTGAGCTGAGCTAGTACGTGCATGCATGTTTACTATTCAGAGTCTACCAACCTGCTAACACGACCAACCACCACACACAGCACAGTGCAGCAGCGTCAACGCGTCATAGCGCATGCATCTAAATTTGTCTTAAGAAATGTTGACAACGTCAACAATACTCATTAATTTGTATAGAATGCAATTGATTTTGGAGTGTGTGAACTTACTGTTTACGAATTCTGCATCAACACTCAGTGCCCGTAATAGATGAAGTAGAGTTTAAATTGTGAGTCGATGTGATGAATCTCCGAAGGCGAAGTCGCAAAGGAACGACATGGATATGGCGATAGGAAAAGCCCCAGCTAGCTAGCTATATTGGTTGCCAATTACACTATTGAAACTTATTTTGTTACTTTAAGCGTATATTCAATATAATCAGGATTATACAAATATATTACTAAATATTTCATTAAAATGTCATGTATTTGCTAAACATTTCAAATAAAAACAAAAACAAAATTTGTATTGCTAATTTTGGCAGACAATTAATGGATCGAGGTCGGACTGTGCTGCTCGAAAGTATAAGCTAGGTCGTTCCTTTTGCGTGATTATATATCTCCATTTTATCAAATTGTTATTGACTGTATAAACAGAATAAAAACATAATCGTAATTCTTTGAATATTTTTTGTTAGAATGATATCAAATTAGAATAAAAACAATTTTTAGTGGCGATGGATTGAAACAGTTCGAGGCTCATGCATGCATGCAACAGGTCATGCATAATATTCATGGGCGTGTCTTATCGTTTTTACGATTTCCTGGTCGATGGCGGGACAGCATGGGTAAAGACCCGGACGTTGCTATATAGAATAGTTTTCCTCGTCCCCCGGGTCGGGTCCCGTCCCCCCTCGACCCATCGTCTGGGAGGAGATAGCTCTACCGACGTCGAGCCCTCGTTAAGTGACGCAGATCGACGCGTTTCGACGCGAAATACGTCATCGGACCGCCCACAATCGGACCCATGGAGCTTGTCGTATTATTATTATAGATGGCATGCTATAGTCTAAACTCTAAACAGCCGCAAAATATCAGCTGCAGATTTTTACGTGCATTATAAACGAATGGAAACTGAGTGTAACTAAGGATGTGTGCATATATATATATTCACTTATAGCTCTGTGTTATATTAAGATACAGAAATGCAGAGCGACGTACGACACTATACTATATACATAATCATTAAAAAAACATCAGTTTTGCCACATCATATCAATATGAACAGACAGATCAGATCTAGATCTATATCTATTTGGTTTTGCAGAACATGCAGGTTTAAACACTTTATCTGATTATGTGCGGGAGACATGATTGTTTCGCATTTAATTTTGATAGACGATGTTTACTGATCTGAGTGAATCGATCTTGTCGTTTCAAAGGAATAATCATGGATCGAGATAATTAAACAAAGACTGAAGTACATGTAAGTTGGGATGGTGATGACTATAGCCTTATCTTAATTAGATTTATTTTAGGGCCAAGTCAGTAGCAACTTAGTAAGTGATATTGTCAAAACTAAAATATGATATTGATATCAATATCTTTTAATTTAAATTATGTCACTTACTGACTTAGCCCTTTATAGTAGGCCTACGGCTAGTCATCACCATAATACTTAATCTTTCGGATGGTGACGTTAAAGGTCGGTCCCCAGACGTAAATAATCATATCCATTGCCATTGGCATTATCTCAATATCTGACTGATACACGTACGTCTGTAAAAACCCAAATACACACACACGTACACACCCATGCACAATCAACAAAATGTTGGGTCCATTTTCCACAGCATCTCTCCCACCTCACTTGTCAGAAGAACTCACCGTTTGAAATCTTGACTCTTTACGTGGTTTCTAAGTTATTTAGTGTCTATAACATCTCCTGTTCCCGTAAATGGGATTGCGTGACCAGCATCGAAAACAGCGGTAAAGACAACTTAGACAAAGACGATGTGAAAAACAATCCGCCAGGGCAAGGGGCAGCAGGGCGTACGTCAATCACGAGCTCGAAAGTGTCATGTCGTGTTCGAATACACTACGTCGCGGGTCTCAGTTAAAAAACCGCGCGCCTGGCCTGACACAAGAGGGGGATGATTGTGCTGGTGTTGTAATTTGTTGTCGTTGTCATCGTCATCACCATTATTATCATTATATTTATTATAATCATTATTATTATTACATGTATTATTATTAGTATTATTATTATTATTATTATTATTATTATTATTATTATTATTATTATCATTATAATCATTATTATTATTATTATTATTATTATTATTATTATTATCATTATGGTGATTATTATCATAATAATTATTATCATTATCATTATTATTATTATTATTATTATTATTATTATCATTATTATTGTTATTATTATTATTATTATCATTATTATTAATATTGTTATTATCATTATTATTATTATTATTATTATTATTATTATTATTATTATTATTATTATTATTATCATTACTATTATTGTTGTTCTTCTTGTTATTGTTATCACCAATATTATTATCATAATTATTTTCACTTATTCATTATTATGTGTTTGCTTGCATTTTGTTTGGGGGTTAGGGGTTATAAATTATGTTTATATAATAACTATGTGTATAGTGATGTGTCTATGCATTTATTTTTTATTATATTTATATATGTATCATAATTTGCTATTATCAATAGAGTCCCTTCACACATTACATTAGGACATGCTGATCGAATCTCTTTGTTTTTTAAGAAGAAGAGCACCATCTAGCATGATATAACTGCCATTGATTTCTCCTTCGAGATCACTTGTTGAGCTCGCAAGAGGGCGTCTTGAAAATCAGAAAATAAAAGTGATATTTTCAATTTTTTCCCCCGTAGATATCCGTGTTTTTAATCCACATCAAAGTACTACATGAGAGATGTTTTCATACTTAATTTGAAGCATTATATCTCCATTTAATGTTTATTTATGAAGTCACACTAATTTATAAAACCGGCAATTATTTTATGAGTATATAGACTCCAGTCGTGAAGCTGAAATGGGGAACGTTGTATCATATTTGCAGGAGATAATTTTTTATCTTGAAGAAAATATATGAACTCATAGCATTAATCAACAAAACAATGTATGTCCATGGCAGCAAGCAAACACTTTTATCTAAAACAATAAATATGTGTGAAATAAATAATTAAAATATTATGACATAATTGGGAGGAGGCGTCATCCTGGGAATACTGACTGAGAATCGCGGTACAGGAATGGTGGAATTAGGAAAAACAGGTGAATCATGATAAAATATAGATATTGCTAGAGATGGTAAACTGTAACATGATAAGCCGTAAGCGCACAAACACATTTTGTTTAGCAAATGACAGTTTTCACAGTACAAACATCGAAATCATTGCTTTTATTCAAATGTGTATTATCACATTTGAATTACGCGGTGACAAGGCATACTATTTTTTGTTTCATATCCTATACAAATAGAAATCATGAGTCATAGAAACTGTGATAAGTAGAATAACCCATTTACGTTACTCTTATTTTCGCAGGATAATTTAATGCTGATGAAAATCCTGCAGTCGGTGACATAATACCCCGAAAAAACCCGCTCATTTTATGTTTTTCTTGTCTGAAGATTCATCTCTTCAGAAATACATTCATCTGAAAGTATTTTACTCTGCATCGACAATCATAACTCAACAAGTGCACATGAGTTTTGTCCTTCTTTACACCAAACTTTGGCTTTAACAGAGTCCTTAGTTATCTGTCCGCTAAATTGGGATAATTTGTTCTACGAATCACTATCACAATTATGGAATATATGCCTATTCAAAATTTCATGCCTATGAAATTAATTTGATATCTGTATATAGAAAATGCTACTGCTCTTCAAATTTAATTTGATCTTTCTCCCTATAATCTTCCCCGCTTTTACATTGCCTCCATCCTTTCCGTATTTCAGGACACTTTTATTTTGTTTTTAACAAATATATGTTCATAACATATTTATGATATTGATCTCGAATCTTTCCTTATTTATAAGAATTAATTCCAAATAAATGGCTTTTCTATGATGATCTGCCAACATATAATTAGGCTAATTTAGTATTTTGATACTTTTTAAAAAAATAGTGGAAATAATGAGAATAAATAACACGAGTAAATAATAAATAGATGGATTCATTAAACCCGCAATCCCGTGTTGTATGTACATAAAATTACACTAAGTTTACTGTGGTAGGGGAGGGGAGGGGGGGGGGGGCAGGAGCTTGGGCTACTGAAATGTAAGTTATCAATTAGCATTCTCCCATATTGACTTTCGAATAGGCATGGAAATCCAATGGTAATATGTATATCATATCATAGCGCGTTTTTTAAATTTCATATCTTGTCAATTTTTCCCCCGTAGGTATAAATTGATCAAATATCTTAGAGGCAAAAATAACTATACTGCCAATTATATTCAGTACATATATAGAAATCAGTAATCAATTATTCTCAATTTAATGTTAAGACTTTGTTACATCATTACTATACACGAAAGTGATTAAAGTCATGAACAATTAGAAAGAGGCTAGTTAAGAATAATCCCTTCGTAGGGAAAATGAATTTGTACAGAGGAGGAAAAATAGAAATCGATATCAGTTCTATAGATTTTAGAACGTGCAGGAAAGAAGTGAAGAAGATGAAAATTAAGTGTATGTACGCTTTCTATATCATAAACAAAGGGTAAATTGTATAAATCAATGAAGAAAAATGTTCATTGTTATTTATCGACTACCAAGTCTACCCCCCGCACTCCCTTGATAATATGCCTATCATTGTATGACTCACCTTATATTCACCTGATGCAAACATTTGAAATTTAGAAGAGTTTAGGGGTATAGGGAGATTTTGAAAAATAAACAATCAAATTGAACTTTCCGAAGTAAGTCACAAAAATTTGATTTTTTAAAACTTTCCTCATGGCTTCACCAGGAATATTTTCATATTGCTTCGTAATTAGCAGATCTCCGTTTATGTCCCCCATTTTTGTTTTGTTTGTTGTTCGTCTTTGTTGCTTGTTTTTGTTTTGATATCACCAAATGTAATATCATTGTTCTATCTCTTTTTCTACATTTTCTTAATTACCATCAAGTCTTGTTTTACCGTGATGGGTCAGGCTTGACTGGCTCATGTGTTGTGATGTAGTCCCTTTTAACAAACGATGTTTTCTCATACGCTTATGTGGATCTGTCATTGTTTAGGAATGTATTGTACCAAATCCCTGTTGGTAAATGAATAAATTAAATGAAATCAAATCAAATAATATACATATATATTTGGCATATAATTAGCTTTATGTGGTTCCTGAATGTACATTGTGTTTGATTCTTACAACATTTTAACAGAGATGAAGAGAAAGAAAGAAAAGAAAGAGAGAGAGAGAAAGAGATAGAGAGAGAGAGAGTGAGTGAGAGGGAGAGAGGGAGATAGGGGAGGAGGGAGTTGAGAGACAGAGAGAGGTAAGGATGGATGAGAAAGAGAGAGATATATATATATATATATATATATATATATATATATATATATTATTATTTAGTGAGAGATAGAGAGAGAAAGACAGATGTGGTGAGAAGTTGAGACACAGTATTAATAATTTTGCACATTTTCCCACGCCAAATGCAAAATAATAAATTACTGACTTCGTATCATTTGCAATGCATGTGTTCATTCTTTCTACAAATATTATAGCATATAATATTTCATTTTATTTTCCACCGGTATTTCCGAATATTGGTAAATTCGGGAATGCCTACACTTGTAATTTTCTAATCTAAGCGCCGTTGAAAAATTCTCACAAATCAGCCGTGTTCACTCAGTGAAGAACATTATCACCAGAAGCTCTTATTCAAGTAGGCCTAGTTTTTAGTTATTAAATGAAAATATATTTCAAAAGCTGGTTACTTTAAAAAAATTGTTTGCATATTTTAAAAGCAAAATACGAGAAAAAATTCATAGCAAATTAGATAACACACAGGCCATCTAAATTTAGGTTCACTTTTTATTTCGTAATTCTTTTATCTACGCCTTTGTTCTCATCTAAAACCATGACTTTTAAGATTATGAGAGAATTAATGAGGGGGAAATAATATGAATGAAAAAAAACAAAATCATGCTTACTCGAAAAGCACAGCTGTAGATTATACAAGATGTGGTGAAGATAAAGCAAATAAATTGGGTTTTACCACAGGCGAGGCCTGAATCCCCTAAATGCCAATTTAATATTTAATTTCTTTCATCAGTCAATGACAGGAATATGGTATATTCGACGGTGGCCTCCCCGAAGACAAATTTCTTACTCCAGAATGAAAAAGACCAGAAAGTAAAAATCTTGGCTGTGCCAAAGATATAAAGTTTGTTGACCTATCAATATTATTGTTTTGTGAATGAATTTGCCGGTACGCGTAGTCAAAGGACGGCGCGCGCCTGATCCATTTTCGGAAGAATGTCGGTGAACATCAAAGGCGCGCATAAGACAATGGTATTGGTGTGACATAAAAGGTCAACGATCTTTTCGATATCAATCAATTAAATCGCTGGAACTATTTTTTTCTTGCAAATATCTTTTTTCATGAATCTTTCTATGATTTTGAAAATATTGAAAAATTGATTTCCGAATAAACCACATTCCGGTAAACTTAGTGTAATTTTATGTGCATACAACACGGGATTGCGGGTTTAATGAATTTGCAGAATTCTGATTTCTTGGCACTTATAGTGACGCAATTATCCATCTAAATTTAATCGTATCATGCCTTTATTGCTCCGTTAATGGATTAGTATGCAACAACAAAAAAGGGAAGAAATATCAAATAAATTATAATAGAATGAACAAAAATATATTAATACAAATTAAATGATAATAAAATGAAGAAGAAAAAAAAAATACATCTAGAAAATTAAAGAATAAATAAACGAATAAATAAAAACACTGGAAGATGTTAATTAATTATTTTAAGGTTATTAATGTTCAACCCTCACGTGTGTTTATGGATCGCATAATCAATCACATGCCATATATTAGCTTCTCTTACAACGTATAGTATACTCAAAGAATATACAAACCCTTTTCCGACTGAAAATGTCAGTGCTCTTTTCAAGCTTTAGCAATTTTTATTTTATGCCATACATATTATATATATATATATATATGCCATGTTTCATATTAGATGCAATGTCCCCAGTTTTTGTTTTGTTTTGTTCTGTTTTATTCTGTTTTTTGTTGTTCAAACTGTGATGAAATTTGAATTAATGAAGAAGAAGACGAAGAAGAAGAACAAGAACAAGAACAAGAACAAGAAGAAGAAGAAGAAAAGTAAGACGGGAGGAGAAGAAGAAAAAAGAAGAAGAAGAAGAAGGAAACAGTAAATAAAGAATCAGAATAAACATCCTGTCTTTTCTTCCAGGGCCTCTGGCGAAACAACGAAATTCAAACACCAGCCCTTAATTGCGCCCTGCTCATTGGTTGAAAGTTTTGAAACTGATTTAATCAGTTGCGTTTAATCCATATGTTATCAATGAATAGGCCACACCATGTGCACCTCTCATACGCAAATCCATTTATGGTTGAAAGTAATTTTCTAAGTTAGCCTCATTCACCTGTTGCAAACATATCCACGTGGTTTTTTTGTTCTGCTCCGTTGCTCACTAAACAAAATTGCATTCCTGATTTCGTTACTTTTGACCGTACTTCTGGGCTATTTTTTTCAGATCGAGCATTTAAAAAAAAAAAAATAACAATATAGGAAGACGGAATAAATCACAGATTTGGGGGTGCTGATCAAAATGATGTAATTGTTCAGTCAGAAATTTAACAATGTTAATGTAAAGAAGAACTTAATTGAACCGAGACAACTATAATTTGGTGTTAAATCAGCTTATGGAAGAAAACACAGAGATTATAACTTTGATAAGAGTGATTAAACTCAGTAAATCTCCCCTCCCCCTTCAAATGAATTCCCGAGATGTCTCGACGACGGACACCAAATCAAAGTTTGATTATCGAAATTTTAATTTGATTATGATTCACACATCGTACTGTTTACTTAAACAAAAAAGAATTATAGTATAGAGGGGATGGGGAAGGTTTTCTAAAATGATCCATCAGTTCAAAGTTGTTCTTAAAAAAAGTATAGGCCTAAATATTTATTACATATTAGTATTCAATGATATGTGTCTTGGTCCCTCTTGTTCTATTTTTGTTTCATAGTATTTTCACAAATATCTGAATAAATAGAGGAAGTTTTAATTCATTATAGTGATCAATGGTTTCCATTCATTTTCGAACTGAAATAATGAATAGATATATATTTTTTGGTTACTTCAATCGGGGCCCAATTATGGAATTTAACATAGTTTCAGAGCAGTAAAAATATAGGATATTTGCGTACGATTGGTGTATTTTCTACTGGTACACCGTACGTATTATCATGAAGCTCAGTATTTTTCTTGCTTTTTACTCGTATATATCCATGGCTATGACTCCTAAATAGTAAAAATAGCAACATCCTGCCACGACGGCGTAGTTTAATTAACCTTGCTGAATTCGCTATGTTCATGCGCGGAGCATTTTCCCGTAAAACTTGGAGTAATAGTCCTCTCATCCCATTGGTGGTTATCGAGATTTGAGAGCATGAGATTGCTTCAGAGGTCGGCCCGAGGAAACGGCGGGATAAATGAAAAAAAGAAAATCGCAAATAATTCATCTGTGAAACACGGTACTGGGGCACAGCGACTACAAACAAAAGACCGAATAGAAATGCGGCCTTGCTGACGTCAGTGTTCAATTACTCGCTGGTAATCCGATAGCTGAGGGCAGCGCACTCACTCCCTCCACCGGCCTCCGCTCACTTTCCCAAAAGTTTGATTTTAAGACGAATTTGGGAATTATGTAAAATCATATCCATAGGTAATATTGGATAATTAGTTAGTTTTACTTTGATTATAAGACTAATAGCAAATACACACTGTCTTGTCAATGCAGTGCACTATTGTAATTTCCGGAGGGAGTGCACGGAATAGCTCCGCTAAAGCAGGATGAAAAGAATGCCTGGGACTGTCTACCGCCGTGGAATGCAGTGTCCTAGCGAGGCAAAAGGAATTAGTTCTCAAATAATTGGAGAACAGTCCGATCTTACGCACCCATTGTCACCTGTGTGACTTTATGTGAATTTGATAATTTATCAAGAATGAAAAAGGGGGTAGAACAAATGAGAAACACATCATTTTCAATGAAATTTATACTCCTCGGCGCATGAATTTTCGTTACAAAATTTTTGCAAATTCACCTAATACAGTTCCATAGGCTCCTACAATAAATAAGGGAATATATGCGCGTGATAAGGACTTCCCGATGGTAGACTAAGTTTTCTATGTTATTCTCTAAATCGCACTTAGAAAACACGTGTGCGGATCGAAGAAGCGCACAAACTGATATCTATGTTTTCTTGTTAGGAATGGAACATTGGGGTTGGCGCCCAATGGAACGCACATTCAAGCTTTGTGTTCCGTAGAACAGCATGGCAACAGAGGTTGCTGCAAATGTCAATTGTGATGAAGAAATTACAGCACTGGGCCGTGTCCAACAAGCGAGAGACGACACAATGGAAAATGCAGACAGGCCTTCTGAATTCAACACAACCGGGAAGGGAACGCAACCTCATGACCCCAGCAGCGGCGGAGGACACGGAGGAGTACCGGGTCCTATAGCTGATGGGCAAGGAGGAGTAAGAATTAATAATTCTATGGATTCTCATGGTCAGCAATCGATGAATATGTCGAAGGATGGTAATGTGACAAAGACGCCAAACTGCAACTCAACAGGCCAGTCAGACGGCGTGCTTCCGCAAGCGGGTCGCACCAACGCAGGCTCGTACAACGGGCCCAGTCCAAACGTTGATCCGTTTTCTAGCGGTGCTTTACCTCAATACATGGAGAATAGTAGTGGTAATAAACAAGCGTCATTTGGTCAAGATGGTTATGGTGGTGGATATTTTGGAAATAGGAACAATGGAGGTTATGGAATGAACCAACATGGCGGACCTGGTGTGACAGGAAATGCAAACTCTGGTGCTGGAGCCCCCAACCAAGCCATGGCACACACAGGCACATACAATCAGTTTGATGGGAATATGAGCTCCAGACCAGGATACCCGAATATGTCTAATCGAAGTGGAATGGTCTCGCCAATGGGCCCGGGCAGTGCTGGTGGTTATGCCGGCTCACACAATCCGCGAGCATACGGTCCGGGAGACCGAATATCGAGCACAGCTCCAACTCTTTCACAACTTTTACAAGGACAAAAGCACCCTAGTCATAATTTTTCTGGGAATTTTGCAGGACAGGGTGATGTCAATGCAGCAAAAGGACCTGATGGTTCCATGGGGATGATGGGACAAGGAGGTCCCTATCAATCACAGTGGCCCAATCGAGGCCATATGCAACATCCGATGGGCCCGTATGGTGGTCAACGTAGTCAGGTACACCACATTCTCGCTTTGGTTCGTTTGGGCTAGGAGTAGGGGCAGGGCAGCACTTCGGAAAGTGTACACTGTGCAGTGGTGTTTAAAACATACCTTTGATCTTCTTTGTTGTTAAATAGTAACCATGTTAATTTGACAGTATCAATGTTGTACTTTTACTGTTTGAAGCAATAAGACTAAGAGTTGTATGCAATATATGCAATAGTGTGAAATTATGTGATCCAATCTTATTTAACGAAAACAGGAGGTGGCAAACAGTTACAGGTTTTTTTTGTGGGAACGGGTTATTTCGCACATTGCGCAATGAGTATATCTGCAGAGTGGAGACTGGTTATCCAGAAAGATCATTTTCAAACTGCGAATGGAATGTGTTTTTATGCATAAACAAAAACATATTCCATTTAAAACACACATGTGGTTATACTCATTGTGCAATGGGCTAAGGAAAATAATTTAATGCTTTATTTTCTGAATCTTTTGAAAAGTTAAGTTTTATTAAGAAAAAGTACTCTTGGTCAATTTTTGTGTGTGCTACTATATAGATATATATTGTTTTTTTCCCGTAAAATCCAGTGTACTTTTTACTGTTTGAGGCAATAAGAATTGTATGCAACTTGCAAGAGAGCTTTATTGGTATATGGTGTCAAACACTACCCCTCCCCTCACTGACTTATACCAAAGCATGTGAGGAACAGTGCTTTAAAACTAAAAACGGAGTCTACACTAACTTTTTGTTGAGGGTCCAGATTGAAAAATTAGAGGGTCTGTATGCAACTACGCATAAGAACCTTGTTGGGACTAAGATATTTTTGGTTGCCCAAGTGTTACTAGTGCCTGAGAATTTTGAGCCGTGCCTAAAGGCACTGGCTTGAATAGAAAATTATGAACAAATTATTGAAAGAATCAACTATCATTGTAGTCTATGGATAAACTATCAATGCATAATAAGTCTTGACTACATGTATATCTACAAAATTGTTTACTATGAGGATGTAAGAAAAACATGAGTAGAGAGAGAGAGAGAGAGGGCAATAGGGCATACAGTATAATGAGATACGCATATTTTCAAAATGAGAAGGAAAAAAAAAAGAGTCCAGCATTGAGATTGCTAATAAACATCCTTCAACTTCAACTTCAACTTTCCCTGTTCTAAACCAGATATCAAAGAGATCTAATTTGTGAAATACAATTCAAAGAAGAGAGCATGTAACGATTTGTTTAGGATGAAATACTGCAAGGACAGAGTTGACAATATATTCCTGGGGAAAAGAAAGATGATGAAATTCAAGAGAACAGAAAGAGTTCAGGCCCTAATTAAAAGGAAATATTAAAATTGCAATTCATGTAGTGATCTCTGAAAGATTTCTCATACATGTAGAAGATTCTGTAAATACCTACAGGTACCCGTACAGCATAAACTTGTGAGAGATGACAGTCTCGGATATTCTTTTTAGTATATATGAAAATTGAAAGTTTATTTCATCCTCCATCATGTCCCCTCCCACCTCTAGTGCCTACTTCTAAGAAAAGTAAAAGAAGAATACAAGTGCAGATAATCCCACAACCATTGTATACACTATACACTGAACAACCTATGTCAACAATGAGATTTCTTATGAATGGACTTAACAATGCTTGTGGTTGGAGGTTCTATCCAATTACAAGCAAAACATTACTAGTCTCCCCTCTTTTTTCCTTCTTCTTTCACTTGGCTGGGAAGGGGATTCCCCCGAATTGAGAGAGTGATGGTGTTTCTTTGAAGGCCAGCCAATATTTTATGGAGATCACAATAACAGCTGAACAGTGCCACCTCCCACCTGCTGGGAGCAAAGCGCATGCATTCCTTAATTTTATTGTTTGATACATTGTATGATGATCGTGAATGTTCTTTGACTGATTTTTTTTATGTGGGGGTTTGGAGGGGGGTCAGAAACTCAGAATGGTTTAAACATATTTCAATTTCATTTTTGTTCTCAAGTGTGTGCATGTGTGCATGTAGTTGTCTTTGTTTGTTGTGCAACGTATCTAGATGAATAAACTACAGTTCCTGGCAATGTTTTACAAATAGTTAAAATGATTTTACTCTTCCTTATGCTTACATGGATTTTATATATTTTTTTGTATGAATAACTGATTACTCACTTGGAGTACTTATTTATACATGTAAGTTATTTTTCATTGCAATGGGAATGTATTATTGCAATAAATATCTTTTGTTGGTCTGTTTATAATTGTTTATCTCCATATTGTTCACATTTTTTTTCTTCCCTTCATTAGGAAGTAAGAATTTTCTTTTTGATGAATTGCTTATTTTTTTTACATTCCCCCCTGAGCTTTCCAAACTAAACCCCTCTCCATTCTGCAATTTTTGTGGCAGATGGGAATGATGCCCGATGGTCAGAGCCCTATGCAGAAGAGGCCCTACCCTGGTGGCCCTCCTGGACCCTATCAGAATCAATATGGAGGACGCCAGTACTCGGGCATGTCACCTCAGATGTTCCCCAACCCTATGTATGCTGGCAATCGGACGTACGGTGCACCAGGCAGTGGCGCCGGTGGCGGAACCAGCGCCGGTGGAGCTGGTAGTGCCGTTAGTGCGGGTAGTGGCCAGTTTCCCCAACAGGTGAGAATGAGAAATTGTATTATGGGCATCTTTGTAGCTTTCATGTAATAAAACATATGAGGAGGTCTGAGTCAATGGTTGTCTTCTAAACCTTCTCAAACATGACTTGATCGTCACGTCACGTTGGACGTTCACAGTCGCAAATCTATGATCACAGAAGCAATTGCAATTGTGAAATGAACATACGGTACATGTTTGTAAAAGGAGTTTGTTTGTTTGTGAGGAGTCCAGGGGGTGTTTCACAAAGACTTAGATCGACTTAAAGTTGGACTTAACTATGGCAGGCCGTTCATGCCACTGTTTGCTCTCGAAATTTACTGGCATTGCTCTCTCAAGGGACATACAAATCATGGTCCTAAATCTACAGAATTTACATTTTTGATAATTCATTATTGAAGGAAAAAATGTTATCTTAAGATCGTAATGGTGAAATCAAATAGTGGCATGAACGGCCTGCCATAGTTAAGTCCAACTTAAAGTCGATCTTAGTCTTTGTGAAACAATCCCCTGAATCGTGAAAGTCAAATTCCGCGCAATCAATGGCTTACTACTTCATGAAAAAAAACATGCTTTGTTCACTAGTGCGAAAGCTGGCGGAGCCTGTTTACTTTTTGATATATATATCCTTTTTAAGATATCGAATCTGATGGCTTTTTTCTCATGCTGTAGATATATAGATTTTTCAGTACGGGGATGCATGGCAATTCACAAATGTTAAATGCGGCAAGGAAAGCCGTCGCTTCTCTTCAGAAAAGTTTCTGGTTTTACAGTGAATATTTCTCTTCAAATCGTTGTAATTAAATTATTGTGTAAATCTCGTACAAGAGAAAGTTGAGGTTCTATTAAAGATGAAATACAATTAATGAGCTTTCTCAATTCTTTTTATTCCCATATGGAAGAATGTATTTAACATTGTCTAATTACAAAAAATGGGTTACACTCAAAGTGCTGTCACTAGGGGCTAGTAAAAATATGATGATGATGAGAAATATTGTATGCCTTCTGACCAATTTCTGGTGTTTTACATTACTAAAGCATCATTCATGTACAGTATGACTATGAATGTAAATTGCTAAATTGTTTATTACTATTTTTAATGATGACGTAAGAACAATGTGCTTCACAACTCTGTATTGTATAAAACACAAAGTCACTGAATACACGTAGTACCTTTGTTGTGTGCAGTTGCCATTGATTTTCAATTGTTAAACAGAAAGAAAAAATGCGTTTACTGCTTCATATCTGAACAAGCCTTAATGGTGATCTTCAGCAAGACGTAACATTCCCAAAGTTTCATTCTGCACAATTGTTGCAAAGTTATTACATAATCAACCATATCCACTCAAAGTATCCTCTTTACACCGAGGCTCGTACACACATGCACATGTATTCATAAAGGCAGACTGAAAGTTGATAGAGTCCACTGATTTTTTTTTTAGCACCACGTGTCGATCACTGTAATTCTGTAACAAAATGAATGAATAAAATGAAAATGAACAAACAAAATTGATTTCTTTATGACACTATTTTGTTCGTTTATTTAGTTGCAGAAATACAATTTTTTTACGGGATGGAAGAGGTGTACCACCTGATGCTTCATATTAGGTTATGGACTCTGCTCTACTTAGTTAGGTTTCGAATGTAGGCTAAAGTTTAGTACGCCTTTGTCAATATCGGCAATGCCAATGGATGACTACTTCTGAATATCATCTGTAAGTGATGAAAATGAATAGCATTGGATGAAATGTTTTTGAAGGATTGATTCTATGTTTGCAATACTTTTCCTTGAAATCCCTGTTTTTATTGTGTTGTATTTCTTTTTCTTATTGGCTATTTCATTTATCAACTTCATATATCTACCTTCCTTCAAATTTTATTTTCATGTTCCCTCTTCTTGGGCCAGATAATGGCCCATGCAAATTAGTATATTTTGACAATTTGGTTTCTCAGAAGTGATGTGAAAGGGTTGCTTGAAATTAGACATTTAGGATGCTAAGAGTTTTCAATGAGTTTTATAATTTTGTATACTCTCATCCTCCATTTCTATCTTCTCTGTTGTAACACTTGTAATGCACTTTTTATAATACAGTTTGGTACTCGAATGAAATAGATCAATTTTTTCCCACGTGCATACTACATGGTCGTCAAAGTAAAGTACAGGGCCTTGTTGCATTTATCTTACCATCGATGTTAACTAACACGTAAACGTTGATATAATTGGCTGTTGAGTGATGTTGCCATGGTAGTTAAACCTGATGGCAAAGTTACCATCAGTGGCAAGTTTTATGCAATGGGGACCTGGGGGGTGTTTCACAAAGACTAAGATCGACTTTAAGTTTGACTTAAGTATAACCAGCCGTTCATGCCACTGTTTGCTCTTACCATTTACTGGCATTTGTCTTTCAAGGGACGTACAAATCGTGGTCTCAAATCTACAGAGTTTACATATTTTGATAGTTCATTATTGAAGGAAAAATATTATCTAAAGATTATAATTTAGAGACCAATGGGGATAGCAACCAATGGCATGAATGGCCCGCCATACTTAAGTCCAACTTAAAGTCAATCTTAGTCTTTGTGAAACACCCTCCTGGTCATGCAATTACATTGTGAATGAAACAATTGAGAAAGGTGTGAGGTTTTGTGGAATGATCAAAATGAAAAGAAATTGACTCAGTTTCATTGAAATGGAATGCACCGCTCACGAAAATGGATATATATGGGACTACTGTACACACTAATGTAGCAGGACAGTTTGGACCAAACTTTCCAGGTATTTCTCATCATAATTCGAATAAGAGGGAACTTGAAAGCAACACATTTCAGGTTAATGCAATCTACTGATAATAGATGATATTCTTCCAAATTGACTGACAATGCACAAAGAATGAGATAGCTCACAAATTCACTTTTTATCTTTACCAGAACTGAGCCTTCTCTTTCATTAGATACAGTATATATACAGTGTATTTTGAGGATTATTTTTTATGCCTGATATAAATGCTCTGGGTGTTTCTTTTTTTCTTTTCTTTTTTTTTGCAAGGGGAGGGGGGAGGTAAGGCTAGTTAGATGGTTTTTGGCCCTTGTTTTTTTGAAGTACCACATTTCTTTTTTTGTTTTCCAAAGCTACCAAAAAATAAGTGTAATAACTTTGTATTTTTGTATCATTTTGATTTTTTATTGTCTGCATAGATAGCTGAAGACATCTGTACGAACACCTATGAAGTGTTTCAATTTGAAATTTGTTTTGGTAATTAATATAATTACACTAAAATGAAGATTTCTGTTTAAAAGATAGGTTCTGTAATAACTTTGATGATTGTGGCCTGACAACGCGACCAATGAGATATTGTGATGCATGACTAAATGTAGAGAAAGTCCTATCAGTTGTCAAGAAAATAAGAAATTCCTAGCTACTTGCAAATTAAGATGACTAAAAGCATAGTGCGCTCCAACATCCTTTATGTGAGCACACGGATGAATACTCGGGCAAGTCCAAGGTAGTTGGTCATTTGAAGTCCTGTATGTTACCAAATGTTGTAGAGTTCTGAACATAAAATTACATCAAATGTATCATTGTACTTCAAATTTGTTCTGATCTGTTAGTAGGGTTATTCAATATAAAATCAGAATCTGAAAATCTTTGATGTGTTTGGTTACGTACTTGGCCTGGACAAAATAGCATGGACTTGCCTAATGGACTGATTTGCTAACATATTCAAGCTTTAAGCTGCTTTATAAAAAACAAAGGTTATGCTTGCCCCAGGCTTGCCTGACATAGCAACAAGTAATATACAGACTGGATTCCAAATATTGTAGTTCATTCATTAATAACTGGTAACTGGAATAACTGGCGCAGCTATGTTTTTGTTCCCCCACCTCTACACTTGCTCTACGCATTGCTTTCCCATTGCTTTCCCATCAACGTGGCCCCTTAGATAGTGGATGATGTCATGTGAGAGGACTTAATAGGTGGACCTTATGTAATTTTTTAATCCTCTTAATCTGTGCAGAAATAAAAAGCAAGGAGAGAAAAATCAGTACTAAAAAATTCAACAATAGCACTCATCTACAAACAGTCAGGCTTACATACACACTGAATGCAGATCTGTTAATCATGTCAAGGACCTCATAAAATAGTATTGTTGGTAAAAGGCCACTTCTTTTTTTCCTTTCTTTCTTACATATCTTATAGAATTGAATAGCAAATAAGAAAAAATGTAGATTGTATATTTTTAAATATTCAACTTTTTAACTAGTAGTGTCAATTGTTCAATATTCAATTTGTGTCCCTAAAGATGTCCCCTCACTATGGTCCAACAAGCCAGTCGCAAGGCACCAACTACGGTTCTCCTTCAGGCTACACGCCTCAGGGAGATGGTAGCGGTGGCAGCAACAGTGCTGGGGGACCACCCTCCCAATCCATGCAACACCAAGGACCACAATCACAATTGTGGAACCAACAGGTAATTGGGGGGTGATATAGTGATACTGATTAATAGCCTGTTCACCCTAATAAATTTATACGAAACTCGTACAAAGGAACATCGTATAAGAATAATGGTATAGCGAAAGGGGTGTACACACGTGGAAAAAAAGTATTGTATAAAGAACTATTATTGGAGAAATCAGAAATGTTTAGTGTTGGCTTACATGTAGGTTACAGCTGGCCCAAAATCAGTGTTCACTCACAAACTATAGCCCCACCCAATTATACAGTTGTTCATATATGATACAAAATTCATATGGTAAATGGACCCTGATATGATGTCAAGAGTACATTTGAAGTGATGCTCAAACATCCTTTTTGCTATAATATGAAATTTTGTTATACGATGTTCACACTAGAAAAAAAAAATAGTTACTATATATATCGTATTGCTATACGGTTCTTGTAGAGCTGCATTGTACATTGTATACAATGAATAATGGTTGTCTGAACAGAGGGTATTTAGGCTTCAGGACCGGTATTCTATTCAATACTTAGGTTTGAAATATAAGTATTTTACTTAGTCTTCGGCTTAGATAAAATATTTAGCCAATTTTGGTATTCTGACTTGGCTAAGTATTTTACCCTAAATTTAAGACAGCTCCCTACCAGACTTCAGCCAATTATTTGGAGGCCTTGATTGGCAGGCATATGGTTTTCTAACGCAGTATCATAACTTGCGCACAGTTATATTAGCGCGCTTTTATTTCGACCCATTAATTGCGCATTACTTTTGATTGACCGTGTGATGTCACAATGCTTATCAGTAAGTATTTCACTTAGATTTTGTCTTACGTATGTAAAAGTCTAAAAGGCGATTTGAATACGAGATAAGTAAAGTTCTTAGCTTAGTAATTTACTTAGTAAATTTCTTACTTATTCTACATTGTAAGTATCGAATTGAATACCGGCCCTGGCAATTGCTTAGGACAAGAAGCAAAATTCTGATAACCTTGGCTTAAAAGGAAAGTCCACCCTGATATTTGGTTGGTTTTAATAAAAGCAGGAAAAACGGGAGTAACAGATCGGTGAAAGTTTGAGTAAATTTCGATAGAAAATAGGAAAGTTACAAAATTTTGAAGTTATAGTATAAAATTAAACAAAAATTAGCGACGCAGTGGTGTATGTTGCAAGGTCTTCTTCAATATGCCTTATACAGAAAATTTCACAGATTTCCATGTACTTAGTTGCTGATGAAGGAATTGCTTTCATACAGGGGTTAGGTAGAAATATAGGTGCGATTGTTATATCTAGGGGGCATGTATGATTAAATCATTTCTTTTGAGAAAAGAACAGATTTTTTTTAGGCGCGATAGCTCAGTTGGTAGAGCAGTGGTCTCGTAATCCAGCCACCGTGGTTCAATACCAAGTCGATGCACTAGTGCCCTTTGGTAAGGCATTAATCCTCATTACCAGGTCCCTTGAAGAGGACCTAAAGCCATCGGTCCTCTGGTTGCTTACTACCAATCATTAATGCTTTCTTAGCAGTCAGGTAAAATAACCACCACAACAAATGGAAGAGGAGCTCCAAAGGCAAAAAGACGTCAATTTGTGTCTGATTGATTAAAACTTGAGAAATTCAGAACTTCCTTATTTTTATTGGATTTTCTTTAACTTTCAATGATCTGTTTCTCTAATTTTTCTGCTTCTACTGCAACCATCTTAAGACCAGGTTGGACTTCACCTTTAAGTTTGCGTTAGAAAAATGTCTGGTTAAATGTTTTGTGTGGAAATAAGATGGTTATGGTTTGATCTTGCCAGATGTGATTTGCCATCAAATATCTGAAATTTTAAATGTAGTTTTGAAGGGGATGGAGATTATACATGTACTATACATGTATGTATTAATCCCCTTGATTAAAATGTCCTCTACCGAGTATGAAATGGCAATATGGCATACGCATTATGTAATTAAATTATGAAAAGAGTGTAAAATATACACTGTAGTTTGTTACGGTTATTAAATATTACAAGAGACAAATACATTTATGTATTTTCTCATTAACTGAGCATTCTAACATGCCCATTTTTAATATTCGTCAAGGCATTTTCTTTTCTCTTCATTTGTAGGATATTGTTTTTAGATGGTATTTTCTTAAATTCTTAAGTTTCATGATTTTCATCTTGTGTAAGCTTTTGGTTGTACTCTCAATTTCTCTCTGTGTTAGACACCATGTTTCATTGAAGAGTTATGTCTTCTTTAAAAAAAAAATTAATCATGAGACGTTATATGCATTCTGAAGTCCTGAATTCATTTCCGACCAGAAAAAACAAATTTGTACTTTAATTTTAGAATACAATGTACACCTGATTTTGTGATTGTGTAGTTTTTTCAATTCATGTAATGCTTTGCATGGTACATGTACCACACAAATGCATTGACTTTGAATTTAATAATAATATGGTCTTGAAAAGTGATTTGTGAAATGTATACAACTGTTTACAACATATACAGCCTGTACATGTACAGGACTGCCTTAACAAATCTTTGTGTGTTGTAGTGGTACAGGTATACATGTATGGACAGTGAGTAAAGATTTGAAATGGCTCGCATCATATTTGATGCTGTAGAACATATCTCATAAGTGTTTATGGTTGGAATTATGATTAGCCAGTGGATTACTTGCTTTTGAATGCAAGCTGCATCATGTGCAAACAAATTGTTAAAAATACAGTTGCTGTAAATTGTGTTTGGCCAAGAGATGCAGTAGCACAATACATTGTCAAACATGTATTGTAGATTCACTCATTCAGTTGGTTACTGTTAGTAGTTACTGTGCTACAGTCAGTCAATTGCTTAAAACAAAATATATGAATAATATTTTGATCAACTAGAGATGTGCAAGAAATTGTTTGCTACATTTCTAAAAGCTGTAGAACTAGTGCCTTGTTTGACATTTTACTTCCATTTTGTTCTATTAGCAGCAGCAGCAGAACATGGTTCACTCTCCCCATCCACAGCAACCACAACCACAACAACCGTCGCCACACTCCGTGCCGCAGTCACAACCAAGTAACCAACCCAGTCAGCCACCACTTTCACAGTCCGGTCCTGTGGAGACCCAACCAACACCACCTGCGCAACAGCAGCAACAACAGCAGCAGCAGGAGCAACGACAACAACAACAGCAGCAGCAGGAGCAACGACAACAACAGCAGCAGCAGCAGGAGCAACGACAACAGCAGCAGCAGCAGGAGCAACGTCAACAACAGCAGCAGCACCAAACCTCACAACCTCAACAAAACCAACAACAACCCCCTTCTTCTCAGCAACAACAGCAACCGCGGAACTTCCCGAGTAGTAGAAGTAGTAGCAACCAACAAGCTGCCTCGTCACAGAATTCATCATCTTCATCATCGTCCAATAAGGCAGCATCACAAGATGGGGCAATTAACAGACCACCAAGCCTACCAGTAAGTTGCAGATAAATTTTTTTGATTTCTTGTGCAGTAACTTTAAATTAAAAAGATGATGCATTCCTTCTTTTTTTTTGAAGAGAATTATAATGCTGAAGTTAAATTATGAAAATTAGCTAAAGAAAATTTAAGAAATGTTAACTCTACTCTTTTTCTGTTCCAGGGAAAATACTTTTATAAGATGGTCAAGAATAGGAAAGCTTGCACAGAAAATCATCTGTATTTTGACATAACAGATGGGGGGCTTACATGTAGGAGCAAAATCTAACTTAAAAATCATGTAGTATTCAACTATAGAGGAGTACTATCACTTCGAGCAAGGATTAAAGTGATAGACAGTCTAAAGGGCGATGTCCAGTACATGTATGTGTGATGTCCAGTATGTGTGAGATTTGAGATGGCATGAATGTACGCACTCTAAATTTATGCAGGACAATTAACTCTTACAGCATATGATAATTGTCACTTCCACCCTCTCTTGCAAAATGGGGTACAAACATATATGTCCATGCACTTACTCACTACACTGTACACTAGCCAATAAGCAGTGACTGTACAATACATATGGGAAATCCATGACTAATACCCATATCTCAAGCACTCCCAGAATTTAAAAAAAAAAATACATTCCAGGACTTGTATATATTTGTATACATAATCCCATCTTTTTGTAACAACATTTTCAATGACCGGGCAGTTTTGCTGAATCATTTGAAACATTAGTTGTTAAGAAGAGAAGATAAGGAAAGATAGTACAGTGTGTGATAATCTATAATATCATACTTCCTCCTGGGCATTTGTAGTACATGTAGCTATACAGATTTTAACCAGACGTTTCCACCTGTACTTTACAGTAACTTTGCAAATAGTGATTCATACTACATACTACTCATCAGTTTTCAATATTTGTCAATATTGCAAGTGCTTGACTGTCCCACGTGGCTTGCTTTCCACGAAACAGGGTTGAATGGAAAAGTTGAATGAAACTGACAGGTGGTCATTAAATAGCAATGCCATGGCCTATTAATTAATCACCCAGTGATAATGTGAGAGCCCTTACTGGCAGGGCTAGCATGATAATCAATGTTTACATTCCGCCCACTCATGATATGATCAAACGGCCTGGAAATCCATGCTACTTGAGTCATGTCATTGACCTTCTCTGCTGGCTTCTTATTGCTAAGTCAATCCCCAGAGCCAATGTGTCTCCGTAATATCCTATGTCAATCGGGCTGGAAGACATGCTCCTGTGACGTCAATCCACTTGATCACATGATAGATAATGTCATTGAATCAAAATCTCATTTACATATGTGGCACACTTCATGGGGTATGAGTCACCTGGCTAGGGGAAGCCCCTGTTTTCTTGCTGTGCTATTTATAGGACACCTGCTGAGTCAATCTGCCATGCTCAAATGGTTTTAATGACCCCTGGTGCATGTTTTGTGTCTTGAAATTGATTTTCTCTCTTGTTGCATTCACCTCCCCTTTTTCAACGAGACACCTTGGCTTGTTGAAATGGAAGACCTTTTGTATGGTAATGAATGAGGATTACTTTTCTTGGGAGATGGATACAATGTCTTCTCTTCTTAAGAGTGTGTCACATATTGAGATGTAATTGACCTTGTAAATCATTTTGTTTGCATTGATACCATGCAAGCCTTGGCAGACAAAGCACTCCCTCTGCCCTTGATATTGATTTTTCATTGTGAGTGCACATGTACATGGATGTATACTTGAGCTTTTAAGTCAACCACATCATCTTTGTGTTTTACATTGCTTGCTTGCTGTCAATGATCATTCTCCATTCTATTTACATGAAGCTTAAATTTGTTCTAAGATGAGGTACATGTATGTAAAGTGTAATTTAAAAGCAAAACACATACATGTACATGTACCAATTCTCATCAACGATAGAATTCTAGAATTTCCATTCTCAGTGAATTCATTCATGTGTATTAGTGAAGTCCTGTTGGGAGAGCTACTGTCACCCCCATCTCTTGTGTACTTAAATGCAAAATGTGTAGAGTTTACCTTTTCTCAATTCTAATGATATAAAGAGCCTTTTATTTATTTATTAATTTATTTTTCCTCATCTGACAAACCGATTTCTACATGTGGGTATGTTTTGCTTTCAATATAGAGAATTTTATCCGAGTGTTTTATGGACATGTTTGCATTTGCAAGATTCAAAATAAAATGTATTTTATTTAACCATCACAAAAACAAATATACAAACAACAATATATAGTATGGAATATGGAAAGGACCAGTAGAAAAGCAAATGCTCGTAGGGATGGCCCTTAGAGAGGCAACAAAAATTAACAAATACCAAGTAATTACGATTGCAAAATTTGTACATCGTGTACACGACCTTACATGAGCACACATGCCAGGCAGAAACTATGGAGGTTCTGGTGAGCATGGACCTTGAAATGTCCAAATATAAATGGGGGCTTGATGATCACAGATTGCCTTTATATTGATTTCTGGACCCCCATAAATAGAAAAGTTGTTATGGAGCCCATGCCTAATGTACTTTTATGTTATAATATCAACTTGCTTGAATGTTTACATAAGGAATTGAAAGAAAAAACATTTTGGTCTAAAATCCTTCTTTATAAAAAAAAAAACACACAATTTGTACATCTCATACAATTATTGCTTCAGTGTAGATTATCCAGGCCTGAGATTATCCAAAGAATATTTAGTGTTTGTAAGTTATGCTTCCTTTTAATAGAAGAAATTGCTTTCATTTTTGAAAATGTATGATCAAAGAAGAAATTCTATCCTAATTGCAGACATGAACGTTGTATAGGCCTGCATGTACACATGCATGTAGGCTACATGCATGCCTACATGTACTGTATGCTTGGGAAAGAATGATGCACGGTACGCACACAACGCTTGCCATTGATATGTACTTCCTTATAAAGATACGTGTAGGTCTTACATAAACATGAAGAATTAATTCTACACGATATCTATCTTCCTTTTCACTGTATACTTGCACAAGTGCATATTTCAATTCTCGTCCAGTGTTTTTCTTTTCTTTTCCTAGAAAGCAACCCTAGAGTATTTGTGAAAATCGTAACAGCAATTGAATGTAAAAAGAAATTTAGTTCCAAATATTACAAAATCAAGTACTTTCACCAAATAAAATATTACAGTACAAACTAGATGACAATTAAAATATGGTTAAGATGGAAATTGATGCAAAAAAATATGTAAATGTAGAAAAGAAAATTGTGTAGGCCTACATGTACATGTACATGAAGGACGTGACTACATGATGGATATGCATATGTATAGTTTGCATTATAGAAATACATGTACTTCTACTACTTACATGTACATGTACTGTACATACGGTCTACATGCAGAATGAGGCAGTGTAGAATATTGTAAAAGTAACAAATTAAAAAATGGAAACTGTTTTACAGTTATCAGGGCTCCGTCTTATAAACATTTGCGATTCATCGCAACTTATTTTTGATTGATATCAAATCACACCTATGTACATAAGAGATAGGAGGCTGCAAACTTGCGATTGATTAGAGGACTTGGATCGATTTTGATCAATCACAACTCTTTATAAGAGGGGACCCTGAACACAAAAATTGATTTTTACAACATCTGGGAGAGATACGAACAAAACATTATTTATAAGTGTGAATTATATTGGCAAAGAAAATGTTCTCATTGGAGATTTAATCAGGAAATAAATGCAAGTGTATTTGTGTAATTATATGTACATGTACGTGACATGAAATATTGAAATAAGCAATGATTTCTGATCAGTGATCATATGTTAGATTTTTAGATTTTTAGAGGAGTAGATTTCACACTTTGATGCATATTTGGTATAGGATACTAATTTATGAACCAGTCAAGGCTACAGTCAATCAAAGCAGTTTTTAAAATATCAAACTGAATATGAAAAAAAAAACCCATTGATATAGAAAAGACAAGGTGGAAATGTGGGGCACTGCTGCTCATGTCACCATTTCATTAAAAAATAATGATAATCAAAATGGCTAATTAATGGACATTCCTGCATAGATTTACATGTAATATGTAGATGCTACTTGCATATCACCTGCAAGTGCCTTTTCCAGTCTTACATTGTGTGACAGTACCTCAAAACATTGTCCTCGTGTTCAACCTTGTCAGTCTTCATCGAGTTATTTCTATCAAGTTCATTTCATTTTCTGAATGAAGCATGGCCTGTCCTTGGCAGTTGTATTGATTTATTTCCAGCCAGTAAAAAGACACCCCACTTAATTACTGTGTGGTACAAAAGGCCACATGGAGGCATGTACACTGCATTCCAAAGTCGGCTTTGTCAGCCAGCTATCAATGTTTGCACTTTCATTTAAGGTCACCTATTATTAGCTCAGTAATCCCCACGGTCACATGACCAAGGCCATTGACCTGTCATTTGAGCCATGTGGTCACATGTCATAACAAAAGCCTCTCTACATGGAGGCAGGCAGGTAGGTAGGCAGCAGCAGGAAGGTAAATCTCTGTGTACTTAATATTGTGATGGCTCCTCCATTCATAGCCCTCTTCTAGCTGCTGCACCAGCCAGCCCACACAATAAAAGTGTCTTTTCAAAGCAGCAGCTCAGAAGTGAGGCAGGATCTTGCTTTCTGTTTTGATAGTGGTTGTTTTTTTCTTTTCTTCTTCTGTTCATCATCTTCTCTTTACCTAGGCGGCTGACAAGTTCTAATTAATCTCACTGTGATAGTTTAGCATGAAAAAGAGGCACAAAGATCATCGTCAGAGTCATCATTTAATTCAAGTAAATTACACTTGAATGTGAACATCAATTCAAGTTCATCTTAAAATGATTTACTAGTATTACAAAATTTCCTAAACCACCATAGATTGTGTATGCTTCGGCTTACAACTGCTACCATGTGCAAGTACCCTGAAGAGCTTAGAGCCGGTAATCACTACGGCAGAAAGAAATATAGAAAGCAGAGGAAGTCATACTCATATATTTGATTGGCTTCTCATTACAAGTAAATCACCAAATTGGCAGTCATTAGCCTCTCTGTGGCGGTCGTTAGTCCGCTTTTACCAG
The DNA here is from genome assembly GCA_037976565.1 of Mesocentrotus franciscanus. Lineage (NCBI taxonomy): Eukaryota > Metazoa > Echinodermata > Echinoidea > Camarodonta > Strongylocentrotidae > Mesocentrotus > Mesocentrotus franciscanus. The sequence continues at coordinate 20,849,488 of CP137671.1, forward strand.
ATGATGATTATATTGTACATTTGCATCTCTTAAAGATTTAGAAAGCTTCATGTATACAGCCATGTCCAAAGAGAAAAACATGGATTGATCGGAGTGATTTTGAAAATGTAGACCTATGAAGTTTTGGAATCTGTTTGGTTTGTGGCAACAATTACAATACAACGGTCCTCTGTTATGATTTACGTCTTACCTATACATGATAGTCAATATTATGTAACTGCACATGGGACAATGATTCTTTTAAATCTATTTACGTTGCAGAACATATTTAAAACAAAGAACATTTGCCGTAGATTTTGCATAAACCTTTGACCAAAAACAAATATTTAAAAAATTGGACCCCGCCAAACCTAAATTGCTTCACGTTCAAACTGGAACCTTCCCCCTTTCTTCCATACGCATAGAAACAAGAACTCTTCATGTGCATGTAGATACATGTGTTACAAATAGAAAGGATATTCAAAGAATTTAAATTAATAGAACTACAACCAACATTGCAAGTTGTAGTGATAATGCTTTGATACAGACCAGACCCATTGCACAGTAAGGAGTGGCCAAAGCAAGGCAGCATGTAGTTTGTACACACTCTTCTCCATTGTTCACAATACTGCAGTGTACAACAGAGTGTGTGCTACATGTTGTTATACATGTACGTGTACTAGTTCCTACACAGTCATATTCCTTTGCAGAAGAATATATACCCCTATCCCATCTATTCAATCTATTTTGGACACTTCTCCATAAACAAAAGAAATACATTGGAACCCATTCATGATCTCTACCAAAGTTTTCAAAATTGGACCTTCAGGAACCCATTTGATAGCCTCAAGTAGACATGTGATGTTGAGATGGTCCCTGAAATGGTCTAGAATATAGGGAAAATTTTAGCTAATTAAAAAGTTAATCATCAATTTGCCCATAACTTGATACCACATGGCTTTGGTAGAAATGTTCTTTTCTGGAAAGTATTAATCAGATCATAATTTGATTGTTATCTAATGATTGCCAAGTGAAGTGTTAAATTTTGCACATTTTACCAGAAGACATTGCTCAATCACCAAGGAGAAAACTATGGATTTTCATTCATAAATTTCCCCATATCCTGTCTAAAGATCATTATCAACAATACTCATGATAATTTGGATGCCACCCACAAGTCAGTTTCGTTGGAGGTGCCAAACTTTTTTTCAGGAGAAATCCCTGAAGGAACTCCACTGCATGGACTCTGCATGGTGGAAAATGACATTAGGGATCACCTCAGAAAATCGATAGTGCCTGTGCGTGGGAGACAAAGTTTGGGGGAAAGAAAAACGTAGTCGGTTGGTTGCGCTTGCAGAGTTAAATGGCCGAAAATGAGTTGAATGTTGCAAGTTTCTATTTTCTGCTCTTGGCTTGGTTAAATTGCGAGGGATAGGGTAGAGAGAAATGTTGATATCTCTCTTTGTTGCCATTTGATCCATGCTATTTCTGACCTCCTGGAAGTGTGTCATGCATGGGGAAGCACGAGAGGTCAAAGGGATCACATGCAATTTATCAGAAAAGTTTTCTCTCTTTCATCAACTTTTTGTTGATGTTTCATTGTTGTGATACTCATGATAATCTTTCTTTGAATCATGTATGTACTACATATGGTACTAGAATGATTTTTATTTTTTTATTGTCTGTCTCTCTTCGTCATTCAGTTAGAGGAATTGTATGTGCAGTGTAGGGATATTCTCTGCTTTCGTGCATGTATATTTCCTACGTGTGTTATTTGCCAAGAGTGTAGCATGCACACACAGCACTAGCGCCTGTATTCTCCTATGGGGCCCCTTCAGACTGGAACTACTTTTGCATGCAAATGAGTTGTGGCCTCATAAATAAGCCATTACTCATTCTACATGCACTGCCTGTGCACACATGCACACTTCGCTAAATAATACTGCCTGCTTTTCAAGGGAGAAAGAGAGTGTGTGTGTTGTGTGTGTCTGCTGTATGAAGTGAGTGCAGTACGTGCTAAATCTATAGTCGTCCGCTCTGTGCTGTGTGCTTGGCTGCTTCGCTTGCATGCAGCCTGTAGCTAGCATTGTACTGCTCTAGCTGTGCACAAGGGTTAGGCTCTGTGAATCCACTGATGCATAATGGTATGGAGCCTGAATGATAACAAGGCTGTGTGTTTTTTATTCAAACCCAAAGACCTCTAGGAGAGACATTGCCAATTTGCTGCCTGTTTATCTCAATAAAAACCCCCAACATGATAATGGTGGATTTATTTTACAAGTGTAAATACACTGTCAAAATACTTGTGACTGAACTTTGTATTTTATCTCCACGTAAACAATCAAACTCGGTGTAGAGGTTTGACAAGAGAAAAGTTAATCATTAATTGTCAAATTGGCCATCCAGCCTAGTCATACGCGAAGCCTTCACAAGCATACAAAAGTGGTGGTGCTAGCAGTTCTATAATTGAACCTGGAGGCTTTTTCTCTCTCTCATTACTTTGTGTAGTAGGGACTACAGTAGACTGAAGCTTCTGTAGCCAGTAGAAAAGTGATGCAATGTAAAGCTAATCCTCTTCAACTTCAAAGAATATTATTTTTTTCTCCTTATTTTCATTACGTTCTTCAATTTACCCCTAAGTATATAAAAAAGTATAGAATTTTAGAAAGTAAATGTAATGATATATCTCTCACTTCCAAGTATTTTCTTTTGACAAATTTCTCTTTTTTCCCCATCCAGTTTTGCGAATGTAACTTATTTGCTCTAAAGATATGTATTTGTGAAATAAGGAAACAAACTTGTGTTTCCATGTATCATATCAATTTGAATTCTCAATTACAGTAGCATAGATTGCTAAGCCTTAAAAATCCAGACACAAATTATATAATATTCATAATATTTTTATTTACCTAACCCTTCCCTGCTTACACATATTATCTTTATTTTGGCACTATTGGAAATTTGTCAACAAATTTTGCTGATCTTTTCTTTAATGATTCGTGATAAAACAAAGTTCTGACAATATTTTGTGTAACATTTGAATATTCCTACTACTTCATGTACAGTACAACTGTCAGGGAAGGCTGAAAGGAAGCATGCTTTATGCAATTTCAATTACAGAGTTTATTTCAATAGGAATGAAAATCAGTGATGTGAATCGTTATTATACATGTATGTGCCACTCTCTTCCCAGGTGTAGTAAATGGGTAACTCGTTGGAAGAAATTACTGAGCTGAGCTATAGCAGCTCAGCTAGGTAATAATGTGATGATTTGTATCAAGCACAGTAGAGTATATTTGTATAGTAGCTGTGCTATATAAATGGACATAATAATGATAATGATAATAGTGATGATGATGATATTCAGATGACAATAATAATAGTAGTAATATTAATTTTATTATAATTAAAGAAAATCAGATTTATTAAAATCAAAATCGATTTTAGATATGAATTAGGTGAACCTTTACATTTTTAGTTATTAAATGCTATCCCTGACAACTCTATAGTAATGTGGAGAACATATTGATGTTGACTGTAAGACAGAAACTTACAGGGATTAACAGCCTGTGTTAATTAATACATAAATATGGAATGCATGATTTTTAATGTCATTTTATTTTGCTACCTAACATTTTTTATAGGCACTTTACGGCGACATGTTTAGAGGAGGCTTTATGGTAAAAAATGTTCATTTGTTGAATTGGCTAACCCTATCTATGACTCTTATCTTTGTTTCTTCTTTTAATAATAAAAATAATGATGATGATATTAATGATGATGATAATGATGGTGATAATGATGATGATAATATTAATAATAATAGTAGATACTTCAAGTTATTTTGAGCATTAGAATTGTTGCGATTTAAGTTATGTTATTGTTTTGAAACTGTAGAATATATGTACCTCTACCTGGTTCTTTTGCATACATGTGCTCAATGGAAGAGGAGTTCTAAATGAAGCGTTTAAAAATGTGACAACCCCCTCCCTTCCTTTCTCTCAAGACCCAATGATCATGCCATCTCTGAGAATACTGGTCTCAGAAAGAGTAATTAAGCGTTATCTAGAGATTTTGAAGGATGAATCATATTGCCGAGCAGGAACATATCAATTTTCCAAGTATTATCTCTTAGGGACTATTGGAACCCATTGGAAGGAGTCCCACAGTTTCAAATAGCCCGTTCAGACTACGGTTAATTTATACAAAACGCTTATTTAAAAAGTAACATTTGTAATAAATCATCAAATAGTGGAAGGGGCATACAGACTAGATAATATTGTATAAAGAAACGTTTTGTAGAGAAACTGGTTTTGAAGAGGGGTCATTTTACATGCCAGCTGACAAGTCGACAGTGTACGCTCATGATAAGCCCTGCCCAGTTATCGTAAGATGCAACGATATGACGTTCACACTAGAACTGGACCCTGATTCTTTATTGAGTTTTCATTTGAAATGATGCACAGACCTGCGTTTCGCTATACAAAATTTTCTTTATACGACGTTCAGACTAGAAAAAAAACGTACTTACATATCGTACAAACGTACAATAGCTATATGATGAACTCTGGCAGTCTGAACGTTGGTGTAAGAGCCATCTATTCCAAGTAGGCGTGTATCTGCTGAGCAAGATGGAGTAGAATATTTTTGGGTCGAGCTAATGTGTTCCTTGCGAGGGTTTCAGAATTCATGAAGTTCTCTTGAATCTAGATCATATGAATAATAGAAAGTATATCAGGAATTTTCGGAAAGAAAAATTACAAACCTGATTCTTGAGCTTGGGTATACTAGTTATCAGAGCCACAGTTCTGCAAACCCATTCTTGCCTTGTAGATTTCCAAACTACTTATTGATAATCCTGAGTTCTACTAATGGAATTACATTCTGAGTGAAATTTTAATTGACTAATTCTAAATTGTTTAAAATATTTGGATTAGCAAAATGTGAACAAACTTGCAAAAGCTTGCTGCAAATTCACGGAAGCCTTTTCTATGTATTACCTGTTGGGATGACCACAAGTGTAGCTTTATTTTATTGTATTTCTTTGCTCATTGTACATATTTTTACAAATTATGTTTTCCTGAAGATATAATTTAATTGTCTTATTAAAACCATCATAGTCAACTTTTTACTTTGATTATGTAATTGTTACTTTTTGCCCTTCACAGATTTTTAGATAACGTTTAAAATACTTGCATAACAAACTGACTTGCTTATTTTGAACAGTGGACATCCATTGTTTTATTCAACTACCTTAGAATAGACAGTGCTTCACTTAGTGACGTTATTTGATATTTTATTTCTTCGGGAGGGGGTTAATTGAGATGTGTCTGAATATGCATTGTCTAGCATTGATGGTAATATTTTTGGCACATCATTGGAGGTGTGTAAATTGGCCTGTTTTTGATCTGCTATACACTCAACCATTCTGCATGGATATTTTTCCCCTCACCCCAGGACCTATCAGGATCATTAGATGATCTTCCTACAGGATGTGACTTCAACAGCCAGTCATCAACTGCAGCAGCAGCGGCAGCAGCAGCAGCAGGGACAACAACTGGCTCAGCGTCCGGCAACTCCAGCAGCCACTCCACCTCCAACACAAGTAGCAGCTCCAACAACCACAGTGGCAGCGGGGGTTCATCCACATCGACCGCTCCACCCCTCTCCCCAGCCACCTCGGTGCATTCGGTACACTCGCCTCACGTGCACCCTTCCGTCACGGCCCTCAGACCTTCGCCTTCACCTGTAGGATCACCTGCAAGCCATATATCACGCTCTTCTCTGTCGCCAGCTAGTGTTCACGGTGAGTGCCGTCATCAAAGTTGTGAACTGCCCTTCTTTTATTGACTCTCTCAATTTATACTTAACCTAGATCAATTTGTTTCACATGCAAGGAAAATGATGCTGTTACATGCCTATTTTCTGTGGCTTAGCCTCAATTCTAAATGACATTTGGATGAAACCGAGGGATTGCATCTAACTAACCTGGGCAATGTTTGTAGACTTGCATGAAGGTATCGGTAATATAAGCTTGCTGGCCAGGCATATGAAGTCATTGTGCTACTTATCCTTGTGGATGTCAGCATTGATGTATTTGTGAATCAAAGCATCTCAGTGAAAGAGATAAACAGAAAAAAAGGGGATTTACATCATATAAACACCTCTGTAGAACAGTTCATATTTCTTGGCAAAAGTTAATAATTCCTACAAAAGTTAATGGATGTATCTCGTTTAAAAGAAGAATTTGTCTGCGCTTCATTATTTTCGTTATATCAGGTGGGTCGATGACTCCTCAACCGTCTCAGCCACCTTCAAATACACCCGATGCTCCTTCACAGACTCCACCATCAGCTTCTTCAGAGACCAGAGGTTAGTATCATATCACATTGTGTAATTGCGCTCTTCTAAGATGTTTAGTTTTGAGATGGAGTAGTCCACGATCTACCAGTCTAACTTTGCTACATGTATGTATGCAGGTGAGGCTTAGGACCAGTTCCATTTAACTCTTGTATCTGCTACGTATTAAAATCCTGGGGGTGTTTTACAAGCAGGACTAAAATCGACTTAAGTTGGACTTGAACTATGGCAGGCTGTTCATACCACTGGTTGGTCTCACCATTGGTCTCTCAAGGGAAGTGCAAATCATGGTCACAAATCTAGAGAATTTACATTTTTTTTTGAAATGTTTTTTTTTTTTTTTTACTTAATTCAAGTTCTACATTAAGACTATGGTTTGCAATTTATGCCCCTCAAAAGGCTTGAACCAGATGTAAAATTAGAGAAAAGATACCCAAGACATTATTATCTTTAACAATGAACTATAAACAAATGTGTAGATTTGTGACCATTATTTGCACGTCCCTTGAGAGACCAATGCCAGGAATAGGAAGAGCAACCAGTGGCATCAACGGTCTTCCCATAGTTCAAGTCCAACTTCAGTCGATCTTAGTCTTTGTGAAGCACCCCCCTGGACTACCACATTGTTTTGAGGTAAATTGTACATAAACATTGTTTGTGTGACAAAAGTCGACTGTGGCAGTCCACTATTCATTTCATTAGTTAAGCAAAACAGGTAAAGAGTAAATATCAATGTTGCTAGTTACAGTCAACAACTGAATTATTCATATCTCTTGTAAATGTAACGTTTTCTTTTGGTGTGTTTTATGTGTTTTTCGTAACTCAAGAATGGATGGTGGATTGGTTGAATTAGGGCCCTTCTTGAATAATTTTTATATGTAAGCTTTCTCAAGAAACGTAAATCCTGACTAATAAATTATTCACATACTTAAACGATTACAAAAGTTGGTAAGGGTATGAATAATTTAGTTGTTAACTGTATGTAAGACTGCTGGAAATTACATCATTACAGTCTTTATCGTGATGGGTATAGTGTACATATCAATATGCAGTTGTGTAACCATCCTCTCTTACTGTCATGCATTTGTAAACCATGAAAGGGACAGGAAGTTTGAAATCAATGATATATCCAGGCACATAGGATAAAGATTCCAACTGCATACACAATTTGCACTGAACACACATACATGTAGTCCATATTCTCTGTGTACTTGAAAAAGGGTCTAATTGACTTGGATTGGTGCTGTTATCTTTTCTTTCTGAAATACTTTATATCGTTTTTTAAAGCTTAAATGCCACACATGGTATTATATCCCCACAAAGATTATTACATCTTCTGTGTAGAGCCAGAAGGGCATTAAAGATACTATGTCCCTTTTGCAGCCAACATCAAATTCTGTAGTACTTTGCAGGAATTATGAATATGTCATGTATGTCCTATCTGTGAAATTTAAACGTTAGCAGTGTCCTAATATTCAAATTATGCAAGGAAACCTGTTTACTTGCTAGACTTCACTGTCAGACACTATTGAGTGACTGACTGGCTTTTTTCATCTTTGGTAATAACATACATAAAATGAGCTGTAAAGGGTATATGAGCATTTGTCTACATCAATAACCCACTTCTTGTAATGGCCAAAATTAAAGATAAAGGCCAGTTCTGGTCATGCGATTGCATTGTGAAAGAAACGTTGTGAAATCGATCAGAAAAGGTTGATCATCTAGCATATAAGTATTGGTGTGTACTGCAAGGTTCTGGAATCATCAAAATGATAAGAAATTTGGCCCAGTCTTGGTAAAGTTACAAGCACTGTACACAGAAAGATGTATATGGGACTACACGACCACGTGCGCGATATCTATTTGGTCCCAATAGATATAATAATTTACCAAATATATCAATTATTAGGCGGTTTCCCAGCAAAATTTTTATCATCACGTATTAGTACAAACATATTCTTTCACATGATTGGTAATAACAGCTTCCATTTCAAATTTTTTTTTTGTTGGTTCCCAATACTGATGATTCCCTTTAAACTGATTGAATCTTTGCGCAGCATAAAATGTATGACCATTCGGTACAATGGTCAGAAAAATCAGACTATTACTTACTGGCTCTATAGCTCCTAAGTTGATTCGACAACTAATAGTCGTTATTTTTCCACTTAAAGACATTTTCAAGCCCCCTTTTTTTTAGGGAAGTTCTAAATTAGTATTGTCTTTCAAATGCCGTTGGAATTTAACCTTTTCATTTTTTTGGCCTGCAAGTGGGACATAGTACCTTTAACTCTGTGTAAAATTATACAAGTTAAATCCTTTCTGGCTTCAAACAGACAATACTTTAAAGTTTGGTTCAGATTTATGATAGCTGGGAATGGATGAAACTGCCTTGAGTGTTCGTATTCAAGGTGGATGTAAGCCTGATTTGAAGTTGACTTTCCCAGACCCAACCTTCTTTCTGTGAGTGTGGAATGGAACCAGTGCAGGGTTGAAGCATAGAAAAGGATGAACTGGTGGGCGGAAATTATCTGTGTGCATCCCTGATAATTTACTTGCTCAAATCCTGAACTCGATGGAGCTTACTGGTATGAATCCTTTCACTGAAAGATTTGGATAGCCACAGAGTAAAAGAAGATTTCTTGCGCATGCCACAGAATGATTGCCTACAGCAGATCATTGTGGTTTGTTTAACATAAGCAAGTGTGTTTTTTTTTAGAGCTATTATCTTGAGGCTTTTTTTTCTGCTAGAACTTTTGTTAGATTTGATTGCAAGTGCGTACTTTCCAATTTAAATTCCTTTAATTTCCAGTTTGTTTTTTCTGGTTGCATCATTCTCTTTTCTGTTTTTTGTGACAAATTTTGAAAGATTATTTGAAGGAGATTTTCCCCAAATATCATGGTTTTTAAATAATTATCAAGTTATTGATGCATATACAATTAGCAAACAGTGCAAAACCTTATTTTTAAAAGTGGGATCAATTACTTTTTTCAAAATGTTGATAAATTTTAACCTTATAGAAATAAAGGGCGCACCGTGAAGTTTCAAGCTTTGTACATAATGAGAAATCTGGTTCAAGAGAAATGGGTTGTTTTGCCACAAGAGAAGGATTTTTTTTGAGATTGCTGATGAGGTGCTACATCAGTCCTCTTATAAAGGCTCTGGAAGTGCACTAGCCAAACTTGAACCACCCACCCTTTCATGAATGTGCAGTGAATGTGGTAAACTCATTGGGGCCAATTAGTTTGGTGAATAAACACAGCACTTGCAGAACAAATTTACAATCTTTTGCAAGATGCATCACATCGTAGCTTCCCTGTTCAATAGTACACCTCAGACATCAAAGTGAAAAGGGAAGGACTAAATTTATAGACTTGAAATTGGATAGTGTGCTAGCACCATTTATAGTTAGCGTTTACTCAAGAAATCAGTGTATCAAAATGTTCTCTACTCATGAGCTGTAGGGCCATTGTGTTGAGCTAGGACAGTTAAAAAGTCAGGTTTTGACGAATCATTCTTAAGAAAAGGTAGTTCCAGCCATTTGCATGCTATCACACCTTTGAAAAGAATGTGATAATACATCATCTCTGTGACTACTGTGTGAGAGTTTGAGGATCAAGAAAGGTATATTTGAAAAATTAAAATCTTAAAATTCTTCAGAATCATTTACAATCAGATCCAAGACACAGTGAATGCACATTTGCAAGTATATTGTGCACGTGTGCGGTGTTAATTGTCCATACTGAGCAAGACATTGAAGACACGTGCTCTGATTTCATTTTTGGAAGAAGTATTACATGAAGGGTATGCTCTCTTCTGTTCAAGTTGCAAAGCCCCTTTCATTGATTTGATTGATGATACTACATTAGAGGGTTGTCAAGAAGTTGTATGCGTCTGGTGATAATAATATCAACTCGTTAACAAATGGCCAATGCAGATAGAATGAGATGATTCCTGCAACTACTGCAAATCTAAGTCTTTTGAAGATTGCCCTCGTCCTTGGGGCGAGTTCTTGTGTAGTATCCTACAGAATGTCTCTGTTTCTCCATTGCTCTGCATGGTACAAAGATGGTTTGATTTTATAATTACCGAGCTTTTATTAAAGCCTGGTGACTTCTTATCAATCAAAAAAAAATTCCATGGGTGAACTGGTGAAGACATTTTGTTATTTTTTATTTTGTTATTTTTTATTTTGTTATTTGTTATTTTGTTATTTTTTTGTTATTTTTGTATTTTTGTATTTGTTTGTATTTTTGTATTTTTGTATTTGTATTTGTATTTGTATTTGTATTTGTATTTTTTTTTGGGGGTTAAAAGAAAGAATAAATGGGGTATGTGAGGGGGGCTAGGGGCTATTGACCCTTCTGATATACCCTGTATATAAGAAGATGAGAGATGTGCATGAATTGCTATGGGAATGAATGCCAAGGTTGCTGTTACAATGATCACTCACCATCCTTCCATCATTCTGTTCCGTTTTTCAAAGGGTACAATCAGCATGGAATGAACTGTGGTAATAGCAGTGGTACTGGCGGTTCGGCACAAGTGCCCCCTCCTTACAATAGCCAGCAGGGACCTGCGTCCAAAATGCCATCCCAGAATGCTTCAGGTAGATCAGCTATCCACTAAAACCAAATAAAGAGAAAACTTAACTACTCCTGACCTCACCTATACTTCTCCTCCTCCTCCTCCTCCTCCTCCTTTCTTTCTTTCCCCTATTCCCATCCTCATGCATATACATCTACGCTCGATCCCTTTCTTGCCCCTTCTCCCTGCAACCTTGCCCTTCTTGTAAAGCATCTTTCCGTTACCTTGTTTTGGACTGTATTTACATAACCAGATGTCATAATATGCCTTCTATAAAAATTTTATGCATTTTTAAGTATTATTCAGAAGAGAAAGTGATTAGAGTGTGTTGCCATGATGAAAAACGGAGTGAGATGTTGTCGATCATATGATACAGCAATGCTGCTGAACCTCCTTTTTTAAATATTGATTAAAGAAGAAATTGAACATGCTTACCCTGTTTTGTGTTGGCATACTTGAAAATGAAATGAAATTTCTCAGAAGTATGCTCCTTAATGTCAGTCTGTGTGAAATTGTAACAGTTATTAACTGGTCTTTTTGTTTGTGATTTTTTTTCCTCCAATTTAATTCACTGTTGGTAATGAGTTGAAACATGAAATTTTTCTTTAATTATAATTTCTCTCACCCATATGTTAACAATGGTACAAAGTGAGCTATTTATACATATGTACATACGATACGTAGGTCATGTCAAGTGATCTGATGTCTGTAGAGATTAAGGCTGCGACGAGTACTCGCACTGTTGACAACTACTTGAGTACGAATACTCGGCCGCCATTTTTTTTTTCTTTTTTTTTTTCCCCGATCACCTGGCACTGTCCAGGCCGATGGTCACCCGTGCCAGAATAGCACCGGCATGGGTAAAAATGTTTCCCAGCTCAATCATACACAGGGTGTCACTGTCAACTCACCACTCAGAAACTGGGACCAAATCTCCAGATTTCTGTTTGGGACTCGGAGGAATATTTGTCTGTCATCTTTAGTTTTAAAAATAACATTGTTTCAATTATTTGTCAAAAATTCAAAAGCACAAATAGGCACTTTCAACAGCAACTTGAAGTAAAATCGCGTGGGTTTTCAGAGACAAACCTTTGTACTGTTCGTAGTATGGTGTTGGCAAAAAAATAAGAAAAAAGAAAAAAAGAAAAAAATTCAAAAATTCAAAAAAATTCAAAAAAAAAACATGGCGTCCGAGTATTCGAGTACTCGCCTGTAAGCCTAGGAGTGTACTGAAGTACCTCATTACACGGTTATGCACAGCCCTAGTAGAGATAACTGGGCCCTGTTTCATAAAACTTGATATCAATAACAAGTTACAAGCTACTGTTATAAGCTACTGAAATCATGGCATCTGATTGGCTGAGAGCAGATTTGTCATAGAAATTTAGCACTTGTTATAGATAACAAGTTTTATGAAACGGGGCCCATGTTTTGTTATGTTGTGTAGCATCATGTTGATGGATAAATGAAGTAAAGAGATAGAGAGAGAGAGACAGAGAGAGACAGAGAGAGAGAGAGGGTTGGGGTATAGGGTTGGGTATTTCATGTCATATTAATAAAGTGTAGAAGATCAAAATGTTGTGTTTGAAGAACCACTAGTATGATTACTAAGTAGAGTTTCTTACAGTGAACTGAAAAATCATTTTTATCAATGCACCATGATGCCAGATTTAAAAAATCCTACTTTTTAGGGGTACTGGAGAGGTTTGTAATAAATGCATCAAAATTGAATAAAATCAAAATTGGATAAAATAAAAACGGTGAAAATTTGAGAGAAAAAATATGTTGAAAATTACTTCCCAAAGTTTTGAAGCCTTGAAGATCCCTCCAAAAGAGAAACAAAGGTCATTGATGTGGCAGCCAGGTTTAATTGACATGGATGCTTCAACAAAAGAGAAAATAGTGAACTTTTGGCTTCCATATATGTCTTGGTCTTGGGTTTAATCAACCCAAATCAAAGATATGTAACATAGATTTTAGATACTTGCAATTTCTATGCATAGTCTTTAATTTAACTTGCATTCACCAAAGTGAGATGGGGTTTGTGATAAGCAATAAGAATGGGCGAAACACTGGTCAGTACGTGACGTGACTTTGTATCGTTCTTCCCTCTTTGACAGGTGGGATGGGCGGGGGCCCGCCCCAGTATTGGGGCTACCAGGGCCAAGGTGGCGCTGGTGGCACTGCTGGTGGTTACTACAACCAAAATATGAGTCATTATAACCCTCAAGGTGAGACTCTCTCCAGAGTGTTGCCCATACTCACTGTCTCCTTTTGTTTTTTTAATCTAAACATGCTATTTTGACATTTTTTTGTTTTTGCTTGTTTGAAATGAATACTGAATGTATTCCCCTTCCTTTCATCTGTGTGATAGTAATCCATTCAGTTTTTATCTTTTTATTTGAGTATGTTCATTTATCCTCATCCGTAGATAAAATGAATGTTGCTTGGTTCAAATGAACTCATTTTTTTGTGGTAATCTTGAGTACTGGTTCTAAATGCAATTATGTATTTTCACTGAAGAAAAATGAAATACACCTTCTAATATTAAGACTGTTCATCTCTTAATTTGGTTCATCTTTAAAAAATTGGCATTTTAAGAAGGTTTCACACACAAAAGTTTAACATTTGCTAGTGAGAAAGTGACTTTCTATTTCTATTGATTTATATCATAGAGAAACATACTGAAGAAATAAATGAATTTCATTCACTGTCTCCCAGATCAGCACTCCATATTACCTTTCATATGTTGAGATGTTTCATAACAAACATGACCATTGCATAGTTTGCCGCTTAGTTTGATGTGCCAAGTACTTGCTTGCTTGATTGAATGTGGTAAAACCCTTTCCCATGTAAACTCCTCAACAAATATTCTGCAATTCAAGTTTGAGCATTGGTGTCTTTCTTGTCACTACATTATCACACTTGACGTTGGTACAATTCTGTTTATTCCCCTTTTCCAATTCCCCAATGATGCCCCATTTATAATGATTATGTAATCATGGTATGTGCAGTACATCTGAATATGGGGCAAAGTCAAAGTGAAACGTTGCAAAATGCATTGGTTATGTCACTTATTGTCATGAAACACAATCCATCCTCCAAACAAGTAAAGAAGTCACTGTTGCATTTTGCAACTTTTCACTTTTGACTCGACCCCATATTCAGGTGTACTGCATATTCCATGATACAGAGCTGCCAACCATTCCGTTTTTGCCGGAATTACTCCCGTTTTTTCTCTAAATTACGGTAGTACGTTTTTTTCTTCATAAAATACGTTTTTTTAAATTAATTTTTTTTTTTAAATTTATTTTTTAAATTTTTTAATACATACCGCACGTCAAACAACTGCCCTAAAATGTTGATTTGATCACAAATTCAATAGAAAACTTAATTTAAAGCATACTTGAAAACATACTTGAAGAGAAAATATTCTCAAAAAGAATGAAATGCTGATAATACCGAAATAACAACAAAAAATACCTGCTTGTATGGAAAAAACAGCATGGGGAATGGACATTTCTGCATTAGAAGTGTGTCGCGCGTGGTTGTAAGTTTCGATTTAATGAATTCCTTTTTTTTGCTTGAAATTCCTTTTTTTTTGCCATCATGGTTCCTTTTTTTGGTCGCACAAGGTTGGCAGCTCTGCTCTGCATGATAACATGATCATCATAAATGTGGCATCATTGTAAAATGAAAAGATCAGGCCTTCCAATGATACACAATTTAAGTATGATGATATAGTTACAAGAGAGATGTCAACACTCAAACCCGAATTGCAGAACTTTTTTTTGAGGAGTTTAGTTGTAAAAAGAGTTGTGGAGAAAATGTTGAGACATTCATATCCTGTATCTTTTCTATCTGTAAGGCAATAAAGCAGTATTGGTACCAATGAAAACAATGTGTGGACTAGATAGTATAATATACCAATGTACTGTGAGTGGTAGATGAGTAAAGCAATTGCTAACATTTTGAAAGGAAAACAATAACTAATGTGATTGGACTTGAATGGAGATATTTCATTTACTATGGCAATTTTTAAATTACATTCTCTGTATCTGAGTTGTTTCTTTCAAGTGATATTTTGACTGCTTGGCATCAGCTACCTTAATTGAAAATAAAGCAAGTATTTCGAGACCGTTAAGTATCCTTTTGGATCAAGTGTTTTGAGAATGTTACTGTTAGCAGCATCTTCTATTTGTTCTGTGTCGTTGAGACTCAATATTGTAAGCCAAGAAATAACAGCCTACATGCCTCTATAATTGCAGTGATCATTTGAGAGGCTGAACATAATACAATTATTGAAATAAAGGGGAGAGGGGGGGGGGGTAGTAGATTTACATCGTATTCATGTAAGAGGAATATTTTGTTGTTTTGGAAGTTAATTAATTAAAGATGTTTCATAGTTTGATCAAAGCCCTTGGTGTTTTTACTCTTCCTCTAAAAATCCTAATTCATTACATCTTACTCTACAGTATAAGGAAGTTGATTTGGCCCCAATGATATCATTTATTCATATAACCTGTTCACTTTTTTGTAAGAATATATTTTTATTATTTATTTTATTGTGTATAAAGTAGTTGATGATCATTGTTAGAATGAGTATTATATTGTGATTATGCATGAGATGTAGAAACAAAATGTTTAATATACATGTATTTGCTCGTTGTGAGTACAGTACATAAGATCATATGGGATCTTTACTGCTTCGACATGTATTACTGTTAGTGCTTGTGTGAAAATTGTCATAATTTGTTATGTTTCTTAAGTAGATCTGACATGGCAATCAGTTCAGACGTAGAGGCCTGGACTATGTACATTGATATTTTTTTCCATATCCTGCTTTCATTGACTTGTTTGTGTTAATAAAAGTAGTCAGTTATGTTACCTCCAATGTCCAGTGTTTTCAATTATTTTGCTTCTTGTTCTCTTTACAGGTAATTATGGAAGGCAGACAGGGCAACAGGCATATGGTAGTCATCATGGCAATGTGCCAAGCTCTGCACCAAACAACTCTGGCACTATGACTTACGAGCAACGGATGCGAAACAACAGCAGTAGTGGCGGTGGTGGTGGTGGTGGTATGAATATAAAGCTGGAAAACAACTCTCAACACAGTGGATACAACTCAAGCAACATGCCCAATGCTAGCCATGGAATGGGAGCTAACAATCAGTCTGGACCCAACAACATGAGCCCAAATGTAGCACGGGGTGGACCAGGAATGAGCCCTACCTATGGATATGGACCCAACGCCCAAGGGCAGATGCAAAGGACAGATAGCGTAGGCTCTGGTCCTTCTCCAGGACTTTCTCCTGGTCCATCTCCAGGACCTGGTGGTGTGGGTATCGTTGCAGGAGCACAGGCAGCAGCCGCGGCTGCAGTTGCCGCCGCAGCGAATTCGGCACACCTCACCAAGACGAGGAACCAGTACCCTTTGAACCAGCAGATGCAAGGGCAGCAACCCCCTCCATCAAACCCCAGCCAGCAGGGTCCCTACCCACAGTCGTTCCCCCAGCAACAGCAATGGAACCAGCAGCAGGCGAACCAGCAGCAGGCAGCATACAGGCAACATCAACAGTACAATCAGGGCAATGGTCCCCCGTTTCCTGGTGGTATACCACCGACAAGCGCAGACCAAACAAACTTTAACCAAATGCCTTCTTCAGTGCCCAATGATGCTATGCATGGCTACATGCATCCTAGTTCTGGCAATCAGATGCCACCTCATACAGCTGCAACAACGATAGCCAACACCAATTCAGGTATGTGGGTCCATGTCAGTGTCATTTTTTGAATTGAAGAGTAATTTGTCAACAGATTGCTGAGGTGTAAAGAAATGAATAAAGAGAGTAATAAGTTTTGTAGTAGATATAATTTATTCCCTGAATTGCAGAGTTTAAATAGAAATGCATTCGGATTGAAAAACATGTTCAATTTATTTGATGTTTGAGGACATTTTTTTTTTGGGGGGGGGATACTAGTAGCTGTTAAAAATTATTTATTTTGCCAAGAAGGTCAAAATATAAGAATGACATTTGACTGATATCATACTTCCATAACATACAACCAACCTTACATATACAAAATCTGCTTGCTTCATTGTATTCATTACTTCCTCCCACCTCCAAAATCTGCCAATGGGACTACAGGTACCAACAGTACGTCGGTTACCCAGAGCATCACAACTCCAGTGGCATCCTCTCTCAGCTCACTAACGCCCAGCACGGCCAGTGAATCAAGTAGAGACGCTGGCACTCCAGGAACCCCTCATTCGATTATCAAGGTAGATTTTTCCCTCTCCATCTATACAACAACAACATCAACAAAGTCATAATAATTATAGGCATTTTATGGTGCTTTCTATCTAGAACTTCTTTTCCAAGGTCCAACTGAAAAATAGGAATGAAACAAGACTCCAAAATGAGTGCGATATCCTTGTGTCAAGCTTTGTTTTTAAAAAAATCAAACATTAATTTCAAGCTTTTTAGAAAGGATCGAGGATAGTACTTAAATATAGATTTTGGTTTTTGCAGAGGCGTGATACTGTGCATTTAGTTTTACACACGTCCTACATTTTCATTTGAAAATGAATCGGCTGTTGGATGTGAAATTGTTTTCTTATTCAGGACATTGAACCAGAGCACTGTTTAATAACAGCATTATGACTATGAACTAGAAATGATCACCCATTCTGTATTTTCTCTGTGGAACTTACATGTATATATAACCCACAGCCTACTACAATGATTCTCTTAACCGATAATGATTGAACTTTCCATTTGAATTGGAAACATTTTGATCTGAAATGTGTTTGTGCACACCAGTCTGTTCTTCTTAACCTTTTCAAACCCAATGTGAAGGTTGATAATGCTGTGTGTGATAGATCACTTCATGGAGGATAATTAGCGTTTAGGCTGAAGTCTTCCACAGTCTGAACGTCAGTCCCCTCTGTACAATCATCTTCTCTTAGAATTTGTCCTAGTTATGCTGATACAGTATTGTACTTTAGTGTCTATGTTTTGTGTGTTTTCTTCTTTAAAAAGAAAATCAGAAAATAGAAGTGAACAAATAAACTGTAGTAGATGTATTTATTTCTTTAAAGAGAAAATAGATCAAACTGTTTCATAAGGAACAGAGTTACATTTAAGAATTATTTATGTGATGGTGTGTGCTAATAATAGTTTTTTGTGTGTTTTGCCAGGAGGAAAATGTATTGTCCAGACCACCATCAGTCCATTCCAGGCCCTCACCGCTAGCATCACCCGGCGCCATGAGTAAATCCTCCCAGGAGGACATGGCTAACACTCCTAGCCCTGGGATGGGTATGCAGCAGGGCCCAGGACAGGGGCACCCACAGCAGCCACATCAACCTCCCCCTCCCTACCCTGGCATGTACCACCACCAACAGCAATCCCTTCCTCATCCGCAGCATCACCCGCCACAACATCCACAGCAGATGCAGCAGCTACACCATCCACAGCAACAGCAACATCCAGGTCAGCAACCACAGCATCATCCAGGTCAGCAGCCACAGCAACATCCAGGCCAGCAGCCACCACCCCAGCATCCTGGCCAGCAGCAACCTCCACAACCTCCTGGTCAGCAGCTGCCGCAATCACAGCAACCGCCAACTCCACAGCAGCCACCAACTCCACAGCAGCCACCAACTCCACAGCCAGCACCGACCCCTAAAACAACAGCACCATCGACAACGACAACAACCACTACCAAGTCGAAGAAGGGGCAATCATCGCAAGAACCTGCTAGCAAACTCACAAATCTAAACTTGCCTAAAAAGGTAATTAATTTTATAAGTCAATAATAATATTCAGTTCTTGTATAGCGCATATCACATTATATAACGTCCCTATGCACTTCCAAAGAGCTTTGGAAATTATTACCCTAGCTTTAGCTCCGGCAGCTGTTGTCAGCGCACAGTGCTTTTCAAGGAATAATCCTACCTGGTACCCATTTAGCTCACCTTGGTTGAGTGTGGCAAATGTAGATTAATGTCTTGCCAAAGGACATTAGTGCCACGGCGGGACTCTAACCGCAGACCTTGTGATCCACAGTCCGGTGACATATCCACTCGACAACAACACCTCTAGAGAATTTAAAAAAAAAATGTCTTTAGTGCAATTTCTAGCCGTGTGTGTGTGTGTTATATGGGACTTCTCTTTCTCTCAGTTAATATGTTTACCAATCTATCCTGTAAATTATCTAGACAAATCTCAGATAATTGTCAATATTTGTAATATGTTCTTCTTTACAGCTCAAATCACCTCTACATTTTATGTATCAATAATGATTTTTTTTCTTTTTATTTTCTGATATAATTGTAACATTTCTCTTGGTCAGTCTCACTTATGACTATGCCCGCTGTATGAGCTTTCTCCTTATGATGAGATTGTCTATCTCTTTTCTTGCCCTGCAACAGTTGTACAAGCTGTACGAGTTGTGCCCTCACCCGGAAAGACGCGCGTTCCTGGATCGTCTCTTCAAGCTGATGGAGGAGAGGGGCCAGCCCATTCGCACCATGCCGCAGATCAGCAGTCACGTCTTGGATCTCTTCAAGCTCTACAACACTGTCAAAGAAAGGGGTGGCGTTATAAAGGTAGGTGATGATGTCCTCACTCGTACATCTATGGGTGAGTGGAATTTCCATGTGGGTTGTACAGCGCACATGCCTGTGACAATCGCTCCATGGTCAGTGTCCTACACCAGCAAAATTATTAACGTGAACCCTGGATGAAACACTTCAGCTAGCCATAATCCTAGCCCTAAGTGAAACGTAAAATGAGCAGCCGCAACCATAATCTCTGATCTGTGGGATGATGAAGCCTGGATTGATTGTTGCAGGAGAATGTGTCGGACCACCCCCATCTTAGCAGGGTATTTATTTTAGGTTTCAAAAGGACTTTCCAACAGGCCTTAGTTACCCCATCAGGGCGCATAAATTATCCCTACCCCCCAAAAAAAAGCAAAAAAATACCCCCTCCCTTAAAAAAAATTAGAAAAGAAGAAGTTTATTCAGCAGTAAGAGATGAGAGTACATGTCACTATTTCAGGAACTCAACTTAATAGGGGAAATAATGTGGGAAAGGATTTGATACAATCATAAGGTATGGTTGTGCACACCAGCTTATTTGTGTCAACCTTCTCAAACCCAATGTGAAGGTTGATAATGCTGTGTGTGATAGATCACTTCATGGAGGATAATTAGCGTTCAGGCTGAAGTCTTCTACAGTCTGGACGTCAGTCCCCTCTGTACAAACATCGTGTCCTAGAATGAAAATATATGAGGAAAGTACATACATTGGAAAATGGCAGTGTATCCTAATTGTTAAAATTGCTATCATCACGCTGTTTTCATAACATTGATGGTTCTTTGTAGTACTCTACTTTTACCTTTTCATTTAAGAATGTATGATACAGTCATTTGTGCATGCTTTAGGAAGCAGATTGAAATTTTGTTCATAGCCATTTCTTTTCATTTAAATTAAGTGTTACACACTTTGTGGTAAAAGGACCGTAAGCAATTTGGTAGGTTACTTCATGAGCTATATAAACAATATTTATTACATACAAGATTCAAAATTCCAGGTTTTATTTTTGATATGTCATTTACAGAAATTTGTTTTCCATTGGTGTTAAATGCAGTGGAAGCTATGTAGACATAGACGAAGACACGGTATCGTGTGCTGAGAGCTAGAAAGGTGTTAATACTGTGTTAAAGTATATGAGTGAAGATCCTTCTGGCTCCCAACTGATGGTATAACACTGAGAAAGCATTCCAGGTCACCCTTATAGATATGGTAATTAAGTGCATATTATTTATTATGGGTTGTCCTTCTCTATCTGTCCATCAGGTGTCCAAGAGCAAGCAGTGGAAGCAGATTGCAATCGAAATCGCTGTGGGTAACTCCAACAGTGCGGCCTTCACGCTCAAGAAGAACTACATCCGTCACCTGCTGGCGTACGAGTGCCTCTTTGACAGGGGTGGTATAGACCCTCAGCAGATCCTGGCAGAGATTGACACTACCTCCACAAAGAAGTCTAAAGACTCCTCATGTGAGTTGCTGCTTTGGTACTTAGTGTCTTCACAATCTGTTGATAAATGGTGCAAATTCCTCAAAATTTGGTGTGGACTTGGTGATAACTGATAACTGGATGTGGATATGTTGCGAAATATAAAGTTGTTTATACATAACATTGTTTGGTCTTATTTACTCTTCCATTTTACCCTGTTATTGCCAATATCAGTTTTAAAATGTATACAATTAATAGTTATTGGAGCCTTTTGGCGACAAAAGGAAACACTTTGAAAGTTGCAGAACCCTAAATTATTTATTCCAAAGTGTGGGAGAGGCGACAGTCAATTTCTATCATATTTCTGAGATTTGTATTTGTATCTATGCGATGTCTAGTGAATTGTAAAATTTTTGTCGTAAATTTTTGAAACCACCTTCATTTTTACTTGTTAGTTTTTTTCCTTAAGGAAATAGAACAGTACTACTAATGCTGGCAACAGGTAAAATAAAGTTATTCTCCTATCATTGCAGCAGCAGCAGCAGCAGCTGCAGCAGCCATGAATCATCATCCCAGCCCTAGTGATCCCTACACCCAGTTTGGTCCTCAGGGAGGCAAGCCAGGCTTTCCACCCATGCCCAACCAGATGCATGGCTATGGCCCACCTTCCATGTATGGAAACAACATGGGCCCCATGGGTCCACATATGGGCCCACGCCCCACCATGCCCAACAGTAACGTACCTGGTAACATGCATCCAGGGGGCCCAGGTGGGGAAATGACGTCTAACAGTGTGATGGTGTGTGACCCTTTCTCTGATATGGACTATGGGCAGCAGCAGCAACAACAGCAACAGGGCCCTTACCCGGGACAAAATGCAATGAATGGTTCTTTCCCGCCCAACAGCCATGCTGCCGTGAACCACCAGTTTAGGAACAATATGGGAGGAGGGCCACCCAGTGGCCCGGGGGCTACGGGTGGAGCGAACAACATGCCCTTTGGAGGACCCCCAGGGCCGGGAGAGTCGGATCCGTATTCCATGCCAAACAGGAACATGCCTTGCAACGACCCGTACGCAATGAACAGCTACACACGAAGGGGTAGCATGGATCCGTACAGCGGTGGAGGTGGTGGTGGCCAGGTATCTGGGCCAATGAACCAGGCCAATGCTGGACAGTATGCTGGGGGAACCCACCCACCCGGAGCTCCTAACTTTGACCAAAACAGGTGAAGTTACATCCAACCATGATAGTTTTGGCTATAGTTCCCTTACCATTTAGTACCTACTTGTTTATGTGCATGAACTTGAGTAAGATGTAATTTACATAGGGTCTAGATTAAAGACAAGAGTTTAAGAATATGTTTTTTGAAGAATTGGTTAATCTCGTTAGCCACTTGTTCTTAAAACCTTGTTTGCGAAAGTTCATTGCAAGATTTTATATTTATAAATGACATACATGACGAGGGAATCGGTCACCCCTTAACCCTATGTTAACTGGGGGGTCCATTTGACCCCCCATAGTAATTTAGCGACGACTCCGGAATCGCTGCAGATTAAAAATGGTCCTTTCTTGACTTTTTTCTTTCGGGTCTTACACATCTTTAAAAAAAAATTTGGGAAAATCGGACGTATAGTTACAAAGTCACGTGACCTTTTGTCTTTGCATGTCAGCCCGAAAATCGCTCATTTTTGTGATTTGTGTACAAAACATATGGAAATATAATTTTTCCTTAAGAGAGATAAACCATTGGTTATTTGGTCTTGTTCAAAGTTTAGGTGTTTGTTTTGGGGTCAAAATAGATGAATTGTAGTTAGGAATGAAATAAAACAACAAAAACAATAAAATACATAAGTTAAAAAAACAATGAAATACATAAGAAATTATCAAAACAAGAGATAACATAAGGAATAACCTGGCTCTTCCAATTTTGTTTGTCGTATTATTATTCCAAATGGTCTAACGAATATATGTAGTGAAAATGCTTAAATAGAATGCTTAAATATGAATAATATATGATTTATGGGTAAAAATGTGAATGTTATGACCTTATTTGCATAAATAAAGTGAATTTTTCAAAAAATTGAAATTACCATAGTATTCTATACACTTCACTTGACATGCATGCAAATTTTCGTGGCGATCGGCTGTGAAACGGCCGAGATCTTAGGGGGGGGGGTGTCAAATTGGTCAGTAAAAACCTGGTCTGAAATAGCCCAGTTAGAATAGGGTTAATGACCCATTACCTAACATTTCATGTTATGGTTGTACCATTTTGCAGGTATAGTGCATCACCTACAACACACATGTCCCCAACTCCTAGTCAAGGACCCCCTTCATCAGGTCCACCTATGATGCCTCCATTCTCCAGTTCCTCCACACCAGACCTGCAACAGCAGCAGCCTCCGTTTTCTTCCCGCTTTGGCTCCAGCTCCAGGCCTACCACGCCCAGTGACTCTCATACGTCGGCTTCCTCGTCCCCATTCCTCCCCCCGCCGTACTTGGCATCTGGGCCATCACCGGCCAAGCAACTGCAGGGTCAGCAGCCACCCCCTTCGAGTCAGGCCAGCCCAAGTGTTCCGCCACCTCAATCCGCACAGTCGCAGCAACAACAGCAGCAAACACCACAGAAGCCACCTACACCGACCCCTACCCCGCCCAAAGGCCAAACCCCACCACAGCCGTCTCCTCACGCTGGGGCTACTTCTCAACCATCAGGACCTCC
Source organism: Mesocentrotus franciscanus (assembly GCA_037976565.1). Classification (NCBI taxonomy): domain Eukaryota; kingdom Metazoa; phylum Echinodermata; class Echinoidea; order Camarodonta; family Strongylocentrotidae; genus Mesocentrotus; species Mesocentrotus franciscanus. The sequence goes on from CP137671.1 coordinate 20,873,168, forward strand.
AGCTGCAGCTCAGCAGCAGCAGCAGCCACAGCCACAGCCTGGTGGTCAGCCTCCGTCAAGTCAACCCCCTCCCCAGCCTTTTGGCAATGATCACATGAGGATGCCGTTTCCTCAGAAAAGACCGGTGAGTAGATATTAAGATTAAGCCGTGTATTGATAATCCTTATTTTATGTACAACCACCAAAGAGTAGTTGGCTGATCAAGTAGACATTATGTCATTTGAATCCCTGCTAGTGCTATGCACTACATCATATCATCTTTTGGGATTTTGGGGGAATTTTTTTTTGTAAAGCAGCGTAGAACAAAGCTAAAGAGCATTTAAGTAGTAGAAAGAAGTGATACCTACCTACTACCAATGCATGTATGGCGTGCAATTTGATTCTTAATATTGTTTTGGTGTTAAAATTGAATTATGATGAATTAAGGAGGTATCCAACATCAATGATTTCTTTTGTATGTGCAGAGTGATGGTTTTCCACCACCCCCTAAGCGGCCAGACTACATGGGCCAGCACGGTGACGGGAGCCACGCCGGTGGGCCGGGCTTCCATGGCATGCCTCCATACAGCTCGCAGCAGGGAAACTTCTCCCAGGGTGGGTACGGCAGCAGCGACAGGCCCCTGGGCCCAAGCTCGTTCCCGCCCGTGTACAACGACAGACAACAACCACCACACCCCCCTCATGGCCCTGGTAAGTCACGACCTTTTCTCGTACCTCAGTCACTCCGCCAAATTTCAAGCCGACTTCACACCAAATCAAAACAAACTCATGGTCTTCAAACCAACCAATATCTGGCCATTGGGGGTAATGTAATTGTAAGGTCTGCAGTCAGTCTGTTTGTCTGGGTGGTGTGACCGATGTATCAGTCTTAGGTGTGGGTAAAGTATTGTGTAAAAATGTGAGGGCCAATTCTAATGCAAGACTTCATAAAATGCAAAAAATGGAGCACTTAGGCTTATGAATCGGGTATCTAATATTTTTGCCATTACTCTTACTTACTGCCATTCTCAACTGCTTGACATTTGAAATTTTGAATGCTAACTATTGGATTATTAATTACTGATTAATTGATATTGAAGGTCAAAAGTATTATAATTCATGATAGTTTAAACCTCTATATGTTATTCCAACTGTACTGCTGCTTTGATAATTAACATTTTGTAACTACTTCAGTCAGTGGAAGTGGAATTAGTATTTCATAAATGCCTTGGTGGAAGAAAAATGTTCTGCTTAGTCATTTGGATAATATCTAGATACTACATGAAACATTTAGCAATTAACATGATATTCTGCTAAATTTTGATAAAACATTGGTGTCTTGTCCACTAGTGAAGATAACTTTCAGATCCCATCTTTGGTTCAAGGGTAATTTCAAATAAATACAGTTCTAAAGGAAAATAGACAATTTTACTTTTTCAAAAAAAGAAGAAGTACAAGCGCACTAATAGTTTGATTGGGCACCAATGTTTTATCCGCTTGGAAATGTACTTATTCTAATCATGTATACTGTTTCAATTCTTCATCCATGGAACCTCTCATACACCACTCTTTGCCTCCAACACACCTTCATTTTTCTTGCAGTGTGACGGCCTTCCTCCATTCCTGCATTTGATGTCTTTCAAAGATTAACACATTTCTTTCCACCTTCCTTCCATACCTATTTCCAAATGATGAATTTGTGCTTGAAATTATTTGCAGTAAATCTGTTGATTTAACACATTTAACACAATAACCCATGACACAAGTGTTGCCATGATGATTCCTGATGATTTTTGACATTCTTATTGGTTAGCTTCTGCAGTTTTAGGTAACATTCTGTATTCCCCTGTGCCCCATTTCCCATTCAAGCAGAGAGGGTTAGTTGTTACAGTCAAACCTGTCGATAGCAACCGCCCAAGGGAAACACAAACAGTGGCCGTTGTAGACAGGTGGCCGCTGTTGACACGTTGGCGGTCATTTTGATTTTGAATAATTGATTGACAGCGGGCCTCCCACTCGCAAGGCCTCTTGCAGTCCCGCCAGTGCAGGAACAATTCTCTGCTGCTTTATAAGAGCTCAGTCAGGCGAAAACAAGGCAGAGAGCCGAACGATGAATGTAACAACGCAAATTTATTTTTTGGTGTTTATAAATTAAATAAACAATCGTGGTACGGTTTTTAGTCAGCATAAAAATACGAAATGATTTAACATATTTTTATTTCTTTGAAATTTCGGCATTTAAAAAAAAACGCATATCAAAAATTATTTTAATAAAAAAAAATGAACGAGCCTCAATAATTGATTGACAGACAACGCCCCGCCCACTCACCAGGCCTCTCACAGGTCGGCCTATGCGGGAACACTTACAAGTGAGGAATGCATTGATTGCATAGTTCATGACAATGACACTGTATTGTTATGTTTTAAATAGGCACAGCCCATGATAAAATGTGCAAGAATCCATATCCTGTCGGTAATAAAATGTTGTGATTGAAGTTTTAATAAAAGCTTGGGGTTGAATAGTTTTTATTGTGTAAATGACCGCTAGATCTAGCTTTATAGGCTGCCGCTGTTTCGCCAATCGCCTATCTGTGAACGAAATTGCACAAGCACTGCTGTTGCTGGTCGCTGCACGGCTGGCGGTCGTTGTGTGGGCATTTTTGGTGGCCAACGGAAGCAAAATGAGTGGCCGCTGGTCGCATTAGGCAGGTGGTCGTTGTGTACAGGTTCTTAACTACATGAATCCACGGAGGATTTTAAGTGGTCGTTATGGACAGGTGGTCGCTAAGACAGGTTTGACTGTATAAACAATTATACTGCAAATAATTTTGTTTAACGCCTATTCAGAAATCAGTTGGCCACCTCGGGAAGCTTTCAACAGTAAAACTAAATTATGAAAGCTTATTGTGCTTCTTATTTCTGTATTTATCACTTAGACAAGTGAGTTCACATTGGGCCAATGTTTGACATAGCAATGAATTTTTTTTTACCTCTACCTCACATCCTGCCTTTCAGATACACATTAGATAGCATTTCTTTTGCAGCAGCTGTTTTTGAGACGAGTGTATTGCCTCGTTTCTGAGTGGACTTTAAAAAGTTTGTTTATCTAAAAATCACTAACAAATATATAGTTTTCCCTTCATTTTAGATAATGCCTGCTCCTCACACCTGTCATACAATGTGATCTCTTCCTCTGTATATGTCTGTGCTCTCTTTTTATCTCTTTCTCTCCAAACTTGCAAACATTCTAATTTGTGGCTTCTCGCAAATGTTTCCATAACCTCATCTTTCTATTGGGTATATTGGCACATCTAGGTTGCGGTTTACTAATCATTACACTTCCTTATTAAAAGAGAAATTTCCTTAGATACATTTGACTTGCTCCTCATTATCTAGGCTTGTGTGGCTTCCTTAAACCAAATCCCATAGAAAACTTTGACATAAGTTAAATGCCACTTCAGTAGTTAATGCAAAGTTTGTATCGATAATTGCATACTTAGTAAAGGTTCTCTTAAAATACAGATTCTTCTTTTAATATAAATCGGCTTTTAATACATGAAAACTAAAGTAAAAGAAAGGTTTTATGAAAGGGCTTAATCAAAGCGCGTAATGTGAAATTTTGTTTGGGCAACAGAGGAACCACATCAACATAGTTAGCACAATTGGATCTGCAAATTAGATTTATTAATAGGTAAGGGTGCTCCTTCCAGCAAATCATGATTCAGTCGCATTTCTGAAATAAGTGATGAATTAAAAAATCTGATGTGCCATTATTTCCCTTCTTTTTGTTTTTGTTGCTTGCTCCATTCCTTTGCACAGCCCTAGGTAATGCTGTAAACTCCTATCACCCGCCGTATTTCAATGATTCTGGACCTTGGCAACCAGCTAGCTCCGGCATGGACGGTCCACCGATGGACATGTACAACCAGAGACACGCCCCTACCCCTTCACCTCGCAATATGCCTGGTCCAGGCCCTCCTATGAGGGAACCAGGCTGGCTCAATTCTAACTATCCCTTTCCCTCTGATCAAGGTGCTAAGCGAGACGGGATTCCACCAGAAGGATACGGCAAAGGAATGCCTCCACCGCCAGCATCCAGCCACTCCGGGCTGGGCCCTTCTCCATCCTGGGGCAGTGTCCAGCAGCGGCCAGGAGGTGGCATTATGAACCAGCAGCCTCCGTTTGGTGGGGCGAGGACGCTCCACTCTGTCCTCACTCAGGGAATGCCACCCCGTGGTGGAAGTCATCACCCTCATCCCATCTCCAGCATGCAGGGGATGAAGCCTCACAAACCACAGCAACCGGTGTATGCATCCTCCCAGCAGAAGAAAGAGATGACGTTCCCACCAGATTCAGTGGAGGCCACACAACCCATTGTTGTCAAGACCAAACGCAGGTCAAGTAAAGAAATCGGTGAGTAATAATTTTAGATGACCCTTTATTTTTTTCTTAGCAGAATTTAATGAGCTATATATATAAATAATTAATGGGGTGATTAGTGCACTGGCAAAAGTTGAACTTATTGGTAGACAAATATAGCTGTCCCTGTCTGTTGGTAACATAAAATCCTTTGGTGGTAAAAGTTGTTTTACAGTCTTTATGACATCTACAATCCCAATTGATTTAGTTTAAAGGTAATTCACACCAAATAGGTAAGTTCTGTTTTGGTAGTCCCTTCTTTTGTACCTCAGTCACACCAATGAGACCGACACCAGATAATCAGCAAACTGAAGAAAAAATGCATTATCCTAAATGGCCAAGGATTAGTTGGTGTAGAGTTGGCTTGTAGCTGTGACAGAGGTATTAGGAATGTGAATTTCAGGATCCACATCTTAGTCTCTTTATTCATTTAGAACATTTTGACTTCACACACTCTTTGTGTTTCCTTTGTTATGCTAGGTGCTGTGGAAGCTTGGAAACTGATGATGTCCTTGAAGTCGGGCCTGTTAGCAGAGACCACCTGGGCTCTGGAAGTTCTGAGTGTCCTGCTCTTTGACAACAACACTGTTATGTACTTTGATCTCAAGCAAATGAAAGGACTCTTGGAGATTGTCTGTGAACACTACAGAGCTCTCCTTATTGAGATGTTTGGTTGCTTTGAAGATCTTGAAATTAGGACTAAAAGCCAATTGGATCGTCGCATCCAATGTTCAAACACAGGGAGCAAGGAAGAGAAAGAGGATGAGGAGGAAAAGGTCGAGGAGAATGAGGTTGAGGAGAACAAGGTTGAGGAGAATAATGAGAATAGCACAACGGATAAGACTGAAGCAGAGCTTCTTGAGGACGCAGCAGATTGTGCTGATGTGGAAAGGTTGCGTGGTGTGGACAAAACAAAACCCATCAAGTTTGATGGAGTTCAAAGTGGATTCTTCTGCAACCAGCAGGAGTGGGATGTGCACGAAGGGTTCGATGCTGGTTCGTTACACTGGCAGGAAGGTGGGGGAGAAATGACCAAACATATTTTGTGTGTTTTTGAGAGGATTGAATCGGAAGAGGACAAAGAGAATAGCGATGCAAGACTGACGACCATAGAGTGGTTAAGACATTGTAGCGAAGAACTGAAGGCAATCAGGGACATCAATGTAGCAGAGGAAGAGAAGCATGTTACATATGTGTCTGAATCGCAGAAGAAGAATGGGGAAGTAGTGCTGGAAGATGAAGAGCAGTTTGTCAATGATACCCCTTCACTGGTGACGACGTCCGATGTGCAAACATCATTTGGACAGCGATGCGTCTGTATCTCCAACATTATTCGGAGCTTGTCCTTCATACCAGGTAATGATCAGGAGATGGCTAAACATCCTGGTCTCATCACAGTGCTTAGCCGCATCCTTCTTCTACATCATAGTCATCCTCGCAGAAAGGAGCTGCCACAAACCTACGACCGTGATGACCAGGAAGACCTCGATCTAGAGTGCCCCATCACCAACTCTCATCGTTGGTGGTCTGATTACCTCGAGTGCATGCGGGAAAATGCACTCGTCACCATCACCAACTTGGGTGGTGTCCTCGACATGTCTAAATATGTTGAAAGCGTGACTCTACCCATGCTGGATGGACTTCTGCATTGGGCAGTGTGTGTGTCTGCCTGTGCCCTTGATCCTTTCCCGACCATGTCCAGTGACTCACCCCTAACCCCTCAGAGATTGGCCATCGAGGCTCTCGCAAAGCTTAGTATCCAAGAGAATAACGTGGACATGATCCTTGCCACTCCGCCGTTCCACAGACTTGAGCGACTCTACTCCACCTTGACCCAGTACCTCGGTGAACGCTCAGATCCAGTCATGCGGGAGCTGTCGCTAGTCCTTCTCAGCAATATAGCTAGGTCGGACATGAAGGCCAGCCGTGCCATAGCCACCAAGAACTCTATCGTCTCATTCCTCTTGCGCTACATTGAGGATAGCGAGTATACCATGTCCTGCGAGAAGAACACGCCTCACATGATAAACCCCGACCTAGCCAAGCCCAGTCACGACATGATGCGTAGGGCCGCTGATGCCCTTGCCAGCTTGGCTCGAATCCCAGCCAACAAGGCTCTCTTCCTTCAGCACCAGAACAGACTGCTTAATCTCTCCATGTCACCTCTCTTAGACTCCGAAGTCAAGGAGAGAGTAGCAAGTGCATTATTCGAATTAGCACTTTGACCAAAATCCCTTCTAAAGATGAACGCTGTGGAAGAATTTGTCATATTATAGATTTCAATTTCTTTGGCTTGTACTTGTGAAGATGCTGTGAACACGACAGAAGTCTCATTCTCTTAAATTGTGGTGAACAAGTGTTGTTTCATTCAAATATTTGTTTAATCTGGCTTTTTTAAATTTTTGTTTATTGCCAAAGAATTTTTAGACTATTAGTTACAATCTTTTTGGTAGATTACTAGGTTGGAGGTGGTACTGATGTAATTACAACATTCCGATTGACATTCTTCGATTGTAATTGTCACAAAGTTCTTGAAGGTTACTGCAATTTCCTTTTTTTTTCTTCAAATTTTTTTGATTTTATGCTACTGTGTAGCTTCAAAATAATTATCAATAAATTTGTTCAAATGTCCTGCTCCATGTTAAGAAGATGTTCTTTTTCAGTGCAACAATGTAAAAGAAAGACCTTGGTAACTATAAATGATACCTTGTAAGATGTAAATGCAATGTGAATGCACATTGTAGTGAAAACCCTCCTTGCCTGCCTAGGTTGTGATGTTAATCTTGAGATCTGGTAATTGCATTGCATTGCATTGCATTGCATTACAAATTAGCTTATAGTCGTTCTGAATTGTTTTGTGGGTTAGTGAGACTACCAAAATGTTTAACAGGACCACATTTTCTAGTGGTTGACACATGGGACAAATTGCCCAATTTTCACATCATCCTTTGCATAAAAACTGTGCTATTACATATTTTCTACCAAATTCATCTTGAATGTTTACTCTGTTATATTGATAGTCTTGCACAATCAGTGGAAGTTTGGTTTGATCCCATGAACTTTAGATTTCTATTGTTACCAGAACTCAATTTTACCCTTGCACAGATTGTGCTGTTTTTTGTTGATATGCTGGTTGTCATCTCCAATGCGTGGGAAATGGAACGGAGCCGAAATGAATGACAATTTATTACTCTTTAAGGTGTTTGGTGGTTAACACCAAATTAATTAATCTATTAACGGTGCTTCAATTGTATGTCAAGTTGACTTGATTCAAGTAGTGCAATCCTCCTTAAAATATGTATTGAATTTCCCTTAAATGTTATATTTTTCATTTTGCTATGAACTTGCGCCTTTGATTCTGTTCAAGCCCAGGTCCCATCTTTTTATTTTTCTCATTCCATTTTATATACAATTTATTTGTACGAATGTCTATTTTTTGTTGGTCTTTAGAATTACAAATCAAAATGAACACACTGAGTACAAGAATCCAACCAGCTGTTGCAAAGATGTAAATGCATTGCTACTGATATGTAATGATCTCAGTTAGTTCAGGCGGTGTTTGGAGGCTTGATATGAACTGTTTAATAGGTCAGTTGGAGCATTGCAATAACACAAGTGCCTGGAGAGAAAGACTACCAATTCATACTATGTCTGATATATCATCATCTTGTTGGGGGAAGAAAAAAAGGCGGTAGGCTAATTTTGAAGCATAATCCTTATAAATCTGTGCAGACGCGGGATGTTCCTTTATTTGTTTTTCCATTTCCATTTTTATTTTTCATTTAGAATGTAAGAAAATTGATTGCAATGATAATAGCAAGCTCAGTCATACGCTATTTGCATAGAGACGACATTAAAGATGCAATATGATACCATGTCACTATATTATGCTGTCAAAGAGCACAGAGGGAAAAGCTTACAAAGAAGAGCCAGAAACATATAGGACTACTGTATTTGAGTTCGACTTTTTGGCAACTTCAAGCAAAGAGGACAAGGGTTTAAACAGTAGTTCCAGAGACAGTGGAGTATTGTATTTGACTTATAGCAACCAAGGTGTTTATGTTAACAAGTAAGCAATGGTGTAGGTAACAGTCTGGAATAAGAGAGAACAGTAATCGAGGATTAGTTTATTGTTCAATCACAGGTCATATGAGCCTTTTCACATCCTAATGAATTCTGTGGGAAAAGCTGAATAACAGAACAAAATATTTTTTGGCATTGTAAAAGTTATCTAATCGTTAGGGATAGCCAAGAGACTATTTTATAGTTTGCACAGATATTAAAGTCGACAGTTAATATATGGATCTAATTTTGTACTTAATTTAATTGTACGTGCTGCTGCTTGCTGCGTGGTTAAATATTCAAAGAATCATGGATCATGGAATTGACTAAGAAGTGCTGACGGTAACGACCCAGAAATCTATATATATGTTAGCTGCACTTTTGAGTAGAGAAAACTCATTGCTTACTAACGAGCATTAGTTAGACTTGCACCGCTGTGGATGAATTGAATATGAACTAAAACGACTGCCTGGAAGCCGAGAGTGATGTGGTAAGCGATGTAAAACAAACGTAATTGGGATAGAGGGGTGATTGGGACTGGTTTGTGGAGGAAGGTTTGTAGATGAATTGTGTATAGGACTATTTTTGTAAAACATGGATTTTTTGTCATTGTTTTTCTCACAAGCATTTGTTCCAGCAAAAATTTGTAAGGAGGAATTTGTCATGGTGCTTTCATTACATACAAAAGGATTTTTTCTTTCTTCTCTTTATCTATCTCCCTCTCTCTCTCTTTCTCTCTCTCCTATGAGAGTATTCTACAGTCGTCTTCTAGAATTTGAGATGTTTTCTAGGATTCAAACGCAGTTTGATTTGTATAAATTTTATTCTTTTGTTGTAAAGATTTTTGATAATTCAAATGTCACACGTGTCTGCAGAGAATGCAAAGCAGGGGTGTGTGTGTGTGTACATGTAGGTAGGCGACACCATTGAAATCGCAATTAGCTGCAGGAGGTTCAAGAAAACAATTGAAGAGCCAGATATTTCTTGCTGACCAGATTAATTTGTCTTCATTTTACTTGAGGAAATGATCAAAATAGAGAGAAAAGAAAACATTTGCCTTTTCATGATACAAGTGTAATTCATTGTAAAGATCGGATAACTGTACTATGAGAAGGTGTTTTTGATTTATACTTGAGGCAGATATGTAATATATGTTTTATTTAGTGAAAAGTGATGACGTTGAACTGAACCTGTTGATTTGTGCGTACTTTGATATGTTCTTTTATGTTTTGTGTATATGTTTCATCTTGAAGTTAGTTTAGTTCAGTGTACATCTTACGTTGGTCCTATGTGCAACTGTCTATGAAAAACAAAAAAACTTTACAGAGGAAATTTCATTGGTTTTGTGTGTAGTACCTAATGTAGTTTTAGACAAATTTTTTTCAATGTGTATGTTTCTAGACATGGAATCTCTTGATGTTTGATGAAGAAAAGAGAATTTAAATTTAAGTTGTGTAATTCCTTAACCAGGTGTGTTTGGGAGATTGAATATTGTATAGGCTGATGAAGTATACAGTACATTTTTTTGTTTCTGTACATTGCCTGTAACAAGATAACACAAGTTTATACGTCAACATGAAATAAAATTGTAAATATCACGGAAAAGATCCCTTGTGTGCTGTTCTTTTGTGTTTCTCCATTTTGAGTCTTATTTCTTTGGGACATTTGATATGCGGGACAAAAAGATCATTTTTATAGGGAGGTGAAACCCTCAACACTAATAACTTGTGCCACTGATGTTTTCAACGATACAATGATATCCTTGATCATTTCAATCAATATGGACACTTCCTCCATTCCTTCTTGTGCCACTGATGTCGCTCCATAGGAGTGTAATCATCGGGGCATACATATTATTGTTGAGGTGTGTCCTAAAATGAAGGTGGCCAAGGGATCCCACCGAGAATGAGAAATTTGAAAGTCTTGGAAGTCTGACCTATGACAGCAATTTCCAATACATTTTCCACATAACAGGGGAGTGATATGGGAAAATCTATCGTAGTTGTTTATTGGCGAGGTCTGACTAATATCTACCACATTAAAGGTAATACAAAGTTTTGGTATGGGGTCATGAATTTGTCTCAAATGAACATGTTGGAAGCATATGCGATCTTACAATATTCAGTGGTCGTCGTCGCGGTTGAAATCGAGTCTAAAGTCATGAAATTGTAAATAATAAACACTTCATGTTGTATAGCTCCCGCTCAAGGTCAAGATATTAATTTAGTTTTAAAACAATGTTTCTTGACTAAAATCGAGTGATTGGCTATTCCCATTTGGAAAGTATATATCACAACTGCATATTCTGAGATTTTCATGGTTGCAGCTACCATTGGATGGCCGTATAGGCGCTATTTGAAATTTATCAAAATTTACCGGTAGCACTGGTAAATTTTGATATTCAATTTTTCTTGAAAGCAGAAGTGTTTTAGGGGCTAAATTTTCTAGTGCTTATAATATATCCTCAGGGGCATCCAAATATATCAAAATTTTAAAGAATCGCTATCCGGCCATTTCCTAAAACTTTGTATTACCTTTAATAATATCATTCTGGGTTGTTATAGTCCTTTATTACATCTATGATGTCTCTAAGTGCTTTTAATACAGATATATTATTACCCTGGTCATCCGATTCAGGCTTGCCTGCTCACAATGCATGCACATTCTCCACTCCCTGCAGAGCATTCCAGCCAGGCCCCTTTTTACAGATGCTCGCAATGCTGAGCAAACTACACATTATTTACAAGGGTTGAACCCAGCCTTGATCGGTGAAAACCACTTCAATTCGTACACTTCCAACAACTGCCCTGTCTTTGTGACATACCCATTTAACTAGACAAGTACTACTTGTGTCGCTTAGTAGTTGCTTTAGTAAAAATATCATTTTCTCAAGTTTACGATGGAACCAACATATTTTACTTGTTTCGTTTCTCTCCATGATTAAAAATAAATATATACCAGTTGATATGGAAAACAACAACACCCAAAGGCTTATTTTACACAATGGAGAAGTAAATCATTCATAGTGCATATCATTACCGCATTGCCAAATGGAAGTGCCCTCCATCATTAGTGATCTCAATTTCCACTATTTTGTTTCTCTGATTTCTATTAACTTAGTAAAGGAGCTTTATTCCCCTTTTCAAGACACATGACTTCTGGGCCCCATTTCACAAAACTTGTCATCAGTGACAAATGACAGTTTTTGTTATAAGCTAGTGTAATCCTTGCTTCTGATTGGTTATCAGCAGATTTGTCACTGATTTTTGTCATTTGTCAATGAAAAAAGGCTTTGTGAGACAAGTCCCTGAAGTCTACACATTAAGTTGGCTCAAAAAAATAAGGAATACAGAGATGGTAAAGATTCAATGGGAAATGTTTGTATTTATTTGATGGAAACGATTCAATATAAAAGAATAATGTGCACTGAAACTAACAACCCTGCATTCAGCAATACATTGTAGGTATCATAAAGCCAGCACACATGGAAATAAAATTGCAATCTTTGCCGATTTTCCACAAGAAATTCTTGATCTAACATTGATCAAAAAGTGTTGAAAAAACAAAACAAACAAACATAACCCCCAATGCAAAATATTGTAATCCTGTTTCCTATTCACAATTTGTTTGCCAATAAAGATAAACTCGAGTTCTGGTAATGATAGAAACTAAATTCTCACAGAATCAAACAAAACTTCCACTGAATGTTCAAGATTACAAATAAGGCCGAAATCAAGGTAAGTAGGCCTGACACCATGTGCTTTAATATCACTATGTGCAAATGAGAGTTTTAGTTTTTATTTTACTGGTTCAAACTATCACTCTACTGCAGGATAAACAATCCAGAATGAATTATGGCCATGTTCTCTCGACATACGATTCCCATACCAGAGCTTAAGATTAGGTTTAAGGAATACACACCAAGTTGTGTCTGGTCTTGTCACAAGAGGAACGTGAAGTCCATTCAGACAGGAGACGATGGACCATTTAGCATGACACAAACAGCAGTAAATATACATGGAGCCATTGGTGTTCTATTTTGTGCGAATGAATACAAACGGGTACAAAAATACATGAGGCATACAAGTGATTTACTAAGATTCAATACTATATATTCCACCAGAGTGGACCAAAATTCCACAGAGATAAAATGCAGCTATTTCAGTTTGAGTTTTGTATTTCAATGACTTTGTGAACATGTGTATTCATTTTAAAGATGCTCCCACCAGTATACATACTTGGCATGCAAGCATGAACAATGTATTACGGAAGATTGATAGCATTTAAATTATTAGATAACGGCCAACTCCCTGAACTGTCCTGAGTTTCAGTTTTTAACGTCATCCATTTAGAACAAAAATAGCATCATCTCATATCGTGTACAATACAAATGGTTAAGCAGAGACATTATTTGAACAGCTTACAGGGGAAGTCCACCCTGATATTAACTTGTTGGTTCAGTGGAAACTCGTTATAATGAGGTCCTTGGGACCAAGGAAATTACCTTGTTGTTTCAGGAATCTCGATATATCAGGGTAAAAAAACTCAGAACAAAACAAAGAGCTGGGACCAGCAAAATCACCTTTTTATAACAGATACCTCGTTATATCAGAGCTCTTTATAACGAGGTTCCACTGTTTTAATAGAAGCAGAAAATTGCGAGGAACAGGTCAGTGAAACTTTGAGCAAAGTCCGATTGAAAATAAGAAAGTTATGAATTTTTGAAGTTGCGATCAATCAACTGGAGAGGACCTCGCAACTTCAAAAATTCATAACTTTCCTATTTTTAATTGGATTTTGCTCAAACTTTCACCGACCTGTTCCTCTCATTTATCTTCTTCTAATCAAACTAAATTCATATCAGGGTGGACTTTCCCTTTAAAAATAGGGTCTAGCACCATCTTACATGCGCTAACTTTTCTCATAGAATCGTGCTCAAGCAATTTTGGGTTTCGGAACCAACAGGTTGATATTGGGAATTTCCCAGTGTATTGAAAGCCAGGCGTTATTTCAGAAAATATAGGGGTTAATGTTCTGAACCCATGATAAACAGTATGCAATTTCCTGATTCTTTTTCCAGTGATGACATGCTAAAAGTGCACGTAATCTGCGATTCAAAATAACCTTTGACCTTATCATGACATCATGTCTCTAATGTCCTCTCCTTTTTGGCACAACACATAATCTGATCAGTCAGCTTATAGATAGCATCAACAGAAAATAAGGATAGGCTAACCCCCACCCCCTCCCCTCCCCCACCCCCAGCAAAACAATGAAAATAGAATTAGCTCTTTTGCATCACAACAAAAGTATAACAAGTACTGTGTTTTGAACACTACGACATACACAACATATTTTGATTTTCTCCTTCAACATAGCTAAGTGCAAAAGTAACAATTATGTACATTCACAATTGAAAACAAAATTCCTTTCAAAAGAGAAAGACCACTTTCCGCAAAAATCCTACCAAAGGCAAATTGTCAAATTGGTAAGCAGAGTGAGAGAGAAAGAGAATGCATGTACAGTCAAAACTGCTTTAGTGACCACCTGTCTACAAAGACCACATTTTTGTTTCCCTTGAAAATGGATTCTCATTTAAACATGTATTAAAGGAACCTGTCTACAAAGACCACATTTTTGTTTCCCTTGAAAATGGTTTCTCATTTAAACATGTACTAAAGGAACCTATCTACAAAGACCACCTGTCTACAAAGACCACTTTTTATGTTTCCCATGGCCGGTCGCTATAGACAGGTTTGACTGTGCTGGGAATGAACAAACATGCAACTTTCCCATTTGTGCGTCGTTAGATTACCTAATAAATAGTTTCTGTCTCCCTCTACGGTCTTACTTAATGTATTTCAGTTTACTGTCCAAACTATGAAAAGAAAAAAAAAGAAAACAACAAAAACATAACTAAATTCAGCTGACAATACATACAAAATGAGCACACTTTGTGTGCAAATTATGGTAACTTTCCATATTTCATTAATTAACAAGCCATTATCCACTAAAGTACACCTCATTGGAGTCTCAATTAATTTATTCATATCTTTTTAAATATTTTTTTTCACTTATAGGAATGATTGGAAGAAACTTGCTTATCATTAAAATTACATATATATTTTTATTACTTGATTAACAAAAAGTCTGTGTGTATACAAAGTACAGTGAAACCTGCTTTAGCCATCACCTGTCCACAAAGACCACATTCTCAGGTTCCCTTGAACAGTGTTTTCTCATTGAAACATGTACTAAAGGAACCTGTACATAAAGACCAACTGCCGGCAAAGACCAATTTTCATGTCACGTCTTTACATGTCATGTCATGTCATGTCATGTCTTTACATACAGGTTCCACTGTATACGCATAATACGTAATGCTACGAGTCCAACTTCCATACAACTTTCCCCTCTGACCCCAGCGAGGCCTGACCCCTAGCGATCAGCTCGAGCGCGAGGGTAGGCGACGTGTTCGGCCGTCTTCACACGCTCTTGAAGGGTGGACTCTGTATCACTTGGCAACACGGGGATGGACTCCTGAACTAAGATAGCTCCTGCATCTACCTCTTCCTGTAGATATAATAAAAAATATTAAAAAATAATAAAATAAAATCGGTCACTGAAACTAAATCAATTTCAAGAGCATATCATACCATCATGGAAGTCACTCATAACAAATAATTGTCTGCTTAAAACCTTTTAATCCAATTTTACAACCTGTTTATGATGAATGTTTGATAGTAATTCAATGGGTTGTTTGCTGAGGTTCCAATAACTTTTTAATGATACAAAACATTAATACAGCTAAAATCTGTGAAAGGAGAGAGGGGGATGGGGAAGAGAGAGACAGTGACAGATATATATATATATATATATATAGAGAGAGAGAGAGAGAGAGAGAGAGGAGGTGGGGGGGGGGGAGAAGATTTTCAGAGAGAGAGAGAGAGAGAGAGAGGTAACAGGTACATATTTAATTTTTTTTTTAATAGGGTAAAAGGGAAACAATCAAAACACTTACCACTACATAATGGACCGAACATCCCGATAGTCTCACTCCAGCCTCCAAGACCAATTTATGAGCATTCATTCCCTTGAAGGATGGCAGGAGAGATGGATGAACGTTGATGAGTCGACCTTGCCATCGGCTGACAAAATTACCGCTGAGAATACGCATGAAACCGGCTAGGCAGATGAATTCTATGTTAGCTGCTTGGAGAACTTCATGGACCTTCATGTCAAAATCTTCTCTGCTAAGTCCTTTGTGACTTATAACCTGTTAAGAAGAAAAATGTTTAAAACAACTTCAATATTAGTCATTTTGATGACTTTGCAGAGTAAAAGTTGATTCTTTTTCTAAAGTCTCCCATGACTCCTTTATCTTTAACCATAGTTAACAGAAACAATTAACATTTCCACAAAATGAAAATTCTTCTCCAGTGGTTAAATAGTGCAAAAAAAGTTTCAAAGCTTCAATTCAAGACAACAACTGATTAGTGAGGTCTAATATTGCCTACAACTTCTTTGATGAAGAGCAATATTAGAAGAATGCACAATGGGATATGACCGGGGAAGGAAATGGAGTAAGAGGGAGGAAAATGGATAAAATGAGAGAACTGTAAAAAAAAGAGTGACAAACAGAGACAGAAAGAGAGAGAGAGAGAGAGAGAGAGAGAGGAGTGGGAGAGAACAAGGAAGAGAGAGAGAGAGAGAGACAGACAGACAGAGACAGAGAGGAGTAAGACAGGAAGGAAGAGAGAGAGAGAGAGAGAGAGAGGGAGAAAGAGAGAGAGAGAAAAAAGAGGGAGAGAGAGAGAAAAAAAAAATAGAGAGGGAGAGATGGAGGAATTGAAAAGAATGTGTAATGGAAGAGGGAAAAGATGAAGAGATCTACAGAGGATGGATAGATATCAAAACAGATTATCTTCTTACTTTGGTTGGAATACCAGCTTTCTGTGCCCTCTCTAGCCCCAATGCATCGGGAATATTTGATATCACTAGACATATCTCTGCCTTGGAATTCTTTTTAGGATCCTTGGTGTGATTGATAAGAGCCTGTAGATTGGTTCCTGTTAAAAAAATGAAACAAACAAACATATATCTTAACACATGACTTCATTACAGAACATGATGAAACATCTATTCCAAATCCTTGAAGATGAAAGTTGAGTTCTTGGCCCCGTCTTATGAAGAGTTGCAATTGATCCAAATCAATCGCAAGTCCTCTAATCAATCGCAAGTTTGCAGTCCCTTATCTCTAATGTACATAGTTACAATGAGGCCAAGTAAGTAGAGTACAGCGACCACAGAAGGTGATTGGCAGATCACCTAAAGATTTTTTCTCCTGCGTTGTAAGATCACAAGAAAACCCTGCATTGGCTTTATATTTTCAGAAGAGTAAGGTTTGGAGAGTTAATGATTTTAGACTGACCTGTTCCAGAGATGAGTACAGCTACTCTCATCTTCTTTTCTGCCCCGCCCTCCTGGATGCCCTCCTGGATGCCATTCATAGCAGGGGAGTAACACCGGGCCAGGGAGGAGGATAGGTTGGTTATTGATACCGCTGCTCCATCTAGCATTCAGAGAGAGAGAGAGAGAGAGAAAATAGAATTAAAGATAACACATTATGATCAGTAATATTAAATAATGTACAAGCATTTAACAAAAGAGTTTATTTCAAACTCATCGGAAAACATTTACAGAATTGTACTCCAATCCCCACCCCCTCAAAAAAACTTGATCCCTACCATAAACTTGAAACACTAGATCAAATACGAGACAATAATAGCATGAATATTGCAATATTCATGTCCTCCTCTGTAAAATGTTTCATTCCTACAATCCCACTGTAAGAAATTAAAGTTTTCATACATACTGCCGAAATCTGAATAATGTGGAAATCTGAATAATGCGGAAATCTGAATAATGAGTAAAAGAAGATAAAAAGTGATATTTGAATCACTTTCATGATGTCTCATTTATTTCTAAAATTTCCACACTACGAAAGATGTCTCCTGTGCAATTTCAACTACCGTATTTGCCGGCGATAAGGCCGCAGCGCCGCATAGGCCACACCCCCAACTTTGACATTTTGTAGAGGAAAAAAAAAAAAAAAAAAAAAAAACCAAAGGAAAAAAACCCAAACGGACCAAACAAAATAATCATAATTTTCTCGTAGAACACTATTTTTTTTTACAAACTGATACCAAATTCATCAATATTTTTATAAATTTACAGGAAGTTTACCTAAAAAATGATCATATAATTTAGCAAATCTTCAACGACTTTAAGCTAGTACTGTATCGCAGGCAGATTTGGTATCCTACATACATGTATAATACCACTACCACGATGTGCGGTGTAATACGAAACTGCGACTTTGGCTAGATGCGCAGTTGCGTTGCGCGACAGCAAGCTCCGTAACGGTCCCTTCTTTTAGTAAGTTTTACATTTTAGCGATGCAATGGCACGAACTTAGATCTAGATCTACAGGTAGATTATGTGTGGAGTTAATCTAGAACTGTACCATTACTATTATAGATCTGTACCGTTGGGAGTCCCATATGTACGAAATTACGTGCTGTTTTAACAGCCGATTTTTTACTGTTGTTGCGGATTGGCGCACCCAGACTTTTTGATATTTTCGGAAGAGAAAATACTGCGGCCTTTACGCCGGCAAATACGGTAGACTGTTAGACAGCAAAAACTGAGATTCTAGTTGATTTTACACAAGAAGACTGAAAACAGAAAAGGATCCAGATATGCTACAGCTTCAATATAAAACCGTAAAATAGGCTTAAGAAGAGGGACGACAAGGGCCTGATATGAGGTAAAAGCCTGAAAACTAGCACCCCTGGAAGAAAAAGAAGAAGAAGAACTGGTTGGTCTCACTCACCTCCACACTTGGGCACCACCTGTCCTATCCTCCATGCCGTCTCTCCATTCTGCCGTACCATCTCTAAAACAGCGCCCTCATCTTCTGCTTTCACCACCAGCACGCCCCCGATCCCGCAGTTAAACGTCCTCGCCATCTCCATCTCCTCCACCCCTCCGTGATGCGAGATCCACCCAAACACAGATGGAATCTCCCATTTGGAGGCATCTAATTGGACGGCCATGGAGCCAGGCATTATCCTGGGGATGTTCTCCAGGAGGCCTCCTCCTGTGATGTGGGCAAAGGCCTTGACGTGGCCAGAATGGACAGCAGGGAGCAGGGTCTTGGAGTAGATTCTGGTTGGGGTCAGGAGAGCTTCACCTGAATGGAAAAGATCATACCAAAGAAGATGAACTTCTAACAATGTAATTTTCAATTCAGACAACTAAATGCTGTCATTCTATAGGAGCCCACTTTATAGTTAGCACGTGGTAGAATGACTTTAAATACCTGCACATCATTTCAATATGGAGAGATCACACTCTCTGCTTTTTAGAATAATCACTTCAAATTAATGGAGGTGCTTCATGAATGACATTTGTGTCTCACTTTGAAAAGAATACTTTGAACTGTGCACCGTCAAAATCAGGGTTGGTGCATACATGAATGATTACCTAACTTCCATGAGCACCAGACCTGCCAACCTCTGGAGTTCAAAAACTGTATTCTTTAATCCCAAAAGTTGTATTAAAAAATCAATGCCTCTTACAGTTCCTACATGGAGCATTTTTTATGGAGCATTGGTTGAATATGCATGATTTCGTCATGACCCTGATGACTGGTGTGTGGACATCAACAAATTGCCGATGTGAGTTGCTGGTAGGATACTTTACAACACAGAATGGGCATTTTGCCATTGAAAATGGCACACACACAAACAAAAATTTATTTTTATTTTTTTTGTTGAAAATCGTATTTATTGAGGAAAATCGTACTGTCGTATTTACTTCTAAAAATCATACTAAATACGACTAAATCGTACTGGTTGGCAGGTCTGGAGCACATATCCAGTATTTGTCTGAGTGGATTCTGCAATTACAGAGCATCCTAAACAGTCAGAGCTTCAACATTTCTCAACAGAAGACTTTCAAGGCTGTTGACACTACCTGCAAAATACTTCACCTACCTAATATGGCTCCCTCTTTAAAGGGGCATGGGTCCCTGAAGTCCAGTCCCTCCTGCTCAACCAAACTCCTCACTAGACTGTACCCATTGCTATGGATACCAGATGATGCCACGCCCAGGATGACATCCCCCTCTTGGATCTCGTCCATCCTCGGGAGCATGTGACCCCTCTCTACCGCCCCCACAGTGAAACCCGCCAGGTCGTACTCGTTAGGGGCGTACATCCCCGGCATCTCTGCAGTTTCACCTCCTAAAAAGAAAATTAAGTGTATATCCATTACACCATTAGCCGTTTTCTACATATATAAGATGCAACATAAATTGGTGGCAGTTTGGGCATTTGGAGAAGAACGGGTGGAATCGAAAGGCAACAAAATTAACAGTTGATGCACTGTCTGCAAGAATCTCTTAAACTTGCTCATGACAGCATGTCAGAAATGTGTACACTATATTACCTAGCTCATCTTTATAGTGATTGATAGTTTGTTTAATTGAATTTCAGTAAATTTAATTTGACTTATTAGCCATTAGCATAATAGAATACAAGGGCATCATATATCATTTACTGTTTGTCTGGAGCCAGAAGGGCATTTAATCTGTGTCAAATCATATAACATAAAACTCTTCAGGCTCTGAGCACATGATATGATAATGAGGATAGTAATAATAATAACATGTACCACTTATATAGCTCAATTCCTGTCCCAAGACATATCAGTCACTTCACATAAATTACATAATTATTACCCTAGCTTTAGCTCCGGCAGCTGTTTTCAGTGCACAGTGCAAGGAATAATCCTACCAGGTACCCATTTACCTCATCTGGGTCGAGTGTGGCAAATGTAGATTAATGTCTTGCCAAAGGACATAAGTGCCGCGGCGAGACTCGAATCAAGGACCTTGTGATCCACAGTCCGGTGACATATCCACTCGACCACGACACCTCTAGAAACTACAAAAGCTACAAACCATTAAATTACTGAAAAAGTCATTGTTTCTTCTTGACAACGACACTGAGGATTGATCAGAACAATCGCAGAATACCCACTACACAAGTAACTTTGATGATACTAGGGCCTAACCCGCCCCAATATGTTCTGATGCTTTAAGGGTTTTTTGCTGTTAAGCCAATTGATCCACTCACCTAGCAGGGCACAGCCCGCCATCTTGCATCCCTCGGCCACGCCTCCAACCACATCCCTAGCCACGCCCACCTCTAGCTTGCCACAGGAGAAGTAGTCCAGGAAGAAGAGAGACTCTGCGCCGTGGGCTAGGATGTCATTCACGCACATGGCTACCAGGTCTTGGCCTATTGTCTGGTGAAGGTTGCAGGCCTGAGCAATCTGCAATTGAAACCGAAAAATTCAGCTTCGTAATCAAAGTTTCTTTACCCGTCAAGTATAAAGCCTGTGATTATAACTACAGATCAAACCTGTTAGAAGTGCATTCTAGAGGAATATGACATTTTTACCAATCGCTTAGTTAATAATATATTCAATTAATGAATGTATTTTTCCTATTTTTAGGAGGAAACAGAAATTTAATTTCTTATATCTGGACACATATCTAAGTTCAACCAATAAAACATCTAAGCATAGACATTTATTATATTTATGTAATCAAAATATAAAACATCACATGCAAAAAGAACACTTCTGACGTGAGGGATAATCAAGAGCGATTGATCTGGATGTCACTGATGAAACACTGAAGTTGGGAAGAGTATTACATGAAACAAATAAACATTTAGAATGACAGATTGACAGCAAAATTTATTGGAAAACAGATTCAAGAACCTTTTCTTAAAACTCTCTTCAAGTTTTTAGGCTTGGACTACCCCAAATCACTCACTTTCAAGTAATAAATATTATAATATCAAACCAACAGCAAAACTTCTTCAAGAAAAACAAAGGTGGAACCTTTTCTTAGCATTCAATCAGATCTTTAGGCTTGTAGCAACCATTAAACCCACCTTCAATTTTGTCCCTACACCATCCGTACCCGACACTAGGATAGGGTCCTTGTATCCAGCAGCTCTCACGTCAAAGAGCCCTCCGAAACCACCAAGGGCAGCATCGCACCCCGCCCTGGCCGTGGCCTTGGCAAGAGGCTTGATGGCCTGGACCAATGTATCACCAGCAGTAATGTCGACCCCACTGCCACTGTACGTTAGACCTGGTGATCTGTGAATAGAAAAGAGATTTATTAGCTAGAAAGGGCTAAGAAAATCAATTTCCTTTGAATATCTGAATTACCCTTGCTTACTTCTTTATACAAATTTCTATGATTTTGCCAAATGTCATCATCCAATACTTTTATGATGCTTTTTATCGGTTGAATATGACATTAAAATAAATGCGACAACTTTTATCAAAACTTTACATGCAACTGCACTTGCATTTTACTGTTCCTTCTGCATACTTTGCTTTGTTCACTGGACCTGTATAAACCCTGTCAAGGTTTATTATGATGCAAACTAGAATATAAATTGAATTCAAATTTAAAGAATATTCTATATACATTTTTTTTGTATTTGTATATTCTCACAAAGTTTGACTGATTGATTTGCGTCTTTATCTGCATCATACTCTCTCCCTTAAAATGCATTCAAATGCTTTCACGCACCTGTTTTGAGCTAGGAATTTGCATGCCCTCTTCGCTATATCCGTTCTGTAAAAGCTCCCATCAAACTTGACCCTTTTCGCCCCTTCGTTAGCCATGGCAGCAGCCGTCAACAGATCCGTTGCAGAGGATACCACTGCTAGGACACGCCCACCTGAGGTTACCACCTTCCCATCCTTGAGGGCGGTGCCAGCATGGATGACCATCATATCAGTTTGGCTTGATATCTCGTCCAATCCTAATAGGCAACAGAACAGATGATTTAAAGAACAATAAAAGTGGGGTCTCACCAGGGAATTTGAAACCAAACCATTCAGGTGTTTACCTAATAACAGGTGTTTTCAATCATCAGGATTTGCCTTCAGTTTTAAGACCAACAGGCTTTATGTAATGCTCTGTCTTTTCCCCTTATGGTAAAGTTATTATCTGACATTTGCATCACCGAAGCCGAGAGAAGAGAGATATTTCTTGATTGGCCTATGGGTTTGCTGTGTGCAGATGTGTACACCCATTAACGGTATTTCCACGAAGTCTCGTGTCAGCGAATTATGACCTTCTGCACATAGAAACTGAAGACCCACTGGCTTTAAACAATGAAAGCATGGGGATTGCATAAATGACCTTGTAGAAGTGTCTCGTACAGTCATTTAAACACTTGACTAAAGATGCAAAGGTCTTAGGTTTGAGCCTGAAGTCCTTCGGCATTAATATACATTTGCCAGTATCACATCGTTACCCAGTAGGGAACAATGCCATGAATGTTGTGAGCAAAAGATCGATAACCTAGGAAATATTGGAACGCATCCTTCAACACTTCACAAGGTGGATATGAGCACTTTATAAGTGCATATGTTGTTGTTGTTGTTGTTGTACTCATTATTTAGGACTCCAATCAATGAACTGCAGTTCTTAACTTTCCTTAATTCCTGTGTTCCTTTCTCTATTCGTACATACAATTAGTCCGCTACATAATATCAAGTTCTTTTGTATTTCCCTGATCACGTCACACAATTATCCACCTTTTCCTCTATACAAGTAAAAACTAGATGGAACTTCAAATAGGCGCAGCCAAAAATGATGCCTCCGCCATAGAGCAATTTTACAAACCAAAATGGAAGCAATTTTTAAAATTCAAGTTTGATTGTAATCCATCTGTTGGTTCTAATGATAACGCGATCACAAGCTATTTTAGGATACATAATGAGCCCTGTGACCTTTGACCTCGTGACCCCAAATCTAATCAGTTCATTGGCTCTGCAAGATACATACATGACCCAAGTTTGGCGGTAATCCATCAATCGGTTCTTGAGATAACGTGATCACAAGCTATTTTGCATACATAACGAGCCCTGTGACCTTTGACCTCGTGACCCCAAAATCTAACCAGTTCATTAGCTCTGCAAGATACATACATGACCCAAATTTGGCGATAATCCATCAATCGGTTCTTGAGATAACACGATCACGAGCTATTTTTGCATACATAACAAGCCTTGTGACCTTTGACCTCGTGACCCCAAAATCTAATCAGTTCATTAGCTCTGCAAGATACATACATGACCAAAGTTTGGCGGTAATCCATTCATCGGTTCTTGAGATAAAGCGATCACGAGAACGGGACGTACGTACGTACGTATGGACGGACGGACAACCAGAAAACATAATGCCTCCGGCTACTTTGTAGCGGAGGCATAAAAAAAAATACTGAATACTGTTTGTGTATATATATTGCGTATATTGCATTTATTATGATATAATATCTATCCATGTAATGATATCTATGTATATTATGTTATGTTAATTTGTTTCAAAATTTACGCAAAGCAAATTTCCAGTGGACAATAAAAATTCAATTGAAATAGAAATTGAATTTAATTTGAATTATTACCTTCTTGCTCAAAGCTATGCATACATTTTCTATCCTTTCCAAATGCCAAACTTTATTTTAAACTGCATATTGTACACTGAAGCACACACCCGACTCACCATCTTTGGTGATCCTTGAAAGTATCAATGAAACAAAGAAGACCTTTTACAGGCATGCTAAACCCACCTGTGATCTCATAGCCTTTCTTGTACGATGCTGGATATCCGCCACTGGCCAGAACAATAGCCACGCAGCAACGGTCATCATGGAAACTCGGCTTGGCGTTGGGCAGGTCTCCAGCGACACACGCCTGCATGGTCACGTAGAGGTTGCTCTTCAACAATGGCAATACCACCTGGGTTTCGGGGTCTCCGAAGCGACAGTTGAACTCCAGAACCCGGGGGCCTTCTTTGGTGATCATCACACCGGCATAAAGCACTCCTACAGATGAACAGAATTCAGAAAACGTTCCTTTAGGTTAGGTTGTTTCATTGTACAATATGTTTTTGGTGGTTAATACGGATATAATCTACTGTTATGTATGCCCTTCGTACATGTTCATTGGATGCAAAAAAGGTAGTGTATCAGCTTAAACAATCCCACATCAGAATCATATTATGTGCAACTCATGACAGATCAATTATCACCTCAGACGATATCTTTTCATAGGAAAGCAAGAGGTTTTGTGGAATTTTCTTGAAGCAAGGACAGTTGCAATGATAAGCTTCTGAGCTCTAGTTCAGTAACAATCTATCCCCATCTATGTTATTCTATCCTATGTCATTTCATTTTCTCCTCTCTAATCTACTCTTCAATTCTCTCTTTTCTTTCCTTTCTAATTCCTTCTATTCCGTTTCCTCTTGTTCCAAACTCTGTCTTAGTCCTTATCCATCTGACTGAATCGGTTCTACACTACTTTATTTCCCCTTTTCTATTCCCACATCATACTTTTATGTTATATCTCATACATATAAAACACTATTTAAACAAAAAATCACCTTTGTATGGCCTTCCCTGTTCCTTCATACCACCTACTGCCCTCTGGAGGATTTCTTCATTGATCTGCTGCAGAACTTGCCTGGGCACCTTAAGAAATGCGTTTACAAAAAAAAAACGTTTTTCTAACTGTCACAGAAAGTGCAGGATTCAAAACTCAAGTTTGGAATCGACTTCATGTGCATGTGTGTGTGTGTGTGTGGTTTTTAATAGCTAATGTGTACAAATGAGATTATCTACAGACCAACCTTCAGCGGCAATCATCCGAAAGACGCGATTCAGTTTTAAACCAAGATCTATCAGTCAAATGATGTAAGGAAACTTAATATATTTGAAAGCATATACAGATATATCAGAGAAATCAAATTTCGCCTGTTATGAACAACAACAAAAGTGAATATGGGATGCAAGAATCAAGAAAGATGAATATGTGACCCAACACTCGATCTCAAGTGTGGTGGATGATAATTCCTTCCATCAATTGATGCTCACCTGAGGGCACGGGCAGTATGCTCCCATCCCACCTGTATTCGGACCATGGTCCCCTTCATAGACGCGCTTGTGATCCTGGGCCGGCAGCATGGCCTCAAAGTGGCTACCGTCGCAAAATGCCAGGACCTGCCATTCAGAGATAACGGGGAATATTAACCTTGATCACAAAATCTTTCATCAGCATTCCCCCTCTCTCTCTCTCTAAATAATAAACTTGATCAAAAAATCTTCGATCATAAAATCTTCCATCATCATCATCATCATCATCATCATCATCACCATCACCACCACCTTCATCTTCATCATCATCATCATATTATCACCACCGCCGTCGTCGTCATCATCATCATCATCATCTCTCTCTCTCTGTCTCAATCTCTCTCTTGTACTCTTATCTTATCAAAACGGTTGCTGCCAAAAATGCCAGTACACGTATCTGTCAAAAAAAGATTTTCATTTACATTAAGGTAAGAGTGCTTCAGAATCCACCACTGCCTCCCTCAATCTTTAACTCTTTTATCTCTCACACATATTTCAACATTATTTAAAAATACAAAGCTCAAAATCACCCTATACGATGTCTCAACTTACTGAAACTTCTTCTCCTTCAAGTAGCTCTTCTATGATAACACTTTCTCCTGCAGCACCAAACAGTTTATCCTGAAGAGATTAAACAAAAGGAAATCCCTTAGCTCCTCTCAATATATGCTACATCCATGTTAGACCAGCAATACTCCATTAAATATACCAGACAGTATTTCAGATTACAGTAAAACCAGGGCACCAATTTCACAAAACCAGCTTTATCAAAAGATACCTTTTTTGGTTCTCCTCATCAGTGATTCTTATTGGAACATTATCATCAAAGGGTAATCAGAAATAGGCCTTTGCAACATTTGTTCTGGTTATTACTTTGTCAAAGATATGGGGTTTAAGAAGGGGTATCGGGTAGTTGCGATTGGGCTTCATATCCCGTTTAGGGTTAGAGTCAGGGATAGGTATAGTGTTACATCCAGGGTTGAAGTTACGAATTTGGGTAGTGCAGAAAATTCCTGTGGCTCAATTTGTCACCAGAGTATGTGTCGTACAAACTTACCTGTAAAATGTCCCTGACAGCTTGGCAAGCTTCTTCTGGATTGGCAGCTACTACTACTCCTTTTCCTGCTGCCAAACCATTAGCCTTCACTACCAAGGCTTTGTAGGGGGCACTGTAGAGAGGTCAAAAGGTCAAATAAAATGTTTACTTTTGAGATCAGATAACCTGGAATTATAGCCCCGAAGTTCATTTTTACAGGTATATACGAGGCTCAACATGAACTCAGGTTAAATCTTATTCTTCCATAAATCAGCACACCAAGTTAAGCCAGGTTTCACTGAGGCTGCTTTCCTTTTCAAATCTGAAATCTGAAATCAGAATATGTGCCTTTGAGTATGAGATATCCAGGATCATACAAACAAATAATAGTCCTGTTTGCTAATCTTGTGCATATTTCTTGAACAAGAGTACTATTGATGACTAAAAACATTGATATAGGCTTGTTAGCAAAAACTAATGTATGCATATTGGATTCCATCCATAGAGATGCAATTATGCAGAGTGGGTTAATTAAATAGTTCTTAACCAGGGGAGTGTTTCACAAAGACTAAGATCAACTTTAAGTTGGACTTAACTATGGCAGGGTGTTCATGCCACTGTTTGCTCTCACCATTATGATCTTTAGATAATATTTTTTCCTTCAATAATGAATTATTTAAAAAAGTAAATTCTGTAGATTTGTGACCATAATTTGTACGTCCCTTGAGAGACCAATGCCAGTAAATGGTGAGAGAAAACAGTGGCATGAACGGCCTGCCATAGTTAAGTCCAAGTTAAAGTCGATCTTAGTCTTTGTGAAACACTCCCCAGGTCTATTGGATAATGCCGACCAGTCAACTTACGTATTGATGTGTTTACAAGCTGCGTCCACCTCCGTGAAACTTTCCCACCTCGCTGTCGGGATCTTGCAATTATCCATGAAGCTTTTGGCAAAGACCTTGCTCGATTCAATCTCGGCCGCTGCCCTCGTGGGGCCAAAGCAATGGATTCCTGCCTCGGCGAGGCAGTCTGCAATACCAGCAGCGAGGCGCTTCTGGTCCTACCACCACCAGACTGATACCGTTCTCTTTACACCAGGAGGCCAGGGCAGGGTAGTTACCGATAGGCACATCTGGTCCTGATGGTATTAGGATTGAAATTAAAAGAAAGTGTTTGAGAAACCATTCAAGTAATTGACCCTATCGCAAATACAATGTTTGACAGTAGATGGCGACCTTCCTCCCACACTGCGCAGGTCAGCACATGTGTAGATCCGATATTTGGGAAGACAATGTTTCTTCCGGCTTTAATAGAGAATGTATAGCAGTGTCAACTAATTCCTTATTTTACTAAACTATTGTTCTGGTTTCACTCCACCGGTGATTTGATGAAATCTACATATATGTAGGTACTATCATAATCTGTTACTTATAGTTTATTGGTTCCGAAACTCTAATTTCTCTCAGACTTTCCGGTTCTCGACCCATTGTATTCGTATGGGAACCAAAAGTGCACTTGCCAGAAATACCTATGACTGAGCTGCCCTCTATGGCCAAATACGGTAGTTGTGGTAGCGAGAATTATCTTATGGTTTGCTCTTTAATTATGAAAGTACCTGAAAGACATGACCTACACCATGTACACCATGATATGGAACTCATTCTTACCCATATTTGTAATTTTCTCACTGTTGGCTGTCCCAGCATTGCCTGGGGCAACCAGGACCTGGGCTACTTGCGATGACTGGGCTAGCTTCCATGCCAGACAGTGCTCCGTCCCCGCTCCCAATCACCAGGACCTTGTCTGTCATGCTTCAATCTTAATCCTTCTCTTCAGAGTATGAATGTAGCCTCCAAACGGCTGTCGCTAAGTTAGAAGTCTGATCTATACTGGAAAAGAAACAAAAACATCATTAGAGTTGTACGTTTTATGCATCAATTTGTAACAATGCCAACATATGGACAAATTAAGATTTGTTATGTTTGATGTGTTAACATCTTCAAATATCAGTACAGCCTATTGGCATGAATGGCAAGGTAAACACTGATAGGTAATATTTGGGTTTAGATCTATAAGTACAAAGGAACAAAAATGGAACTAGATGATCATCTCGATATAGACCAACTGAGAAGTGCAGGAGCAGTGTAGAAAAAGAAATTAATCATAATGAGTCGACCTATGACAAGATTTTTTGCAGATGTCTCCAATTCATGTTTTCATGGTTTTTTAATATGGACTTTGCACATGTACCGCAAAGTGCATATAGATCGAATCTACATTTCAGACCCTGTACTTTGACCTTTGCCTTGGATTTGCATGTCAATGGACGGCATTGCCATAGGGTAGATCTATGGTGTATGGCCTTTGGGGTCTGATTATTAAACTAATTAAACTAGTTATTACAATTGGCAAACTATATATGCATAAATCATTAAATCGTTTTACAGTGATCAGTTTTAGATCCAAGTCTATGTACAGTTGACACAGTTTGGGATTTTTAGACACAAGATCGTCCTGATTTCAAAAACAGTGAGTAGACTCACTACTGGTAGTACTATAGTACTACCATGACTAACACTAGTACTAGTACTAGTTCTATAGTAGATTCTACTAGCAACAAATAACCGATGCTGACGAAAGAGACTTCCATAAGTACAACACAGTCAGGTAGAGTTCCATACAATATGCATATGTACCCCCACTAGTAAAATTGAAAAAAAAATATATGGAGATCTAGACCCTACAATAATAATTTACAGGCTTTGCGATAACATCATCGAACGGGTCTCCATACTTTCTATGCCCTCTCTGGTACAGGTGCATGTACTGGTGGTCTCATCCCTACACTTGTATCCCAACTGTGGAAAACCTTCTGCATCCCGAGAATGTTACATCAATAACCATATTCACAAAATCAATGTTGCTGAAACTAGATAGGGCCCAATCACATATTTTCAAACAGATATTAGGGGTGCCGAAGTCTGCTGCTGATGAGATACTGTAAACGCTGTTATTTTCGCGTGATTAATTTTTCGCACTGAGCTACCTCGAAACATATTCGCGGGTTCTTAAATTCGCGGACACCGACTTTAGCGCGAAATCCGTGAAAATTAAAACCTGGAAAAGGATGATTAAATACAATGTCAACCTGGCGGTAAAACACCATACACTACAAGGAATCTGCTCTAAGTCCTCTCTCAAGTTCTGGATAGATAACACTCCACCCTCCATCAATACGCATTAGCATCGACTCTCTTAGACGAAAGCTTCAGTCTCTGATATCGACGGTTGTTCCGCTGAGATTGCATCTGGCTCCTCTGACCGCCTCTATACATAGACTGAAGAACGCGTCCTTGGGACTGTACGGAGGAATGGTTCGGTTCGGCCGACCGCGATGAATGAGATATGCAACAAGTTTTTCACTCTTTACGTCTTCATATATCCACTTTGGCTGCATTATTACACTGAATATTATTTAAGATTAAAAATAACACAGAAATATCTACTTTGACTTACGATAGCTTGCTCATTTAGATCCTAAATTAATGATTAATCCGATAGTCAACATGATTTGTTGTCAGCCATCTTTGTTTGAGTTGATGAATATTCATTTTTCTTTTCAAACGTCCAATAGCTACGTACGCGTCATACATCAGCCCGGCTTGACCCAGTGATACATGAATATTCATAAACCCAATATTAAACGAGTGCTCTGATTGGCCATTGGCTATGTTTTGGTAGGTTGACCCGGAAATATATCGGCCGGGTCATGCCATAGATTACCAGTTCGAATGCATGAACGTACCGTTTCATGGTTGCATAACTCATAGTCATATCTACGTAAGTCCCTAAATTTCGCATTTGGAAATAAGTCATAAAAAATTTGATAACTGCATGTACATAGGAGAAAAATATACAAAGTTTTTTTCTATCTGATTTATAAATCAGAAAATTAGATCTAAAGAAAATCGGGAAAGAAACTTTCTGCAGCATTTGGCTGCAGAATTGGCTCTAGGCCTATACTATAGTATAGGCCTAGCTCTATCTCTCCCCGTGGCCGTGGTGCGAGGCGTATAGGTTACCGTCTGTGTATGGGGAATGTCAACAAATGTCACGTTTTATTAAAGAATGACCCATACCATACCAGATGGTTATTTCTGTCTATGAGTATGACTCTCTATGCTTTGCTGGAGTGTCCACCCTCTGCAAATCTCCTAAAGTCTAGATCTAGACCTATATTAACTCCAGGGAGCTCCAACGCCGACAGAGCGGTGAATGTAAACAAGTCGTGCATATTCAGCATTTTTCGGCGAACGGCGCTCTATAGCATGAATATTCATATTTGCTGCGCCGCTACCGTGCATGCGTACTTTCTCTCCGCCATGTTGAATCGACGGTACAACATGGATGGCTCGGTTTAGGACGAGGAATCACCCTTTTTCCCCATCAAAGACTTCTTCAAATTATAACTTCAAGTGGTTTCGCGGATGCCCAGAGGAGTCGAGCACACTTGGTCAAAATTATAATCACTACCGTTTAACTTTTCTATAAAATAAGACCCAACTCTGCTGTTTTTCGTGTTCCGATTCCGGATCTGGAGCTCCCAACGCCGGAGCTCCCTGGAGTTAGACCTATATCCGAAGAACCCACGGCCACCATCTCCTTCCATCCGAAGCCCAACTACTCACATCCACGTACTTGTCACAATTATAATTAATGCCGTCTCTTCAGGCTAAAAAAAAAATAAGTTTCTTGACCTAAACTTAAGTTAAGCTTAAGGCTAAAGCAAAAGGTCAAAGCCATATTAATTATAATTCGCTATAAAAAAAGATGAAGAGACTTTAGAGAGTAGACCACTACTGCCTTACTGGCCTAGTCCCTAGAAGAGTAGCCTAGACTGGCTAGAGTAGTAGCCTAGACTAAATAAAATTAAAACTAAAAATAAAATGAACAACGTGCAAGCTGCTGGCAGTTGCAATTCCAGTCATAAGTACTACTAGTAGAATTATTACACTGGTCTATGCTATGGTCCACACCTAAGAAGATGATTTAGTTTCTTACCTAACAAGTTTTCCCTTTCAGAAAGGTAAAAATAGATGATGGCTATTGTAGGAATCTCCCATCAAATCTCGCAGACGTCAGACCATTTCGCTACAGCTAATTTAAATACCCAAAACTGAACTTAGCAACCCGTAATATTTGACAACTGGTACATCATGTACTATTAAGTAGTAGCAGTTTAGCGATCCCAATATGACAATAAAATATATATATATTTTAATGTATATTTTGTAAAATATATAAGTAGAGGTATATTAATTTCTATAATAACATGTATATAATTTTTTTTTTCATTATTGATTTATTTGAATTTTATATGAATGTTTAAAAAAATAGTCTGTGACATGAGGCTACTGTATCAAATTGATTTAAAAATTAGTCGTCAATGGCAAAACCGGCTTACACTCGCACGTGGGAGCGCGGGCAAAAGTCAAATGCGCGCGCTTGTACCAGGGAGTTGGGATTGGACTTTTGTACCATGCACTGCTAAACCTCTTCACTGCATGTACAGATGAAGCTGATAGAGCAGGACCTGACTAACATATTCAAATTTTATTCATACTTTTTAAACAAGGGGTTGTTCTTGAAAACATGAAAGCTTGCCAGAAGCTTACCCGACATATATATAATTTATGCAGCCTGATTTCCAATTATTGTACTTCATTCACGAATAACAGGTTAATTCTAGTACAAGAGGTAGACTCTAGATCGAAAGAAAGAAAGAAAAATATATATTTAGAGATCGATATAGATAGATAATTTGTCATTGCGCTTATCACAAAAAGATGGATACTAAATGACTGATTTAATAGACAGACAGATGGGATAGGATAAATAGATGCACCTTTAGCATGACGTTGAGTGTATAAATAATTGTATCTTCCTTAATTTCTTCTCAAAAAAACTGTTTATACTTTATTACACGTTTAAAAAAAAATTAAATGAGTCTATTGTATCGCCAATATGTTTTTCGCATTGTCTTAAGAATAAATCTTCAAAAATTGAATTTAATTTCCATTTTGTTATTTTGACAAGTCATGATTTCATACACCTTTGCCCCCATAATTATGTAGGGGCAGGTTGGGGTGAGGCCGGGGCTTTGCGTGCCGGTGGCCGCGCGCGCTGCCGCGCCGACGACGCTCGTGATCGTGCCCCGGCCGCGCGCGCTACCTATACCTTGCAATTTCATAACACAATAAATATCAGCTGGGCTAGTTAGCAGCAAAACGTGAGCTTAGTAGTACTGTCATGAGTTAGGCCTAAAACGAATGCCCGAAATAGATTTGTAGTTTTTCTTTCCCGAAGCAGCGCGTGCCTGGGTATTCTGAAGGTTATTATCTGAAAAAAGAGGCATGGCACAAGGACCGACGGTAATTCAAATTTTCGCATTATGTGCGATAAGTTTGACAGCAGTGACATTGGCGAGTGCTGGCTCTAGCGTCTCGGAGAGCTTCCCCGTACCACGACTGAGTGTGAACCTCGACTCTCCGCCAGAAGAACGATGGAGCCCTGCATTGCATCATTGGAATTTGAATCAGATGAGAGCACTTTTATGAAGACACTTGGGTGAGTACAACTACAAACACCAACTTAAATGATGATCACTTCACAATTACAGTGCTCTGAGTCTGATGAAGATGAAGATGCACAGTGATGCCAATGAGAATCAGATAATGATTCTGTATGAGCCGGTCTAGGTGTTGTCTGTTGTCTCATGAAAGCACACAATCTCCTCCCCACACAAGTAGCAGTTACCATGGAAGAATCCTGGATCGATGAACAGGCTTAGACCTACAACATCGTGTATTAAAGTAAAGTAAAGTAAAGTAAAGTATGGTGATGCCGATGGTGATAAAATTGATGACAGTGATATTGTGATGATGGTGATGAGGATGCATGATATGATGATGATGATGAGTACGATGGTGGTGAATGGTGATGATGATGATTGATAATGTTCAAGAAGATGATGATGATAATTGTGATGATGATTGATGGTGATGCTGCTGCTGCTGATGGTGATGATGTTTGATAATGTTCTAACTTTGGAGGATACAAGTTGTAGAAAGATAAGAACCTGCTTTTTATTGAAAAAAAGTTTAAGAAAATCATTTTTTTTTTTCCTCATCAGTCAAGTTGTGCCTGTGGAAGCTCTTCCGTTGGTGGAGAAGATAGGAGAAGTCTTGGATGATCTCCTCCCGGCCCCTTACGCAGGAGAAATCAGGGGGATTGCAAACACCGTGGGCATTGGTGTCGGGGAGATGGCTGTTATCAACATGCTGTATGAATTCACAGCGTAAGTTTTGTTTATTTACTTTTTATAAGCAAATATACTTTATTGATCTATCTAAGTGAAAACATATTTAGAACCTGGAATACTGTCTGCAGCTGCAGAGTAGTAGGCCTACAGCCAGCGTGTAACATAAAATGTAAAAGGTGACAAAATGTACCAACACAAAAAAAACTTACATAGTCAAACGAAATAGAAGGATAAGTTAAAGGGCAAAATAAAGATGAGAAAACAATAAGCAACCAGTCATTGTAAAATTGTATGGAAAGTCTTAGGTTCATCATTCTTTAAAAGCAGGTTAGGGTATGATAATTATTTATTATTATCTTGGAGATTTACAATGGCATTGTTTGAGACTAACCAACATTATCTGGGTTATGGAAAGTGATATTTAACATCTGCAGATCTAGATTATGAATAATTGGAAAGTCTGCTAATCTGCTCAATTTGTAGACGCACATACCCTAATTACCTATGAGGGCTTGCATGCCTCTGGGCAACAGTAAAGCATTTCACTTTTGCGAACCCTGGCCCCTAGGTAACCATTTCTTTCCTCTTCTCCTTGCTTCTCATTTCCTTCTGGTTCTCTATTATTTCTAAGATAATTGTATTTACTATGTTGACCTTGTATATACTGTGAATTTCTGATTTTTATCGCCAAATAAATAATAATAATAATAATTGTTTTTGATGTTATATGCAATCATTATGAAATATTGTACCCATTAGCTCATTTTAATTTATTTTATTATGTGTACCGTAATAATTTGATAGTAGCACATTGTTATCCATATATTTATGTTTCAGACTCAACAGTTTCTTTGACTTTGTGAACATTATTTCTACCATTATTATCTATCTGTTTGTATCTTTATTTGTATTTGAAATCCAACCTCAAGTTTTGGTTACAATAATTAAATCATAATGATATTTATCTGCGTGCAGGACAAATCATATTTGTATGCTGAGAGCCAG
Source organism: Mesocentrotus franciscanus (assembly GCA_037976565.1). Classification (NCBI taxonomy): domain Eukaryota; kingdom Metazoa; phylum Echinodermata; class Echinoidea; order Camarodonta; family Strongylocentrotidae; genus Mesocentrotus; species Mesocentrotus franciscanus. Next base: position 20,908,065 of record CP137671.1, read on the forward strand.
ATTAGTCATGCACATATACACAGTTAACACCCTCTGGCTTTAATCAGATACATCACAGTAAATTTTGCTTAAAGCCACACTGTACTACTTGTAGCTACTTGCTCCTCTATATAGAAAACAATGCCTAAGCGGTGCCCGTTGGTCCCCCATGATCCTCTTTTTCTTATGTTAATTGACAGCTGAGTTGATGAGATAACCACCTGTCAGTGACCATGCTAATCCCTCTAATCCCTCCTGGCCAAACTAGTACAGAGGGCCTTTAAAGGTGCTATGTGCCATTTGCAGGCCCCAAAAATGAAAATGTTAAATTCCAACGGCATTTGAAAGATAATACTTATTTAGACCTTCCCTCAAAACGAAAGGGCTTGAAAGTGTCTTTTAGTGGGAAAATAACGACCGTTAGTCGTCGAATCAACTTTAGTGATTGCAATCCATTTAGAAATAGTCTGATTTTCAGACCCTTGTACCGAATGGTCGTACATTTTGTGCTGCGCAAAGATTCAATCAGTGTAATTTTGGCCATTACAAGAAGTGGGTTATTGATGTAGATAAATGCTCATGTACCCTTTACAGCTCATTTTATGTATGTTATTACCAAAGAAAAAAAGAAGTCAGTAAGTCACTCAGTAGTGTCTGACAGTGAAGTCTAGAAGGTAAACGGGTTTCCTTTCATAATTTGAATACTAGGACACCGCTAACATTTAAATTTCACAGATAGGACATACATGACATATTCATAATTCCTGCAAAGTTCTACAGAATTTGATGTTGGCTGCAAATGAGATATACATGTAGTACCTTTAACACTTTAAGATGTATATGAGTGCCAAGTTCAAAACTTTTAAAGTCTCCACACATTTTCTACATGTATATTATTGTTCTTCTTTTTCTTTCTCTTTTCTTCTTTTCTTTTCTTTCTTCTCCTTTTTCAAAAGTGAATATTACACAGATTCATTATTTTTGTACAGATGGGTCTGACTTTCTGTACTGTGTTTATTTGAATTCATAGATTTCTTTCATATTTATTCATGTTGTATTTCACAAGACATTTAAGTCAATTAGTGGCAGTATGAGAGGCTTTATGTTTATTGAAAAATCATTTTTATAATGATACAAAAATCCCAGGTTCATTAAGAATCTAATGGGCGTTGCAAGAAAGTTTCAATCAATTGCAAATCCCCCCCAAATCAAGCATAAGTCTTGCAATTAATTGCGAATTGTAATTGATCGCAACTCAACTTTCTTGCAACGCCCCATTAGTAGAGAGAGAGAGAGAGAGTAGAGAGGGGAATAAAGATAGATCTAGTTAACTTGATTTAATTGTTAAAACTTTAATCCTAACAAAATCCTAGGAAATTTAGGAGACTAGTGGGGCGTTGCAAGAAAGTTGAGTTGCAATCGATTGCAAATATCAGTTGCAATTCGTGCAACTTGCAATCAATCGCAACTTTCTTGCAACGCCCCATAAGATTGACTGAATTTTTACAACATGCTGCATCTGAACAGGGCATTATATATCGTTCGATTTCATAAAATCATATACTTGAAGAGAGAGATTACACACATTCATTTATTTTATTTTATTTGTAAGCATACTCTTGGTCAGCCATTACATATTTTTTCAATACCAGGGCTGAAAAACAATATTTTCTTTTAAGTTAGTAAAAGAATGTTAATCGTCATTATAAATAGAATTAGGAAAAGTCATTGGTTAATAACTGAGACATCTGCACAAGCACTAGTCGTAAATGTTAATTCAGTGCAATTTTATTGTAAGGGTTCTAAATGAAATGTGATCCTTGATCTCTTTCTTTGTGTGTGATAAGTTGAGTATCTCTGGAAGTCATAGGTGTTATCTCTCAAATTTCTGGTTTGATAAATGCGACCATGTTTTCCAATTTCCACTCCTCGACCTTTTGAATATTCTTTATGAAAACCATATTTGCGTTCATCTCTTTCATCATGATATTTTATATTGATTTATTATTAATTAACGACTTGTAATGTTAATTGCTTTTACATAATGTAGTTCCTGACATATATTATTTCATCTTTATAATGATTGTAAATGTCATGCTCATCACTTTGTAAACCAGGAAGCAACTGATCTTATACATTCAATATCACATTTTCTGTCGGTTATATTGCATATGTACTGTGGCAAATTTACTTCTAATTCACCTTGCCACATTTGCCAATGTTTGTATTATCTTATAGTATTGTTGTATGTTGATGACCACCTACTCCCTTTCTTATTTCTTTTCCTCACCTCTCTCCCTATCTTTCCCACTCTCTTTCCCTCTCTCTCTTTCCCTCTCTCTTTCCCTCTCTCTCTTTCCCTCTCTCTTTCCCTCTCTCTTTCCCTCTCTCTTTCCTCTCTCTCTCCCTCTCTCTCTCTCCTCTCTCTCTCCCTCTCTCTCTCCCTCTCTCTCTCCCTCTCTCTTTCCCTCTCTTTCCCTCCTCTCTCTTTCCCTCTCTCTTTCCTCCTCTACCTCTCTTTCCTTCTCTACCTCTGTTTCCCTCTCTTCCTCACCCCCTCTCTATCTCTCTGCCAATCCATCTCCATTAACACCATTTTCCCTCACATTTATAAAAGATAACATTGTTTTCAGAATATTCCCCCAGTTTGTAATCTGAAAGCACATTGAACTATCAATTTATTAGTCCAATTTTAGGTTGCATGATTTCAATATGCTGCACTATGTCAGACAAGCTCTCTTGTTGTCCATTACAATCACTTAGGAAGAGCACTGACAACTAACATATTTTCGAGAATTTAAGTTGAATACACTGTACAGAGATGACCTGGGAGTGTTTCACAAAGACTTAAGATCGACTTTAAGTTGGGACTAAAATATGGCAGGCCGTTCATGCCACTGTTTTCTCTCACCATTTACTGGCATTTGTCTCTCAATGGACGTTCAAATCATGGTCACAAATCTACAGAATGTATATATTTTTTGATAATTCATTATTGAAGGAAAAAATATTATCTAAAGATCATAATGGTGAGAGTAAACAGTGGCTGTATTTAAGTCCAACTTAAAGTTGTTTTTTAATTATTTATTATTCTTTTATTTATCGCAAGTTCGCAACCATTTGATAAGTGGATTTCCAGTAATGATTAAAAAAAATAAAAATTAATAAAGGATGTAACAGTAGTTGAAAAAAACTACAGCATTATTAAACACAAAAAATAAATATTAAGTTGTGTGATATACTTTATTTGATATAGTTATGTATTTTAAATTGAATGCTTTCAGAGCTTGTACCAGTATCGTAGCCCAGGATGCGAACGGAACCATCTGGCATGGACGAAACCTGGACTATAGTTTCACAGATGCCATGAGGAATATCTCGGCAACCATTGACTTCAAATCACAGGGAAAGGTAGGTCAAACGATTTAGTATGCACCACATTCATGTCAAACTGTTTATTTTCAACATGTTTGTCAGTGGATGTTATAAACGTTTAACTTTCAGTTGTAAGTACAAAGATAAGCTAGATTCTAATACAGTTGGCCACATTTTATTTTTATTTTTTGTCACCTTCAGTTGTACGATAGTACAAAGAGGAGCTGGATTTAATTGCAGATGCCACTGCACAGTACATGTATGTTTCACACAGGTGTCGTGGACGAGTGGATACATGTATGTCACCGGACTGTGGATCACAAGGTCCGCGGTTCAAGTCCCACCGCGGCAGTAATGTCCTTTGGCAAGACATTGATCTACATTTGCCACTCTCCACCCAGGTGTTAAATGGGTACCCGGTAGGATGCGAAAGCTAATGTGCTTAGATTAGCAAGTGTGCGCTTGTTAAAATGACGCCTGGCTGGAATGCTCCCAGGAGTGGAGAATGTGCATACATTGTGTGCGGGTAAGCCTGAATCCGATGACCGGGTAATGATATATATATCTGTAAAGCACTTTGAGAGGGCCTTCGGTCCTGAAAAGCGCTATATAAGAACTAGCTATTATTGTTATTATTCCCTCGAGTATTTGTGCTTTATTTATTTGTCAATACATTTGCAAACTTTTTCACCTTCCATAGTAAATACAAAGATAAACTGGATACAAATGTGCAGGCCAAATGTTCGCCCATTTTGTTTGTTATACACATCTGCTCATGTATTTATACTTTGTTCATTTGTCCCCCAAGAAAAAAAATCAAACTTTTTCACCTTCAGTTGTATACAAAGAGAAGATGGTTAGAAGTGCAAAATGCCACATTTTTGTGACACAATATGTTTGTTATCATTGTGACTGTGCTTACCTTGTTTTCAAGGTTTATGCTTCTTAGTATAGAGGAAGTGTATATAAAGGATTTCAAGTGTCTTATCTGTTTGCTTTATCACTGGCTGCCCTACTTTAGTAGTAAGTTTCAGTAGCTATGTTTGCACAACACCATCGTGGTTTAGCAAAATACTCCAGTTATAAAGCACGATCCGCTGACCACGACGAGGGTTCACATGGGACCGAAACAATGAGTATTCAAAGTTAACTACAACTACAAGCTGGGGAAAGTGTTCATTTTAACTACCGTACAAGCTGGCATAATCTTGAAGTTGATTGCGTCCGCATGACACATAATTTCGAATGAGGACCCCCTGCTGCTCGTATTTATCAGGCTAACCGTAAGATTGTTTTTAGTTTTTATTTATTTATTTTCATATGTGGGGTGGATTATCCTTTCAACTTAAGTTGGTTTTCAAAGGGGTCCACACACATCTAAAAACAGTTACAAATCATATCAACAAACAAGCAAGGAAATAAACAAATAAATACTTGAGATATACAAGAGATAAGCAAATAAACAATTAAATTAATTAAATACATGAGATATCCAAGAAAATTCAGTATGGGTACATTTGGGTAAGAATATGTTTCCAGTCAAGGTAGATAATATACTTCTTAAATTGTTGAGCTGTGAGTGTGTATACAGATGAAGATGTCCCGATTACATTCCATAATTTGGATCCCCTATCCTGGTCTGTCCTGGTTTGCAACCGAGTGAACTTAAAGTTTGGTAACCACGATTGTGTTCGCACGGTCCCTCGCTGTGCATGTAAGATAACTTTAAAGTTTAAAACCATGACCTAAACATAAAGCTAACGCACTGTCGTGTGGACTTCACTAGTGGTATGTGGACATAGCGGTTTACAGAAGCCGATCATGTGAACTGATGTGTTATCAAAATCAAGAGTCTATTGTCTAATCATGTGACACATGTACTTAGTGCTGTCATGTGGTACTTAAAGATAAGATAGATAAGATAAGATATTTATTCGTCTTTCTTTCAAATGTCACATAGAGCAGTACATGAAATCATTACACATTTACAATGCAAACAAAAAGATTATGACAATGATAAAACAAAGTGAACTAAAAGAAAGACGAGGAGACCCTGGTAAAAGCAGAGCTTGTAAGTTTTAGGGTCCCCTCTGGACCAAATAATTGGTTGGTACATAAAAAGCAACAAGATAACCATGATGGGAGTATATATTGGTGACTACCTAAGAATACATTAAGAAAAAGGTGGTATAAGAAACAAGAAGTGTACACAAAATTCGGGAAACTAGACTAGACGAGACAAGACGGGAGAAAAGAGAAAATATGAGAAATAATAAAAGACTACAGCACATCGACAATAGGCACAGCACACAACGGGCACAAGACAACAGTGGGAGGGGATAAAAGGCTGACAATCTGAAAATATTCAATTAGACACATAATATCAAGAAGAAGGAATTATATACATCTGTAATAACATAATAGATCTATCATCAAAATAACTACGAAAATAAACTACTCTACGAGTCACAGTATTTATCGAGAAGATAAACCTTAATACACTTAAATGCAGAGAGACTAACAGTTTGCTTAACGCTAGAGCCAAGAGAGTTCCAGAATCTAGGTCCAGTACAAACCAAAGTATTAAAAGTAAACTTTGTCCTTACTTGGGGTAAGTGAAGCAGAGGCATTTCGTGTAGCATGGTCATGAACTTGACTATTTTTCCTAAACATACCGACAAGAGCCTGTGGTAGGACACCAGAATTGAAGTTGTACATTAGAGCACCCAGTTGAAGGTGATAAATATCTTGCACCTTTAAAATTCTATGCATATAAAAAAGCGGATTAGTATGTGTACGAAAGCTAACATTACAAATAATTCTTAAGATCCTCTTTTGAATCAAGTGTAATTTTTCAAGATTAGTTTTAAGAGAGTTACCCCAAGCAAGAACACCATAATTAAGATAGGGAAGGATTAATGTTGAATACATTATTAGAAGAATGTCTTTAGGAAAAATTGATTTCAACTTATGAATTACGCCACTGTTTTTGACAATGTCTTACGGAGATGATTTACATGAATTTTCCAACTCATTTGCTCAAAAGCTCCTTTTGTCAACATATGATAGCTTAAAGCCCCTCTAAAGTGTTGGGAGCCCTAATATTCGTCAAAAATTTGATGGCAAAATTTCACTTCAATTCATTGTATCATAATGTGAAAGAGGGTGTCATTTAAGACACACTTCTGCAAAGATTCCCCCCACCCCAAAAAATGTGTTTGAAGACAAATATTGAACTTATTTTCATACACTAGGGAGGGGAAGTGGCAGTAGACGGGGGAGGGAGGGGTTGGAAGGGAGGTGGGTGGAGGGGGAGGGAAGGGAAGGGAAGGAGAGAGCAGTGTGTATTTCACTTGATCATTTACATGCATATTCTCACTTTTTATATTCCAACTTTAATATCCACACAATGCTTCAAACAGGAAAATAATGTCAATAACAGAATAGAATATTTTGTTTTCCAACTATAGTACTTCTGAGTTTGTGACATTCTTGCCCACAAAGAACTCAAAAGATTATGTTCTGCTCGATTGGATGAAGAAAATCAATTGCCAAGAAAATATGATTTACTAATTAAACCATCTTTTACGTTATTAACAGTTTTACATGATTAATATGCCATGGTATCGCCCACAAGATGTATTATCCTTTATTACAAACCCGAACAACTATTTCGGGTAGTGTTGAAGACGTCTTTTTCTTTGTTGTATATTTCTGGTGGTGCATGTTCGTTGGTATGCAGTACATTGTAGCTTAAAGGGATATATCCAACCTTAATAGCAAACTGCTCTAAAAGAAAGCAGAAATATCAGAAAAGCAGACAAAATTGGACAATTTTTTTTTGTAATGCAGTTCAACCTTCCCATTCGTTCCATCACCTAAAATGACTAAATTTTAAATGTTTCAAAATGTCTGTTTCATTTCAGGGAAGGCATTTTCTTTTTAGAGGACCTGTAATAATAGGCTATCAATGACATTAGCGCCCCAAGGGAGAAAGCACTTCGGAGAAAAACAGAAATGGATGATATTTTTGTATACAACAAACAGGCGACTCAGACTAAATGATATTATAATTAAAACATTCATACATTTTTGGCATTGGTCCAATTTATTTCAAACTGTTGCCATTTCATTCCTCAAATTTTTCTGCTTTCGTACAAATAACTCATTACAAAGGTTGGATTGGATATAGAGGTGTCTTGGTCTAGCGGGTATGTCACCGGACTATGGATCACAAGGTTCGTGGTTCCAGTCCCGCTGTGACACTAATGTCATTTGGCAAGAAATTAATCTACATTTGCCGCTCTCCACCCACGTGAAGTAAATGGGTACCCGGTTGGAAGAATATCCTTGAATGCTTTAGTGCCTTATTATGGCAGCTCATTATAGCCGGAGTAATAATATGATACCTTGTATTAAGCGCAGTAGAGTATATTCATATAGAAGCTGCGCTATATCAATTGACCTATTAATATTATTATTATTATTGCCCTTTAAGTTTCCTCTGAAAATACAAGCTGTTTGTGCTTAAAGGGGAAGTCCACCTTGATATTAAGTTAGTTGTCATAAAAGCTGAAAAATGAGAGAAACAAATGAGTGAATGTTTGAGCACTATCCGATTAAAAATAGGAAAGTTATGAATTTTAGAGTTGTCATCAGTGAAACACAAATTGGCAAATTGTCGAGGTCCTCTCAATTTGCTCTGTAAAAAAATTCATAAACTTTCATTTTCCATGTTATTGATAACAAAATAGATTTGTTTCATACAGGGGTTGTGTAAATAACTAAAAACATATTTGCAGTAATTGTATTTGGGGTGAATGTATGATTGACCATTTCTTAAAGGGAAAATGTAAAGTTTTCTAAGTACAGGGAAAATGGGAGGGGAGCTTGCAAGATACGTCACAGACTTGCCAATATGTGTTTGATTGATTGCACCTTTAACAAATCATAACTTTATTATTTTTAAACAGTCTTTGCTCAAACTTTCACTGACCTGTTTCTCTCATTTTTCTGCTTCCATTAAATCCTACTTAATATCAGGATGGACTTCCCCTTTAATTGATTATGTTATGCACATCATGTTTATATCCCTTCAGTTTAATATCTAGAACCTTTTCTCAGTCTACCAACTCTATTTCTTTATTTTGTTGTATTGCTTGTCATTTTGATTTTTATTATTATGTAATAAGATAAGTCCAAAGAGGTTGTTGACTTGCTTTTGAATGCAAAGTGATGGTACTGAATGTATTGAATTTCTGGCAACATTCCAGTTACACTAAGTGAAAGATGAGAAGGGTAAAAACAGTCCTGTATTTTTCAGTTTAGAAACCTGGTTACAAGTAGTCCAGTCAAAAAATGATCAGTTTATATACATGTACTGGTAGAAGTCATTCACAAAGTAAGCCTACATATACATTGTACTGTGCCTAACATTGTAAGTTGTATCTTTAGTGTTATTTTAAATAAAATCAAAAAGTTCAAAAATTAAAAAGTTCAAAAGTTTGGATAATGAACCGAGGATAAAATGAGATGTTCTATGTGAATTTAAAAGTTAAAAAATTTGGATAACCAATATATAAACAGAGGATAAAATGAGATGTTCTCTGTGAAATTAAAAGTTCAAAATTTGGATAATCGATATATAAACAGAGGATAAATTTAGATGTTTCTCTGTGAATTTAAAATTCAAAAATGTGGATAACCGATATATAAACAGAGGATAAAATGAGATGTTTCTCTGTAAATTTATATAAACATCACTCAAAATTCATACCAAAATTGTGTCGAACTTACTATTACTGTATATGGGCTTTGAGCAGAATCTAGGTTTGAAATATATTATTGAATAAGCCTAGGAAATGCAATTTACTAGTTTTACAGGTACGGCCCTGTCGACCCATTGTGCCAAGATTTGTGAGATTTATTGAAAATGTTTTGCTTGCATGCTATTTTTAGTTTGGCCTTTTGAAGATGTAAGAAAGAGCCTAGAACTGAAAAAGTGATTGTTATGCCTTTAATACTTTTAAGCCTCTACTAGTTTCATGTTGAATATGAATAGCGCCCATCAATTATTGAGTTTTATAGAATATGATCTACCTGTATAAAGGTCATTGCATTGATCTCAGACTCAGGTATAATGAAACTGTCTCCCATTGTTATAGCTCTGCAAATTGATTTGAGTTATTTGCTTAAATTCTGGGATGACTTATCAAATAAAATAAGCATACAAACAGAACTACCTGTATATATGCGTGCAGACTTGGTTGAATTGATATGCACAGAGTTCACAGATAGTTGTAGGGAATAAACATTATTTCTCCTATTACTTTAAAGGAAGTGTATCCCTTTTGCAGCCAACATCAAATTCTACAGAACTATGCAGGAATTATGAATATGTCACATGT
>CP137671.1:20918325-20938940 GCA_037976565.1 Mesocentrotus franciscanus
AATTTGCTAATATTGTGAATATTCTATTGGTTCTAACGACCAACATTTACTACAGGATTGTTGATTCGAGTAACCTTTTAAAAGCAGGTTTTAGTTAGAGTCACAACCCAAATTGATCGTCGTTTAGAATATTTCTCCGTTCAAAGCAGTTTTACAGCAAGTAATATGCAGTCAAAGGATTTACAACAGGAAGAATAATACATCTTATAATACATCTTTAAATGACAAAAAAATTGTTTGCTTTGCATTCACAAGACTTTCACTGAAATAAAATTTGAATAAATATATATGCCAAGCATAATAAGGCAATTAAGTATGAAAAAAACATACATGTACACACACACCCGAATACCACAATCAATAATTCATGAAATAAAATCAATATTCAAACCAATAGGACTAAGCAAATAAGAAATTTACGAAAAGAGATATAAAATTGTATTTATCAAAAGTATGTGATAGATAATAAATTGCTCTATTTTCATATATAATTGCACATTAATGATTTTCGATTTAGTAATTGGTGAGGATCAAAGAATGCTTGCACATCAATATGAAATTTTGTTTAATGGTAATGTTCAAATATACACACAAAAAGCATGTATACTATAAATCTCAGTGATATAATTTGTACAAAAATATTTAGTAGATTAGTACCATGAAAGTGAACTTCAAAATTAGACTGTTTCCAGAGTATCCTAATGTCTTTTGTTCTTCATTCCATTGGTACAAAAAGTGATACTACAAATTAATTTAATTATTGTGCAACAGCAATAAAAAAAAATCAAGATATACATGTCTCCATATGATCATACCAAAAACAAAATGAGGTATAATCTATATACAGACACATATATATATATATATATACTATATATAGTCTATATATATATATATATATATATATATATATATATAATTATGATTTGTGATACGTATCACACATAATGCTTTTATAATAATTCTATATATGCAAAGGTACTGTACCAAGCTTTAAAATATTGCATAATATATATCACATGGTGGTTTAGTACAGAATTATAACTTGAAAATATAGTACTGATATGATTAACAATTCTTGCTGCATGGAAAGGAATCTTTCAAAAAAAGTTCAAATAAAGTGACGACCCTCTGCATGTAATTATCATAATAATATAATTATAAGGAATTTATAAGGAATCGAAGAAAGATATAGAAAGAGAGGAAGTTAGGAGGGAGTAATTATCACAATATTATAATTATATCAATACAATAAAATTACAATTAATGTCATAAGGAATCGACAGCAAGATATAGAATGAGAGGAGTATAGGAGGGAGTAATTATCATAACAATATTATAACTATATCATGACAATACAATTATAATTAATGTCATAAGGAATCGAAAGAAAGAAATGTATGGCATCAAATGTCTTGAGTTAGAAAGGTATTAAAGTGATTAAAACGCTCATTCCCCTATCATGTTGATATCATTTGTTAATTATCATGTATATCTGATGCCAGTGGAGGCCAAGTTTCTGTGTTTTTTTCACTAAATTATCTGAATCTGAATCTTAATTGGCAAGAGAAGTATTTTCAGTATGAAGGCAAGTATTTCCGTTTACAAAAAATAGAGAGTAAAAGAAACTTCTGCAATTCTGTGCGATGGATCCTGTATGACATACGTTTTTATCCCTTGATTTCGTCGCCTGGCTGGCAGAAGGGCGTTAGCGCGGCGACTCAAAACTACTTTTCAAATTATTCGCACTTAAAGATTTGTTTTATATTTAAACTGCTTTCCGTCCCGAAAATTGGTTTAAAACTTAAAAGACTAATAGAAATGTTATAGTAGAACACGGCCACAATTTTTTTTGGAAATAAGTCAGTTTTATAAAAGTTTGAGGTGATTTAGTTCTAACGCCCTTCTGCTAAGCGCTTCATTTTTTACCTGAAATTTGAGCTAACGCCTTTCTGCCACCCAGACGACAATTTCATCTGAAAATGAAAATGTCTCGATTTGACCACTGGATAATAGTTTGGTTTGATGGTTTGTTTTACCCGACTGGTAAGAAAGCATGTGTATGCTTGTAAGTAAGCAACCAGTTGTGGCATTGAAATAACCATAAGTCAATGGTTATATAAAAATTGAAGAGAACTGTCATTTTAGATGAAAAATAAATGGATGAATGACGTAACATTGCATGGAATTACCCGATTGCTTAAATATAAACTGCAATATCTTAGATATTTATAAGATATTTCAAAATTATTTTCTCCAGAATTTTCTCCAGAATTTTCAACAGAATTGCTTAATTTACAAAACCACTGACCACAAATGGTTAACTTTTAATGGTGTTTCATTTATAATAGGTGTAGTACCATAGTTTTTTTTTTTTTTTTACTGGAGTTCAATTTTTAAAATATATGTTGAAAAAATATAAAATATACCTTTTCTACCCTAGGCATCATGCAGAGAATGATAACTTTTGCATTTTCTCTTGCTCATACACATCAAATATATGGATACAAATCTGTAAGGCTAAAGAAAAAAAGCTGCAAGATTGAAGACCATCAAAGTTTGTGCACATAGACTCATAAAGAGCATCAATAAAAATTCATCATAAATATATTTCCCCATCAAATATTCCAATCATTTACCAACATTACAGTAGCATAGAATATTGCACATGCATATACACCCGCTGTTGTTGGACATTGACCAAGACACATGTCTAGAATTAAGTTCAAGTATACTGGAATAGTCTCCTCAAGAAATAGTTGACTCAAACTCCATCGATATCTTCAAGATGAGACTGGATAAGCACTGGTGGTCTGAGCGATTCGAGTTACTGGTAATTTAATTTAATATGACCATAACCGTCCCAACCTGTGCATGTGCAAATTAGTTTACTTCAGAACATAACCAACCCTGAAGAAGTGACTGAGGATTACAGGATCTACCTCTCCTCGTATGATGATGATGATGATGAAGTAGACTTAACATCCTTGTCTGAAATCGACATATACACAGATATACAAAATGCAACACAGTCGGTGTCAGGAGTGGGATTAATTACTATCACAATAATCAATAGTCACACCTCAGATTATCATATAATTTCTCAAGCCTCATTAACATATGAAGTGGTAAACTGCCTTTCAAATACAGCTGCAGCAATATAAACTGACGTAAATGTAGTGCATGATGATGATGATTAATTTTCTGTACCCTATTACACTAATGGGTCTTTGTTAATTGCAGCTATAAGTGCAGATACTGTAATTTTGTTCTAACCCCACTTTCCATTAGTTTACATGTAAAAGCTTGGTCATACTGACAAGACCAACCCCAGACCGACAACACACTGAACAAGAATTTACATTACGACAACTGACCATGAATGGGTCTGTTTGGAGTCAGTGTGGAGTCAGTTTGGAGTCAGTGTGGAGTCAGTGTGGAGTCTGTTTGGAGTCAGTGTGGAGTCGGTTTGAAGTCGGTGTGGAGTCGGTTTGGAGTCAGTGTGGAGTCAGTTTGGAGTCAGTGTGGAGTCGGTTTGGAGTCGGTTTGGAGTCGGTGTGGAGTCGGTTTGGAGTCCGTGTGGAGTCAGTTTGGAGTCAGTTTGGAGTCAGTGTGGAGTCAGTTTGGAGTCTGTTTGGAGTCAGTGTGGAGTCGGTTTGGAGTCAGTGTGGAGTCTGTTTGGAGTCAGTGTGGAGTCAGTGTGGAGTCAGTGTGGAATCTGTGTGTAATCATTTAGGAGTCATTGCGGAGTTGCTTTAGCAGAGTGACTGAGGTATACAATACATGAGGTGGTTTTTTTGTATGCGGTGGTTTAGTGCATCACGGGATTTATCATCTCCCATGAGATTAAAGTTTAAAGCAAGAGTATGTTTCCGTAAGTGTTTAGGATCTGGCCCTACTACCACCTGGACCTGGTCTTAAAAACCAGGGAGTGTCCTCAAGCGTGTACTGTAGATCTCTGGTTTGGCAGCGCTCATCAAGGTAGTGTAGATTGTTTGGCTGTAAAAATAAACAAATACAGAAAAGGGACAAAAATAAGAAAAATGGAAATGAAAACAAAGCCAAACATGAATGATATTGTAGTTTATGAAAAATAGAACTTTCTCAAAATCTTGTGTTTGGCACTTCGGCCCCATTTCATATAGGCCTAAGTTTTTTCTTTTAAATGAAACTTACAAGAAATATAGAATCATAAAGCACTACAGTTTATTCAAACATTCATACATAAAACATCACATTTGTTGATAAGTTTGTGTTACAGACCAAATTCTTTATTGCATATGTACTCTTAGGAGGTTCAATGGTTCATGGAATGGAGCATTGATCTTGCGTCCAGAAAGTCCTGGATCATATCAAAGCATGTGCAACAGTGCCCATTGGTAAGACATTAATCCTCAACTATATACCATGTCCCTTGTATAGGACCTACAGTCTGGTCAGACCTCAACAATAAATATGACGATAAACTATATGCATATAAAATGCAACGATAATCCTAAAAGAGGTAATTAACATATGAAGATAAAATCATTGACGTTCTGTCATTACAACAATATGGACATTGCCTCCATTGTTGAGGCTTGTCCTGAAAATTTGCTTGCTCAGTGATTCCAATGAGATGATAAAATTGTTAATAAAATGTTAATTGGCTAATTAGCATACATCAATGAGGTCAAACCTATGATAACGATTTCCAATACACCCCTTCATGGTTAAGGCCGCCATTTTAATTTGCGAGTAAACATTGCGTCATCAATGTTTTTAGATGCGCATGTATTGTTGTGTCACTGCCTGCACTGCACACTCACATCATATTGACATGGGCGCCATTTTAAATTACGAGTAAACAAGTAATTTAAAATGGCACCGCAGTCGGCGCATGCACACACTTGTAACTGTGAAAGGGTATATTCATTTGTCATATAAACAAGAGGGAAGCAGTTGGAGAACGATTTGTCCGTATAGATATTGATATCATTCTTGGTGAGGCCTGACCATGCCTTGCCTTAACAACCTTAGGTACCTAATGCTACGGTCACAAAGGTTCGTACGAACGATAATTTTGTACGAATCTCCGTTTTTCCATTGTCTGAAAATCGCTCGTACGGCGTTCGTAGCAGTTCGTAATGGCATTTGTGACCGAGGCTAAGTTTCTTAAATTAGCTTGTTTCTTCAATAGACCAGTTTTCTAACATATTCAAATTTTATGCATACTTTTTAAACAAAGTTTGTTCTTGGCAACCTGAAAGCTTGCCTGACATAACAACAAGTGATGTATGCAGACTGGATTCCAAGTATTCTAGTTCATTCATTAATAACAGGTTAATGGAATAACTCTTCACTAGGTCCTCAGAAAATAATCATCCATAAATTTGAATATGTTAGTGAACCAGTCTATTAGCACTATAAATCATTGAGGTCGCACCTACGACAACGATTACCAATTCATTTGCCACATAAACAACATAGGAGTGAGTTTTAGAACAATTTGATGTTATAATTATTGTTATCATTCTCGGTGAGGTCTGACTAGGCCTTCACAGCTAAAGGTACCTCAGTTTCTTCAAGATATACTTCCTTTCTCAGGAAACTGGAACAATAATCAGTGACAACTTTTCTTTCTTTCTTGGTCTTTCAAGTGTCTGCTTGTCACACTTCCTTTAAACTACCAACATGGTTACTTAATCAATGGCAGGATCTAGGTACCGGTAGTATTTGTTATCAAAATTATTGGCACACCTTTAGGCTTAGTCACAAGTTTAATTGGAAAATCATTGCATTCACTTTCATGACTCATTCGTGCATTTACATACGTGAGAAAAAAAAATACATGTAGGTATCCACGACCACAACCTGAAGTATGTAATTCCTGTTGTAACAATCGACTCCTTCAAGTTTCATACTATCCAAGAGCAATAAGGATCTGGAACCACCTACCAGGCTCAGCAGTCAATGCAAAGGAATAACCCACTTCAAGGAGGCTGCTCTACCCTCCATCAGATTGATGCAGCCCCCTGTAGGTTCTCACATCATATAAGCTTTATACTAGCTTGGTTTTTACTTGCACTGGACTTAAGCATATCTTACTGTAAATTAACAAGTGCTTGTCCACACACCATTCCAGCACTTCATTGACACTCCTTGTAGATACTCGCCTCACCAGTGAAAAAAATACACGGGGGCTCGGGGCAAATTAGCCCCCGAAATGCTAAAAAGAGCCCGAAAGTCATAAAAGAGCCCCCCAAAATTTGCATCGAGTTCAATGCAAAACAAATTAAAGAGTGTTATTTTCATGCAAGCAAGCTTGAAAAGTAGCCCCCGTAATTTTTAAAGTATTTTTTTCCCTGCGCCTCACCTACCATCCCAGTATAGCTGCCAAAGGGATTACCCAACCAAGTACCAAGTAACAATGTAAACTCATGTACACACAATCATTATAAATTCTTTTATACAATGTAAGGTTTGAAAGTATATTATGTAAGGTTAAGAATAAACTATAACATTTATGATACCCAGCAAGATAATTATGAAAATAAAAAGCAAATGCAAAAATGCTTCAAAACTTGACATCTTTAAACAATTTCCAGATATTTAACCAGTGTTTATGCATGCAAAATCAAATTGACTTCAAACATTTTATTCACAAGCTATATTTCAGCAATCTTTAAACCTATGTTTCTGCATGCATTTTTGGAAAATGAAACTGGCTTATAATACATACAGTCAATCTGTCTATTAATTAAGGCTATCCAAGGGAAACATGAAAATTGGCCTTTGTAGACAGGTAGCTATTCTAGACAGGTTCTATGACAACCAACATTTCTTCCCAGAGGAAGACAATGTAGGGGACCACTATAGACAGGTGGCCTTTATAGAGAGGACGGTGAATGTATTTTTACCTCTGCCTCTAGTTCAAAACATGGCAGACATTTTTCTACTGACACAAGCTTGATCCGAGAATCTGTATCTACCCAGAGTGAATTTCCCACCCAAGAACCTATCTACCGGTACTTTAATAATACTACTCCTGGGTTGAGAGAGACAACAATGGACATAATGCTTGTCCAAGCAAACTAGCACTTAGAGAGTATTATGAGTATGACCTATAATTAGTTGATTTTAGCATACTAAAAACACAAACACCATTTCCAGTGCTTCAATCTGCAAATCATTAGATTTCACTGTTCTCTAGTTTTCCTTTGTTTCTTCCTCTTTCTTAATCGGAAATGAGATGTCTACACATCATATGAGCATCAGCAAACCAGGTTAATTTGCCCGCTTACATTAGGCCTGTCTTCATCAGCTCAAGATTGCCAAATAGCCCGCTATTTCTGATCCTGGATATTAGCCCGATCACGAAATAGCGGGCTATTTGTCGGGAGATCATCCCAAGATATCTTGGGCTAGTTTGCAAAATATCCGGCTATTTGTCTGGTGCGTCTTCACCAGCCCGAAGACGCACTCTGCGCGAACGCTGAGCAATATATCTCGAGTTTCGAGTTTTGAGCTGATGAAGACGCGATTATTGTGTATGGTCCTCTCACAGAGAATGCTGGTATGACCCGATGTCAACAATTTACTGTTGATACCAATAGAAGCTACTACTCTTCACCAATGCGCTATCATATACATACACAAAAAACTAGAAAACAAAAACAAAGAAAAACAAACTTACTCATTCAGTACCGGCTGCGTTGACAGGACATTCCACATTGTATTGTTGTTGATGTTTTTCTGACCTACAGCATTCATGGCCTTGTTTCCAGGATCTCTGTAATATGATAAAAGGAGGGAGAATATCAACAAAAAGATTATCAATCAAATTGTCAAAATTATGCTGGTATTCACAATAGTGTACTTCAGTCCAGGTATGAACCCCAAGTGATGGGAGTCTACTGACATATCGAGTGACAAGTGTCCCTTTTTCATTCTCTAAAGATTATTGTAGTTCTGAAAATATATGAACACACAAAACCGTATCAATTCCTTAATGAAAATGTCGTGAGATCAACTTGTCATTTCCATTTACTCAAATTATTTTGTTTTAAATTCAGTTTAATTCAGAATTAATAACTCAGCACTTGTCTGTTCAAAACCCAGCGGACTAAGTCTCTCATTTAAAGCAGACTGAAGTTAGTACACCCCATTATGCATACAAGCCCTCATTATTCATTCAAGAGTTCAACTGCAAGAAACTATTTGCAGGCACACTTCATGTATACAACAGACTATTTTGGTGATGCATTCATATGTATACACTTTATATGCACCTGTTACAAGTCACTGAATGTCAATGGTCAGAATGAAATGATTGCATACATTACTTGTTGCTAGGTCGGGCAAACATAATGGCTTGTCACTGTGAACATGACGGACAAAGAAAGAGGACAAAATATACAATTCCTCATTCTACCCTCAACAATTGCTGTGGTAGACAAAGGAACATCCCTTCACTGCTTTTATGAAAAAATGTGTAGAACAGGTGTCACATGCATCACCTGTTCTACTTATTTTACATAATAGCAGTGAAGGGATGTTCCTTTGTCTACCACAGCAATTGTTGAGGGTAGAATGAGGAATTGTATATTTTGTCCTCTTTCTTTGTCCGTCATGTTCATAGTGTGTTGACCCAACAAGTTACATGTACCCAGGCAATTTGAATTCTGACTATTGGAATACTATTACCGGTACTGGTTACATGCAGGTGAATGTAATAATTTAATTGTTAGATGCACTCGTTACAGATGTATCATGCATTAAATTTAAATGCATTACCGGTACAAAGATTTGTATTTGAATTTGTTATCCTTGATGCAATTTTATGCATAATTTCTCAAACAAAGGTTTTGCTTGACAACTCAAAATCTTGCCACAGGATTACCTGACACGGCAACAAGTAATGTATGCAAAGTTAAAGTCTGTTTAGAGACTCAAGTGTGCAATGGAGGTGCATAAAATAATGAGAAACAAGGTGTTCTGAAGAGAAATTGAAAATTCTGGGAAAATTGGTTACCGTACATCATTTGTTGCTAGGTAGGACAAACGTTATTGATTTGCCCTACCTAACAACATGATATATATGCAATAAGCATTCTGACTATTGAAGAAAAAACAGGTGAATTAAGTAATTTGTTCCAAGGCACTTCACAAAGACATGCATTAAATTTAGTTACATTGAAAAAAAATGGCCAACTGATTACAAATTTTCTGAGATAATGAAGTCCCAACAGCCTTTAATTACTCTGAGATAACAAAGGAAATGACAGGGCTATACAGTTGAGGATTGTTTCCTTCCTAAATAGATAGTTACACAAAAACATTGTTACATGTAGCTACAATTCATTTTCTCAACAGTGCCATTAGTCAGACTAGATCTCGATTTTGGTTACAAATATTTGAATAGTTTTAAAGTTACCACACACACACACACCAGATCACAAGTGTACATTAACAAAAGTAAAGAGGAAATTCACCCCTTCATGATGTTGAAAAGAAATGAAGCCTCTTAAACAGTTACATAACACTAACATCCAATTATTATGATTAGATTGTGTCCAAAATCTAAATCCACAGATAGGATAGCTAAATTTACAAAAAAGGGTATCTCAAATATAAGTATGTAAAACAACTTTTGATTCATATTTTTTATATTATATATCTTAAAACACAGATTGATTTTTAAATGATACATCCAACTTCACAGTTCATGACAAACCTTTACACGGCTCTCCACCATTTTTTTTTTTTTTTTTAAAACCACAGGGTCTTGATTAAAAATTTAAGGGTCGGTAATGAAGGGGGCCCCTCTGATTTCAAATTTGGGGTTCTGGAACATGAATTTGGAGGCCCATGTATACTGGGTGCTTGTTTGAGTCTAGCCCTGCCACGAGTCGTTCTTGAGCTCATTGACAGTGTATTTAAACTTGCAATATCTCTTCATGGAAGAAATATGTGAAGCCCATATTTTGATTGTAGCACAGGAAAATTGAACCCACGTCATACAGAGCAAACTATTTTCTGGCGATCAGTACACTTTAAGCAAAGTCCCAAGTTCAATGACCCAAGTCCCAAAGTACCCAAAGTTCACAATTAAAACTGCACAATGGACTTTCAAGACCAGGGGGTGGTTCACAAAGACTAAGATCGACTTTAAGTTAGACTTAACTATGGCAGGCCGTTCATGCAACCGATTGCTCTCACCATTATGATACTTAGATAAAATTTAGATAATATTTTTTCCTTTGATAATGAATTATCAAAAAGTGTAAATTCTGTAGATTTGTGACCATGATTTGTAGGTCCCTTGAGAGACCAATGCCAGTAAATGGTGAGAGCAAACAGTGGCATGAACAGCCTGCCATAGTTAAGTCCAACTTCAAGTCGATCTTAGTCTTTGTGAAACACCCCCCAGGTCATCAGATATGGTCTGGAAAACATCATTACCAAATGAATCCTGATGCAATATCAATATTTGAATGCCCTAATATCATTTCTATATTGAGATGTGATCTATATTTTCTCTTATCTGTAACACTTAACGCAGAAAGCAAATATTATTTTGTGAGGTGAGCAATTATTATAGGTATAGCGTACAGCTCAAAGTCCTATATATCGAGGGTGAATTCGAGGGTGAATTATTTTCTTGCTTCAACATGAACTTTGAATACTACTATATTAGCTTTATTTTGGCTCAGGGCATTGAAGTGATAATTACTAGAAGGTTCCATCCGGATTAAGAAGGCAGCTGCATATTTGAATCCACAACCTTCTGATTGAAGCCAGGGCCCCCATCATAAAGAGCTGATTTGAATCGATCATATTTACAATCTCTTGTCCCTTAAATGCACAGTTGAGACTGATTTCAAGTTGCGATAAATAAGACTCATTCACGATTCTTTATAAGACAGGGCACAGGAGATTGAAGAAGCACTGTATACATCAGGCCATCGTTACATACCAACAATCCCTTCCTCTAACATTCCTTCAAAGGGAGGTGTGATGGCTCAGTGGTAGACCATTAGTCTCCGAACTGGGACATTTCCCCGGTTCAAAACCAAGTATATAGGCTGGTGCTTTTTGACAAGGTATCAAGCATCAATTACCAAGTCCCTTATATAGGACTTTAAGTGAAAGGTCCCCTATTTGCTTCTGTATATTTAATGTTTACAAAGAATGTCAATATTCATCATTATCCTACTCGGTCTGCCAGGCTTTTTCATCTACCGAAAACAAGAACTTTGCTCTCAAATAAATCCTTTGTATTTTCAGGCTCAAAACTTTGGCACTCTCTTTCAGATACAGTTAGAGATAAACCTTCATATTATAGTTTTAGTAGAGGGTTCAAAAAAGAATTTAATACAAAAATACATGTCTCTTACGGATTAAACTTCTAGGATATGGGTATACCTCTCACATCTCCCGTTTCACACACATACTCTCTCTCTCTTCTAATTTTCTGTAGTGTGCAGCTTTGTTTTGTCTTATTTTGTCCTGTCATGTCTTGTTTATCTTGTCCTGTTAGAAATTATTTTGTCATGTCCTGTCTTATCTTATTATGTCAGTTTCCTGTCTTTTGTGTCCCGTTATGTAATTCTGTTCTTTTGTATTCTTCGATTGTTTGGACACTTTGAAAGGGTTTATGAAAACATGTTACTGTATTATATCTATTTTACTGTGATTATGAAGACACCTTAAAGTGATTTATGAAAATAATGTTCATATTATATTTATTCTTGGGAACCTACAAAAACAAGCTATGCTTTCCAGTAGGTTCCTGTTTTATTTCATAATTTTGTACTTACTTTGTCAACTATGTTCTTTATTGTGCAAACAATTGATATGAAATGGAATAAATTCAAATCAATCAATCAAAAAACAAGTACTTGTTTCTTCTTCCATAGCAGTCAGGGAAAATAGTATCATAAACTTCAACATCATCATCAAACTTTTAGATAAGGTATCGGTCCTCAATTATCAAATCCCTTGGTTAAGATGTAAAGCTTTAGGTCCCTTATTTGCTTATTCACAAGCACATACACATACTTTCTTTCTTTACTACATCAGTCAGGGAAAATAATACCAAATTCAAAATCATCATTATCTTCATTGTCATCATCATCATCATCATCATCATCATCATCGCCATCATAACTAACATAACCATCATCATCATCATCATCATAATCATCACTATCATCTTCACCATCATCACCATCATAATGATCATTGTAATTATCATCAACATAACCATCATCGTCATCATCACCATCATAATCATCATCATCATCATTAGGATATCATTATCATCATCATCATGGGGGGTCCTTACCTCCTATCGTCATCCTCAGGGGGAGGCACCCAGTGATCATAGTTTGTCTCTAATAGGAACCATCTGCAGAACAGAACAAAAAAATATTGAGAAACTTTCATGGATGAGAAGGACTTTAAATGTAATTGCAGAAGAAACTTGCAGATCCTATTTAAATGTTGCACAGAAAAAGGCCGGTTGTGTGACACTTGCTTTAGCTATAATTGCTCTGTGGTAATTTCACTAACTAACTATTTTCCTACCTTCAACCCTGGACCTAACTCTACACCTAACCCTAACCCTAAACCTAAATCTAATCCCAACACTAAACCTTATACAAACCAAAGACCCAATAGCAACAATAATCCTAACCCTATTCTTTTTTATGCAATAAAGCCCAGAGAAATTGTTGCCAAAGCAAATGTCAGAACATGAAATAGGCCATAGAGTCATTGGGATAAAGTTATAGGTTAAAACCAAATCAAACAGCTTTTTTCACCCAGAAGCTATTAGTGACATCATTAATAACATGTAAACATATTTTTGTTAATGTTGCAGCTTACTTAAATATTACTGATATTATTTGTAGCATCAGAATGTGTGCTGTAGAATTACTTTTTAGTTTTACATCATTATTTGATTAAATTCTTTTTTATTTAGATTTCTATTTCAACCGGATTGCCTTTTCAATATCACTGATGGCAATGTACTGTAATAAAAGACTACATATCATGTTACATATTTTAGTATACATCAAACACAAAATGGACAGAGTTAATGAAAATAGATCGAATACATATAAAATACTAAATTTTAATTATCGTTACAGGGATGCACAACACAGAAATTTACGTGGATTGCAATTGCAAATTAAGATCATTGTTGCATGCACATCTTATTTTTTTAAAAACCTGACCCTGAATGAATCGTAATAGTTGTTTCACATTTGCGATTGATTGCAAACGTTTGTGTTAATACAGCGGCAAGATTTAAGAACTATTTTTTTAAATACAGAGGTATCATGACAGCTTAGTCTATGACATCCAATATCAATCATCTCTACCTGTTTGCCGATAGGTCCAACCTCCATACATTCACGGTCGTTACCCTGGCCTTGGTGATGACCACTCCTTCTCCCGGGTTGATACCGGCAACGATCAAGTAAGCTGGGGCAACCTCTTGCTCACTGGTAAAACGTTGAACAACCTCATCAAAGCTGTTATCATTGGCAAGGGCCTGTTATAGATACAAAGCAATGTTTCCTTTAGATTCACACCGCTTCCCAGATTTGATTTCAAATTGAAATTGAAATTGAAAATCAAATTGAAAATCACATTCATATTCAAATTCAAATCAAAATCAAAATCAAAATCAAAATCAAAATCAAAATCAAAATCAAAATCAAATTCAAATTCAAAATCAAATTCAAATTCAAATTCAAGTTGAAATTCAATTGACATTCACATCAACATGAAATTGAAATTGAAATTGAAACAGGGAAAAAAGCCTCATATTAAAACAATGACAAAGGCATGAAGAATTAGTTTTTTCCTTGAGCAGTTCATCAGATTTGCATCAATTTTCCAAAGAAAGAAATGAATCAGATTTCGTGACCTCACTCAGTAAGTAGTTTGAAAGAATTTTCAGGAGAAAACATTCAAAGTATTTTTTTTCTTCACTTACATCTCGCGCAACAAAGGTTGTACACTTCACTTTCTTCAGGAGCAGGGCTTGTAACATCTCAATGACGTTTTCAAATGCACTCCCCTTATCTTCAAAAGAAAATGAGAAACAATGAATCTACATGTATTCCTGCATTCAGACTTCCAAAATTCAATATACAGTGAAACCTGGCTATAAAGACCACCCAAGGGAAACATGACAAGTGGTCTCTATAGACAGGTGGTCTTTGTAGACAGGTGCCTATAGTGCATATTTCAATGAGAAACCATTTTCAAGGGAAACAAAAAATGTGGTCTTTGTAGACCAGGTGGTCTTTCTATACAGGTGGTCACTAAAGCAGATTTGACTGTATAACTACACAAGAATTTTTATACGAGAAGCATATACATTAAGTAATTACTTTATTTCCAGTCTGAACATTGTATAAAGAATCAGCTTATAGCGAAGCACCTGTTTGAGCATCGTCCAAATGAAAACTTGATAAAGAATCTGGATCAGAATGCAGTCTGGATATTGTATCTTACAAGGATTGTATAATTGGGCGGGACTTATTGTGAACGCGCACTGATGATTTGTCAGCTGTCATTTCAATGTCAATGACCTCTTCAAAACTAGTTTCTTTATATGATGTTTCTTTATACAATTGGTTATATAACCTGTATGCTGCTTTCGCTATGCGATGATTCTTTATACGTTTCTTTATAAGAAGTTTGTGTAAATTTCCTTCAGTCTGAACGGACAATATCACTTATTTTTTATCATTATCATCATCCTTATCACAATGTTATCATTACTACCATCACTGGCATCATTCTTATTGTCATTTTTGTTCCTGGTATTATCATTACTATCATTATGATTAATATCCTTCTCTTCATAATCATTATTATAACTATTATAAGCTTATCATCATCAATATCAATGATACTATTATTCTAATCATCCTCATTATTATCATAATCATCATTACTAGCAGTATCACTGGTAACATAATAGGTTATCATGATTATCATTATCATAATTATGATTAATACTATGGCTCTGGAACTATTGTTTCATAGTGCTGAATACCAATGTAAACTGAAATATTGCTCTTTTTATGAGACACATTGTAGGACACAAAGAATTAGGGCAACCATTCCTTGTATGTACTTTGTACATTGTACATGTATACATATGTATGTACAGTTTTAGTATGAAATGTTGCCTTTTTCATAAGAAAGGCATTTGGGTATACCAGTAATAATACGGCTGCTTTTAAAATGACTTCTGCCATTTATTTATTTCCTTTTATGTGTCTTGATATCCAATTGTTTCCACTTTCTTCTCTTTTGAACAAACAAGTATTTTCTTACCTCTCTCGTTCAGGCTGATGGTGAATTTATTCGGTTTCATGCCAGTAAAAACTCCCACTTGACCCACAAAAGAAGTGGTAGTATACACAGTCTACAAGAAATGCAAACACAGATGAATATATTTACAGTAACTTACACAGGGAGGATTGCCGCAGATACAGATAATATGGGGTCAAGATGATTAGAATATTTGCAAGCAGATGTTGACATTTCATAAAGAATCTAAAACCCTTAAGTTACAATGATGCGAGACTACATGTTAACTCATGACCAAATTGTCAACTGTCTCCATTAGATAAAGCAAGTTATTATTTAGTTTTTTTGCTTTAAAAAAAGTTTCCTCAAGATCCCTTTTCAATATTTTTCTATTTCTAATTTCTATACTTTTATCAAAAGAAGTTATTCTGAGACAGAAGTTGTCTTATCGTGTTGATCACATTCTCAAATAAAATACTTTGGAAGCATGACTGAGGTATCGTATGATAATTTTCTTTATGTTTGTAATGTTTTCTTTTTTTTCGATTCTACTGCATCATACAAAAGAAGATAAATAAAAATCTGTATTGGGGTAAACTAAATTTCATTGCTAATGAAATTTGTCCGTTAATAAGTTTTGAAGCCTAAAAAAAACACTCCCCCAAATAAGCCAGTTCGTAGATATTATCTGCGTATGGGCAGATCAGTCACTTGTACAAGACTGTAAAACCCAATGTGATGAATACTGGATACTTGATCATGAAAGTTACGTAACCATTGATCATTTATACACCAACAGTATATTCTAGTTGCACGGGTGGAAGTACTTTTTTATGATGGCAAACAAAAGGTATTCATGAAGCACCTCAATCCCTTTAGCAGTGATTTTTCTAAAATGCACGAAGTCGGGCTTCTCCACATTTTAAAATGGGAAATCTAAACTTAATAGTAAACAAATAAAAAAGAAAGCAGAAAATCAGAGAAGCAGACCAGTGAAAGTTTGAATGAAATTGGACAAAAAATAAGAAATTTATGAATTGTTAAAATTTGTAATCACTATGCGTATGGAAACTTCAAATTGGCTGAATCTGTAATGTCACTGTGATGCAGTGCCGGACAACTATCCCATTTGCTTCAACACACAAAATGACTTAAGTTTCATTTCTTTTTACATGTATGACTCCATACTATCCATCAAATTATTTCAAAGAAATCAAGATGACCGAGCCTGAAAAATTTGATTGACAGACAGGCTCCGCTTATACGTCATCACTCGCCAGGCCCGGCCTAGGCTGTGCGGCGCGACGAACAATCGAGTCATCTATGAAGTTCATGACAATGACTCTGCTCTGTTATGTTTTCATGAAATGTGCAAGAAACAATATCCTGTCGGTAATTAAATGTTTTGAGTGAAGAGCTTGGGGTTGAATAGTTTTATTGTGTGTAAATGACCATTAGATCTACATGTAGCTTTATAGTGAGCCGCTGTGCCGACGACCGCTTGACTGTGTGAGCGAAATTGCGCTGCTGTGGTTGGTTGCTACCCACCCGGCCTATTGCACATTATGCATTGCACACATTTGTATGCAAAGGAAAAAGAGACATAATATGTGTTTCCTACCACTATGGAAACCAACATAATATCAGGGGGAACTTCCCTTTAAAGGTAGTATATCCCATTTGTAGGCCAAAAAAATGAAAAGGTTAAAAATTCAAATGGCATTTGAAAGATATTATTAATTTAGAACTTCCCTCAAAACAGAAGGGCTTGAAAATGTCTTTTTGTTGGAAAATAAGGGTTGTTTTACAATCAGGGTACACACTTTGTCTCACTTGGGGTGAAAAAAAAAGTTCCTTTGATTCTTCTGAATTTTTGTTTGTGTGTTGTATACAAGTTACTGGTAAAGTCTGTAAAATTTCAGAGCTACAAGTGTCAAACTTTTTTTTTTCAAGCATGAAACATGTCCTTAATGAAAAAAATAGGGTCAAGTGTCACCTGATGACATTATGCAGAAAGAAAATATTTATTGTTTCTTTGGGTGAATGTGAATGACATAGTTTGATAACTTGATGATATGGAATCAGAATACAACTCAATTTTTCAAGTGCAAAATGGTTTTATTCATGTAAAATTCAGTTTTGCATCTTTTCATACCACAAAATGCTGGACTGACAGCATGAAGTTACTGATAAAAAAAAACACAGAGCAGTTTGACTCTATATTTTGTACTGCACAGCTACACATGGTAAGGGTGCTTTTGCATACCAACTTCCAGAATAAAAGGATAAATGGTTCTTGAGATATGTGGCGTCAAAAAATTGTTCGGAGAGGACAATTTTTAGTTCGAGAGGACATTATTTTTGACATGCAGTTTTAACTGCCTGATACACTTATGATTCATTATTTCATGGCATAAATGAAACTGGATATATGTAAGGTGTATTAGAATATATTTTATCCCTGTTAGCACCCATTTATGATCTGCATATACATTTATAGATCTTCAATCACCCATCGTAGAGAAATTATCTTCTCCCTCACTTAAAGACTTACCAGTACTAAAAACTGGATTCACATTGAACTAATTATTGTCAGAAGGTACCTGGACAATACTGTGATTCTACAGTTACAAGTTTTTAGGAATAGTTAACCATATATCAGTGTTTTGGAGATTTTACATGCTTTACACTAACATTCGGAGAGGACATTATTTTTTGACATATGATTGGTTTATGCTCGTAATCCATCTTTCCTTATAAACACAACAATACTGTGTGTGCAACTTATGTAGAATCTTAGACAGAAGTTTTATGTCTCATGAACATACATATTAACATGTAAGTTTTGGGCATGCCCTCATATCACTCTGCCAACTAAACATCTAAACTGGCAGATATATGCCATACAATATACAAGGCCTACAATGTTCTCTTCAAATTAGTTTTCTAAATGCAATAGAGGACTTACTGAAAGTCCATTGCAATCATTGTATTGGAATGAAATAATGTGTCATTACCTCTTTGTTTTTGGAAATCATTTGCACAATGAATACAACTTTAGTTAAGAAACAAATTAAACAACTGTTGCTTGTTTTTGAAAGAAGCCACTTTCTTTATACCTTTTGAAGCTTATGAATGACAAGTAATTTTGAGCTTTGGTAAAGTGGATTGGTAAGACTATTGCATGAGACAGTGATTTTACTCATGACAAACCTGCTGTAACAAAACAACAATGCATCATTCGATGCTAGCAGTCAAATTTAACATACAACAGAATGTCAACAATACTACCTTAGAAGTTATGTAACTTTTAGGCTAATACATTAAAACACAACTAGTGAGAACCTGAACAATCTCATGAAATGTATCAACTACAAGAGATTCCTAGAACAATCTTGTACAGTCAACAATGTGTGTATCCACACTTTAATATTAAAGAAAACACCCTATCACTGTTCAGAAGGAAACTACAACAGGAAAACTCAACCTTCATTATAGTGAGTGTATATAGGTAAAGCAACTACAAGCTCTGGAACACTTGCTGAACTGTATCATAAACATCGTCATTAAAGCAGTAATATCTACGGGTTGTGGGCTTTGGTGGTTCGCCAATGACAGTCAAGATCTGTTCTCTGGGTGGACGATCACTTTCGGCTGGCTGTGTCAGCACAGCAGGGCTTTATGAACTTGATGATGTAAAGTGGACCAGATATCACTGCATCTTCACTTGGTTTTATCAATCTCTTCCACCACGAAATCTCTTCCACCAGAAATGTTTATGGACTAGGACAAAGCATCCCCACACCCAATAGTATAACAGCAACAAATTACCCACTTGTTCTATGTGATTAACCTGAATATGAAGACTTTTGATGGAAGTATGTAAATATGTCAAAAACTACTGTCCTCTCCGAAACCAAAGAGACTATGTATATAGATGGTAATCATAGTATCATTTCATCATTGCATAGTTGATTAACAGTTCTGATAACGTGGAAAGGTATAAAAACACACAATAAATTGAATCAAATGGATGGAAAGTCTTAATTCTTCCAGATATACATTACATCATTGAATTATAGGGGGTGAAAGTAGGTTGTGAATGGATAGAATTCAAAAACCTCCCATTAAATAACAGGAAGATGTTAGACTGTAATACCCACCTCATGATGAATTAAAATCAGACTAGTTTTTGTAAATCCATGCACTTTGTAGACTGTTATTACAGTAATTTATCCATCTACTGATTATGGGTCGGAGAGGACATTTTGTTTGACACCTACAAAATCAGTGTGAATATTAAACAAAAGAAACATTATCTATTGCACATGTTAAAACAATGTTTGGTCTACTAATAACATAAGTTGGTTTCAAAATGTGGCTCTTCTTGAAGGAGTGCTGATAACAAATGTCACTTTTTCGGAGAGGACACTTTTTGACCCCGCCCTGACAAACAAATTTGAAACGCGCATTTACCAAAAACTGAGTAAGTCTGGGAAAAGTTAATATCATAATTTGGTAGGATATTAGTGACTCTTTTCAAGGGGGAAAATAATTCATGGAGTGCAGTCTTACTTAAAATTATTACACTGGTTTCGGAGAGGACATTTTTTGACCCCTTTTGCACCTCATTTTTGGTGCAAAGTCAAAATTTGTAGATTTGCCAAAATATTACACCCAATTCAGATCTTACATAGACCCATGGGAAGAGTTAATTCTGATAGTTGATAATGTTTTTTAAGTACGTATGTCAGCTACGCACATGTTCAAACTTTGCAAAAAATGAAACGAGACAGCGAAAATGTGAAAAAATGGCATATAATTACATATTTTGAAAAGTAGTTGCTTGTTTCAAACAATTTCTTCGCTGTTGTAGGTTGATCTAACGGTGCCAAATAGTTGACCAAGGAAGATTTTCCTTGGCTGTTCATTGTTTTTTTTTTAACGGCCATCAAAGTGAGTTTTTCTATTGTGTACCCTGATTGTAAAACAACCCATAACGACTGTTAGTTGTCGAATCAAATTTTGCGAGCGTGCTCGTTTAATTAAATAGTCTGAATTTCAGACCCTTGTACCGAATGGTCGTACGTTTTGTGCTGCGCAAAGATTCAATCAGCTTAATTTTGGCAATAACAAGAAGTGGGTTATTGATGTGGACAAATGCTCATGAACCCTTTACAGCTCATTTTATGTATGCTAGCTATTACCAAAGAAAAAAGAAGTCAGTCAGTCACTCAATAGTGTCTGACAGTCACTAGGACACTGCTAACGTTTACATTTCACAGATAGGACAT